>CM076581.1:1359440489-1360040489 GCA_034641835.2 Pinus albicaulis
GCAATGGCAGGGGGATGAATTTTAGCTTGATGTTGATTCGTCTCTTGGTAAGTTTTCAAGGAAAACCTTTGCTTTGCAGATTGGTAAGTTGATTTGACTTCAAAGTGGGTAATCAACATTATTGATATTGTATTCTTGAGAATCTGCATTCAACTTTTGGTAGGTTTGTAGCAAAATACGAGCCACACTAAGTGTTGGTGTGAAGTCTGATTCTCATACCTATTTTGCCTCTACCAACTTTATTTGAACTTCAAGCAGGGGCAACTTTACACATTTCCCAGCCTCTTCATATGTTTGAAGGAAAATCTTTGCTTATGCTTGTTGATGTTGTAAAACCCAAAATCTGGGCATTTTTTCCAATGCAATGTTCATCTGAGTTTCATTACTGACTATACCATCTAAACATATCTACCATCGTGATTGTCAATGTGATGTCCAAAATTTCAAAGAGTTTCACCTCTGTTATCACCTCTCTTATGATATAAGATTCCACCCACCGACACCAACATTACCTGTTTTAGAGCCTATCAAAAACATTTGTCTCCCAAAACACTACACCTTATTTTTCCTCCTGAAAAGTTAGTGGAAAATCTCTACTGTTTAAAAACCTGATCGATTTTCTAAATCTCAGAACATTTTTGTGACAATATGAATTCCAATCGAGAATCCATCACTATTGAACTTAAGCACCTACAATATGCTATCAACCCAAAATACCATTTCATTTCGGACTTCTGGTAGGTTTTCAGAAAGTTTGATATGCTTACTATAATATCAACTATAAATATATTAGTCTTTTTCCTCTAAAATATCAAACAGTTTCACCACTGTTATGTTATAAGATTCCACCCACCATCACCAACATTACTTGTTTTAGAGCCTATCAAAATTATTTGTCGCCCAAAACACTTCACCTTCTTTTGCCTCTTCAAAAGTTAGCAGAAAATCTCTATTGTGCCAGCTGATCAAATTCTTTAATCTTAAAACATTTTTGTGATGATATGAATTCCAATCGGGAAGTCCTCATCACTGAAATTAAGCACCTGTAATATGCTATTAACCAAAAAGACTTCATTGCATTTTCAGAATTTTGGTAAGTTTATGATGTCAGCTCTAAAGATATTAGACTTTTTTCTTCTCTGTTATGTTGATGTGGATTTTAACCAAGGAAAAAAACATGAATAACTCTATATTTTGACCACAAGAAGTACATGGACAATAAAGCCTTGAACCAATCTTAATCTCTTGGCATGTTCATAAACAACCTCTGCAATGCTTGATCATTGATGTCAGTTTGAAATTGTCTAAGATTCTATGGCTCTAATGTCATTGCTATAAGGTATTAACCAAATATATTTCACAACTCTAAAGATATTAGACCATTTTCTCCTCTGTTATGTTGATGTGGATTTTAACCACAAAAATCAACAATACTAACTCTATATTTTGACCACAAGAAGTATGTGGAAAATAAAACATTGAACCAATCTTAATATCTTGGCATATTCATAAAAAATAAGTTTGAAAATGTCTGACATTTTTTGGTTCTAATGTCATTGCTGTAAGGTATTATTAACCAAATATATTTAGCAACCTTTTTGGGGCTTTGTGCATTGTACATCTATGGAAATGTCTATGATTTTTTTGTTTGTTGGCGTGTCTTTAAGATCTTCATCGCTTTCCATCACTCATGTCATCAATTTGGACTAGCAAAGCTTGTGCTACTGAACAATGTGTAAAATATAACTAATCCAAACTTTTCTTTTTACTTATTTGGTTCTCTAGGAAATATTGTGGAGAAATCCTTTCTCTACTGATTGTTGATATAAATTCATTTTCACCTTTGCTATATTGATGTGAATAGGGGTTTTGAGACTATTGCAGCACTTCTTTTTTCTATTTCTTGAGCACCTAAAATACATTAGGGAGATAAAAAGCAAGAGTTCAGTTAACTAGCAATTTCTTTAGCATAAGAGTGTATAAAAGGCTTCCATAATATTAAGATTTTGAGGATAAATCTGCAATATCAAATATCTATTGGCAACTCCTCATTTATGTAGATCTAAATGTTCTATTTGTTTCTTCTTATTCAAAAATTTCACATATCTTATGGGATGATTTGACTGGAAGTAAAGAAGAGTCACAGAATTTGTTTGAATCAACTCCTGCTAAAGACTGTATGGAGTCTGAACTTGTTCCGACTTCCATGGCAAAACAAGTTGTTGTTGATTAAAGTTCAGTAGTACCTCAGATTTGTCATCTCGTGATATTTAAATATTGGACCATTGCTAAGCTAAGGTTTTGGGCCTTACTTATAGCAACTTATTGCTTTTTAGGGTATGAAGAACCAACATCTTCGCCCCCTGCAGTGCAGAGAGATGCAGATAGTCCCCATTCAAAAAGACACAGAATGCTGCATTTTCCTGATCCTACCATATGCAATGAACGTACTGAGCCTGTATTTGCAACAGTTGAGGTAGATTTATATGATGTTTTTATATTTTTATGCACATGCAAGTTTGAAGGATCCTTTAAGGCCTAAGAGAAACTATATATTCCTGTTACATAACTAGATAATATTGTTAATGCATATGGCATGGATTTGCAATGCTAACAGAAACATAGGCCATCATGTGTAAACCATTTTTTTTTTAATTTCATTACAGTAAAAAAAGTAAATTACGTTTTGTACATGGCAATTGGCACTTGATGATTTCTTCCTACTACTACTTTGTCAAAAGAGTCCTTAAACTGTTTTGCATATCTGTTTACATGACCCTGTTATAATATGCATTCAATTTCTTCAATAGAAGGTTCATATGTTTTGAATCTATTCAAAATTTGAAACAAAAAAAATACTTTGACATAGCACTGCAAATTTTCCAAAAGAAGTCCAAAATTACAACATTAATTATGCCCAGCCAATTTGTTGTTATAGAAATTTACATCAAAGGAAAAAAATATGTAATCACATCTGTATTTTGTAGTAAGATATAACTCTGCGGTATATCAGATAAAAGTGATATGAAAGGTCCTGGATCATATTTTCTCAGCAGTCCATGATGTGCCCAGATATGCCCTATACCGAGAGCCATCTGCACACCCAATTTTGGTGAGGCATTAGTAGTGCAAGTCCTCTCTCTGAATACATGAAAGAAAGAAACTTCATTTATTGAGTTTTTTAAATTGTTGATTTCATCAACTATGACCCTCAAATGAAAGTTCCTCATAGCAGAAAGACTTGTTATCTGATCAATTAGAACTTTACTTGCAATTTCTGAGTTCTTTTATATTTTTTCCACAGCTAATATCAAACTAGTTTCAAAGCAATTAGTTCTTCCCTATTGTTTGTATTTCTATCTGACCGTGCTTTATACTCTAGTATCTAGACTCAGAGCTTGTTGCAGTATCCATCCTCCCTTGGATCAGGAGGTGGATTCATGTCTCAGATGGATCTGCCATCGATCGTCAGGCAGAACTGCAGTTCCGAAAATCGGAACTTTGGTTCTGCCAAATTTTATGGTTCTTAGAAAAATGGGACCGTGACGGTTCCGTGCATGGTTCCATTGCTCCAATCCGTGGTTTTGCCACAGATCCCATGCGATTACCCCACATATCGCGACTGCAACCGAGAGAGATATTGATGCTTCTGCGGACTTGGTTTTTCTATTTTTTTGGTGGACTTGACTTGGGTTTTCTAACTGTTATGTGAGGAATTATGCTTCCTGAACACTCCCAAGGTGCTTCCTTGATGCTCCCTATACGCTTCCTAGATGCTCCCTAATGGTATTGTTAAATTCATTTTCATCTTTTTACTTAAATTTTTAACATTATCATGAAATGACTCAGAATATTTGAGAGTGGTTCCAACTTCATCAGGCTTCATGTGGAGAAAATAGAATTTCATATCTCATTCAAAATTCAACAGACTTAATAGTTTTAAGGATTTCAGGATAAATGGGATTGTGACATTTCATTAGATTATATCATGTATGAGGGTATGTAATTGGGATTTAATTAAGAGCACCAAGCCCTATATGTACCCCAGCCTTGGCAAAAATCTACCCTTCACTGAAGTCAAAATCATTGATCAGGCATGCTAAGATTTCTCTACCATATTATGAGGCTTGGATTAGGCCATTTGATCAAAATTGGGCAATGTTGACTAATATCCCTAGAGATCAAATTAGAGGCAAAGGCTAGACAAGAGGAGAGAAATCTAGATTCTAGGTGTTTGATGCTCATATAATTAATCTTTGATGTATAATGGATGCCATATCTATCTTCATTTATGTACAAACACACATGTTTTCATATCTTCTACAACTAATTTGGTATTTTGGGATTTTTTTTTAAATATATATATATATATATATAGAGAGAGAGATATATATATATATATATATATATATATATATAAACACTTTCAAGACGCTTCGCTTCCTAAATTTTTGGAAAATGAGGCTTCTGATGCTTCGCTTCAAAAAACATCCCTGCTTCGTGCAACATTACTCGGAGCTATATAAAATTTCTCCAGCTCCCCCCATGGAAGGAAAACCTTGAGCAACACCATCAAAGTATGCCCTCCTCCTTTTCAATCAATGACTTCTTCTTTTAGAACTCTGGAAGGTTTTGTACCCTGCAACTATTTGAAGCTCTTGAGGATAGATCACATGTAAACTTATGGGTCACAAAACAATATTGGTCATCTTTGTAAGTACAACACTGACAGTTAAAAATGCCATTCAACTGATTTCTATGTCTATCATATATGTGGTGAAATTCAAGAAGATAAACCATACATTTTTTCATGAATTTATTTTAACAATCACTTATTAGTCATTTGTGGTTTTGAATATTAGGATGGTGGGAATTCATTTATTTGCAGATCTAGAGACATATAGATTTCTAATAACACTTCACCACGGTTGGCAACCAATGATATGATACTCGAGCACTTTTTGTTCTGTTTCTGAGTCTTTTGTCTTTACCTAAGGAATAACACTGTTTTGGTTTATAGAAGGTGCATATAGTTCTCCAAGTGAAAACATAGGACAAGTATCAGAAAGATGGATGGAAAATTGTTTTAATGAAGGGGAATTACAATGTATGTAAGAAGAAATGTAAGTTTGAAAGTACCAAGATATTTTATTTTGTGGTAGGTAGGAAACAACATTTATACAATTCTTATGATTGTTTTTTTGTTTCTTTAAATATTTTTGGGTAAATAATGAATTCGAATTTAAATCTTAGAATTATATCTGCAGGAACAGAGAAGTGCCCTTCGATGATCAGATTGACATATCAGGTAAGATATGACATAATCCCAACTAATGAGAGTTTCCCATAAAAAGGGGTTGTTTGGCGATTAGTTTAGTAAGTAGTTGAGAGGCTTTTACAAAATTTCAAATCAATATAGTGTAAGGTTTGGTCTGAAAAAGTTCTCTTAAGGTGGCTTAAACTATAAATACTTAATTTAATTTTCAACCCTTCTTGTCTTTCTCAGAAGAAAATTATAGTTTTATTATACATAAAAAAATTACATTCAATAGATGCGGAACCGTTTTCCAAAAATTCCCCTTACAGGGTGAGTAGATAACAATGGGTCATATAAGTATCCTGCTCCAACAAATACATTGAAGGAGGTCCCATATAAGGATCAGATATTGAAAAGACATCAAAAACATATCAGAGGTCATGTAACAAGTATCCAGGTAGTCTAAATACTATTTCAGCACTTAACGCAGTCTTTTAGATATTTCAAGCATTTTTGGTAACTGTTAAAAAATATTAAATATTATATGAAAGGATTATGAAAATATTCAGTGGATTGGCCCTCTGCCTTCACCTGAATGGTCCAAACTCCTGCATGCAAAATTATTCTGAATGCAAACCAGATTCTCTGTTTCACCTGAATGGTCACCTGCATCTGAATGCAAACCAGCATTTCTGTTTCACCTGAATGGTCACCTTCATCCAAATGCAAAGCAAATTTCACCTGAATGGTCCAAACACTTGCATCCGAATGCAAACCAGCTTTTATGTTTCACCTGAATGGTCAAATGCATCCAAATGAAAACCATCTTTCACCTGAATGGTCCAAACACCTGCATCGAAATGCAAACTAGCTTTTGAAAGCCCATCAGCATTGACATTCCTCTTTCTGTACACATGATGATAAGAAATTGAACTAAAATCTATCCAAGCAAGTTGTAAATTTTGACTTTCATTTTAATGAGTAGGCTGTATAAATTCCTCCCGCTTTGCATTTCTCTCTTCTGGCTGATCGTTCACAATTCCTGAACTTTAAGTGTGTTTGCTGTAAAATTTAAAAATGTGGTTGCAAATTGCTTTTTTCTTTGTTCCACTATTTTTCTTAAGCCACATGTTACATATCAGAAGTGCTCTCTAAATGGTTACCCTTCCTAGCATTACTTTGGGATGATTGTGCTGAATTATAAAAATTTATCTT
The DNA here is from genome assembly GCA_034641835.2 of Pinus albicaulis. Lineage (NCBI taxonomy): Eukaryota > Viridiplantae > Streptophyta > Pinopsida > Pinales > Pinaceae > Pinus > Pinus albicaulis. The sequence continues at coordinate 1,359,446,962 of CM076581.1, forward strand.
GAAGTATTTCTACTCCTAAGGACATCTATAAGTGTTGTATTTAGTAGATCAATGTTTCTTATAACAGGTACAATGAAGGATATTGCATCAGATTTCTTTACTAAATACTTGATTATGAAATTATGTAGAGTTTTTCTCATTGCAACCTTCGGAATCAGATCTTGAGATCCAACATGAACCTATACCAAAAAATGTCTCAACATGTATTCTTTAATGTTTAATCTTTTTGAGTTAAAGCTACTGTAATGTTGCAGTAATATTTTATTTTTCAATTTTTGTCTGCTTCAGCCAAAGAAAAAAGTTACCATTCTCCAACCAAGCTAGTAATAAAATAAAGCCTCATAATAGGTTTCATATATATTTCATTTTTATGTCTGTTTCAGCCAAGAAAACACGTTGCCATTCTGCAACTAAGCTAGTGACTCCAATTGCATACCCTTTCACTATTCTTAAGCCATGTGGTGTACAAGGGGATGTGACACTCAATGAAATCAATCAGCGCATTTTGATGCCGCATTTGAGGCTTACAGATCGACATAATGACACTACATCGCAGTCTGTTTCTTCACCAGCATTCTCGAGAAAAGCTGTAGTTGCTCTTACAAAGAGTTCTTTTTTCCATATACGTTATTTTTCGTTGGTCTTTCGACGCTTTCTATCAACTCTGCAAGACGTCGGAATAGCGACGGAAAGCGACACACGTCGGAAGTGCGTCGGAAAATCACATACATCAGAAGAGTGACATTATTTTGAAAACCTGATAAATGTTGGAAGATCGATAGTTATGAATCGTTGGAAGACTGACAGTTATGGATCGTTATGGAACGTCGGAAGACCGACAGTTATGGAGCGTCGGAAGACTGGCAATTTAACTGACATCAGAATAGTGACGATTTTGTTAACGTCGGTAGACTGACGGTTTTGCTAACATCGGAATAGCGACGCCTTTGATGACGTCGGAATAGCGATGCTTTGGATAACGTTGGAAGAGCGATGAACGTTTGGAATCGTCGAAAAATGTGTCGCTCTTTCGACACTTTATTGAAGTGTCGGAATTGCGATATAATGGCTAACCACGTTTTGCCCCACCTCAAAGTGTCGCTCTTGGGAAGCCTACGTGTCCGAATAGCGACGATTTGGCCATTGGAAATTGGGCCAAATGTGCTAGTGTGTTATGCTGTGATTCAAATTTTTATTTTGCTTTCCAGTTATTCTCCTATGCACTACATGCTTTGTTAGATTATATCAAAATTTATTCTTATTGTCTTTTTATGATGTATATTGAACATATTATGCTAGTTTAAAGTCTAATTCTTTAAAGGGTGCTAGCTCAATGGAAGAGCACCTGCTTTACAAGCAGGAGGTTGGTGGTTTGATTCCATCGTGCCCTGATATTCATAGGGAATGAAAGACGATCATTTTGTGTGGATGCTCTGCAGCCATCACTACGATGATTCTATGGTGACTGTCGAATCTGCACCTCTCGCCAAAATTGTAATGGTAATGAATCACTAAAGCGTCACCACCATCAGCCATGTACGCCCAATAGTATTTATTCTCGTTGTCTGTGACTTATCACCACCATAATAATCTGACCTTTGTCTTAGCGATGAGACAGTCCCGCCCCTCATGCGTATCACTGATGCCATTGGTGTCCTCTCCGTGAACAACATGGTTACCATGGTGTGATAAATCTGTCATACCTGTGTTGTAATTTCCTGTGTGGTCAGTAATAAGCGGTGGTCCCTCTCAATATATCTAAGTACGTTATGTAACGCTGAAAATATAACGTACGTATATGTCAGTCAAGGCTCACTCTCTCTCTTTCCTCGTTGTCTTCTCTATTGCTTTTCTGCATGATCACCTTTGGTGACGTTCAATTTTTTGGTGATGGAGGCTATTGTCCGTCACCATTGCTCATATGAAATGGTGACGGTCACTATCCGTCACTATAAATCATTATTGGTGACAGACCTTGAATGTCACCACAACACCTATACTTTTGGTGACGCCACCTTTGGTGACGTTCAATTATGGTGACGAAGGCTCTTTTGACCCTCACCAATGAGCTTATGGTGACCATTTTCGCCCCTCACCAATGTCATTTTCTCTTCTAGTGCAACCTGTATTCATTCTTCATAAATTTTCTTATAGAACTTACGTAAAGTATTTGAAAAATAATAGTCTCCATATTAGTGACAATAATCTAAGATATCTAAAATATCTTCATGTTCATGCATGTAAAATAGAAAACTTAGATACATTCAATTTTTACTAAAAATAGCTAAAGGAAAATATCTTGATATATAGGTGAAATAAAATATATTATCAAACTATCTTCCTTGGAAATAGAAATAGTTCCCTAAGTGATAGCTCATCATCCTAGCTGGAAAAGGGGGTCCCTCTGAAAAATAGGTCCAAAATTCCTCTAAAACTGCTTTTCTATTCATTCTTATTTCCATTCACATCTCCTAGTGAAAAAACATTTATATTGTGGTTGTCTGCTTCACTGGTTTTCTCTTTTTATCTTTTGTTGATAGATTAATGGTCATCATTTATTTTTCTTCCTATTCCAAAATGGCTGACCATGGGAAGGTCGGCATTTTCACCTATTCGAATATTGCTAACAATAGATCAGTGAATTTTATCAAAAATTTTGATGATGGGAATGCCATATTTCCCAATTGTTCCGTTGCACACAAAAGCTATAAGGTCGATTGTTAGCAATAAAAATGAAAACTCTTTTTCATGAAAAGATAGGAAAAATTCTGAGTTTTATTTCCTCAAGAATCCTTGTTGAGGATACTAGTTGCCCTGAGCAATACATACAAATTCTCCAATCTTTGTTTTTTACTTTTCCTTGTCTCAATAGCTCCCTTTATCAAATTTTATTTGCCTCTTCCCTTCTTAGAGCCTGTGACCTTCTTCTTGTTGATAATGAGGTCTTTTAGTGGCATATTGTCAACATTAATCACTTCTTCGGGCAGTTTTTCCTGATCTTCATTTTGTATCTTAATTTATTAGTTGGTCTAGTACAGGGTTTCTTACCACCCTTGAAAACTTCAAACAATATCTCCTCCTCTTTGGTTTCAACTATGGTTCTTTGCCCTTAGGAACCTCTATTTTAGCTATGCCTGTAGGGCATTTTTCAAAAGGTCGTTGCGCAGCCTGGGAAGAGTCGATATCAACAGGTGGTTTTGTAGGTGATACAAGTTCTGGATTATGAAGTCTGACACTTTTCCTTCGGTCGACTTTAGGAATATTTGGACTAGATGATGTAGATGGAACTCCTATCTTTTCTTGACTAGGAGGTGGCTTAATAGGGGCTTGTCCTTTAGCTTTTTTCCCTTTTTTGGTGGTCTTTGGTCTACCTCTCCTTCTCTTAAGGGGTTGAGGTTGAAAACCTCCATACAAAATGAAGTGGCTACAAGTCCTTCCTACCCTCGATAGTTGGTTTTCAATTAAAATTTTTATCAAGGTTTTGTGGTATATAAAATAAGAGGGGGGGTTGTGCGGGCCGTGAACCTAGCAACCATATTTTTAAGGCTTTCTAGAAAATAAAAACATGGATTAACTCCTATCTGTCCAACAAGATGTGTGTGGAAATAAAAGTGGAAAATATTTACATGATTAAACCTCCCTGCGTAAGTGAAATATTGCTGATAAATGCATAAGGGGGCAAGCCATTTTTCCTATAACCATTACTTCCAAAATTTGGTTCTCCAATTTTGATTCTATAATTGTTCTTTGAAGAAGAAAGGGGCATTAATCCTTGCCAAAACATGACTGTGGAAAATTTTCTCTTCGTCTATTGGTAAGGTTGTGGCTTCTGAAATAGATTTTTCTATGACTGAAAAATACAAGCCTAATACAGAAGTGTCCTCAAAAACGTAATTTTATTGATAATGGAAAATAAATTTCATAGAAAATTGCAAGATTTTACAAACGTAAACTTCCACTAATTTTCAATTAGGAAACTACCCTATTTATAAGCTATATGTCCTAACTTAATTTAGTTATGGACCACTTGAAAAAACATCAAGTGTCCATTTACAATAAATTATCTTCTATCCAATCTACTAACTTTATTCCTATTTTAGAGCCTAAGATACGACTCTATTCTAGAGTCCTATCTTTTCTAGCAATATTCTATTTCTAAGTGTCTCTAATATTTATTAAATATTCTAATTTAATAAATATTTTTATCCTAGATTTACATTATTATATTTGGATCATCTAACATTCCCCCCTATGATCCAAAGATACATTACAACATATACCAAGTTCATCCCTGAACTTACTAAATTTTATTCTGCCAAGAGGTTTGGTGAAGATATCGAAGTCTGATCTTCTGAAGGATAATAAATCAACTTGATGATATCCTTTGCAATGAGTGATATGATATGATGATACTTGGTGTCAACATTCTTTGTCTTTGAATGAAAAACTGGATTCTTGGCAAGCTTTATTGCTGACTGGTTGTTGATGAATAACAAAGTAGCTTCTGTTGGAGGAATTCCCAAGTCTTGTCAAACTCTATGCAACCAAACAATCTCACATGCTGCTTCCCATGCTGATATGTATTATGCTTCTGCTGAAGAAGCGGCCACTGTATCTTGCTTCTTACAACTCTAGGATACTATAGCTGGCCCTATGTTCATTAAATAACCTGAGGTTGATGCCCTATCATCAATACTTCCAGCAAAGTCGGCATCTAAAAATCCACCAAGTACAAAGATTTTAGTATTTTTGTAAAGAAGACCAAAATCTTTTGTTCCTTGGATATAACGAAGAACTCTTTTGGCTACATTCCAGTGGCTGTCTCGTGGTTCCTGCATAAATCAGGAAACAATATTGATGGCATAAGAAATATATGGTCAAGTAGTTGTCAAATAAATCAGGCTACCAATCAACCGTCGATAACTAGTGCTATCCACCATTTCCCCCCCTTGAAATTTTGAAAGTTTCAAGTTTTGTTCCATAGGGGTAAGAACAGGCTTGCAATCGTGCATTCCAAATCGCCGAAGAAATTTTGCTGCATACTTACTCTAAGGAATGAAGATATGATGTGGACGTTGGAATACTTCAACTCAAAGATAGTAGTGAAGTAGTCCCAAATATGCCATCTTAAAACCTGCATGTAACTCCTTTTTCACCTTTGCAATGTGATCATCATTGTTGCGAGTGATAATCAAATCATCTACATACATAACCATAATCACCAGATTTTTACCTTGTTGGCGTACATACAAGGTATCATCAGATTCAATTCATTGAAAACCAAATTTCTGAAGGTATTCATACATTTTGGCATACCAAGCTCGGGGAGCTTGTTTTAACCCATATAAAGCCTTTATTAGTTTGCAAACTTTATGTTCCTGTCCCTCAATTTCAAAACCTGGTGGTTGTGTCATGTACACTTATTCATGTAAATCACCGTTGAGGAAAGCACTTTTTACATCCATCTGATGAACTTTCCATCCTTGTTGAGCTGCAAAGGAAAGTGTGAGTTAGATGGTGTTCCATTTAGCTGTAGGAGAAAATGTTTCCTCATAATCTATCCCTTCCTATTGTGAAAAACCCTTAGAAAAAAGTCTTTCTTTATACCTGTCGATATCACCATTTTTCTTGTACTTAATTTAGTAAACCCATTTGCATCCGATGGGTTTAAAATTCTGAGGACAATCAACAAGTTTCCAACTGTTATTGTCTTTAACTGACTAATATTCATCAACCATAACTGTTGCCATTCTTTATGTTTTACTGCCTCTCGATAAGTAGAAGATTCAGTAAAATCATTTGCTATTAACACAAAATTTCCTTCGTTTCTTTGTGATCCCCTTGTTCGTGTTTATTATGTTCATTAGGCCTTACATATTTCAAAATTTGAACTGCCCATTTTGGAAATTGATGTTCACTGGTTTGAGATTGTGAAAATTCACCATCATTGAAAAGAGGTTTGATGTAAATTGATGTTTGTTGATCAACTGCAGGTTCTGGGGGCAGAGAGTCATTGTCAGAAGAATTGTTGCTGCTAGGAGAGTTGGATGAACTGTTAGAAGACCCAGATGGCACTGGTGAAGAAGACAGACTAGATGAATCATCTTCAGATGGAGGAAACTGAAGTTCATACCAATTTTTTGAATTTGGTTAACTTTGTAGATTTCTGTTTCTTTTATCACTTTTTGTTTCTAACTTTTGAAGAAGAATTTTTGCTTCTTCAACACTCTTACTCTCATTTTCATCAAAAATGACATCTGTGCTTACAATAAATTTTCCATTCGACAAAATTCAATACCCTTTCTTCTCATCGGAATACCGAATCATTATGCACTTCAAGTTTCATGAGTCAAGCTTAGTTCGTTTTTCCTTCAGAACTAAGGCATAACATACTAATCCAAAAACTTTCAGATGTTTAACCTGAGGTTTGAAGCCAAAACATGCTTCATAAGGTGTGATTCTGTCTAAAGAAGCAGTGGGAGATCTGTTTCGTAAGTAGACAACGGTATAACTAGCTTCGACCCAATATAAAGGACTTAACTTTCTTAAAGTTAACATAGATCTCACCATTCCTAACAAGGTACGATTCATTCTTTCTACTACTCCATTTTGCTGTGGAGTGTAGACATTGGTAAGATGTATTTTTATGCCATTATCCATGCAATAAATTTTGAATTCATTTGAAGTGAATTCTCTGCCATTGTCAGTTCTAAAAGTGCAAATATTCTCCTTTACTTCAATTTGAATAAGCTGACGAAAAGTTTAGAAATTTTCAAATGCTTCTGACTTTTGCTTCAAAAAATATACCCAAGTCATCCTGCTAAAATCATCAACAAAGAGTAACAAATATCTACATCCTCCGAGAAAATTTGGTAAGGGTCCAAAAATATCATTTTGAACCAACTACAAATGTTTGTTTTCATGCCATGAACTTGTAGGAAAAGTCCCTCGATGTTGTTTTCCAAAAATGAAAGATTCACACTCTGCATTTTCCTTTTTGAAGGTTGGAAGTCCCTTAACCATTCCCTGTTTTTGTAACTAAGAGAGACTGTCAAAGTTGAGATGGCCATATCTTACATGCCACAATTTTATCAGTGAAATGTATGTACTTGCTACTCCTGCAAAGTTAGAATTTCTTGGAACAACTGTCCCTTTCATCCTTAATAGTTTTCCATCTTCATAACCTATCATTAATGTTTTCATGTTCTGTTTGACTAAGTTAATTTTAACTAAGCCATCTTCCATAATCACCATATGTCCTACTTTTCGAATCGTGACTAAAGATAACAAATTTTGCTTAAATGTTGGGACATACCATACATTTGAAATCATTCCTTCTCCAATGCCAGGTGAAAAAAATTTAACTACACCTTTTCCTGAAGGAGTATGTTTTGTTTTATCAACAAGATAGATTGAATTTAGATGGCATTGTTGGAAGCTCCAAAAGAAATCTCGTTGAAAAGTCATGTGTTGAGTTGCGCCTATATCCATAATCCATGCATATTTATAATCACTTCTAAGAGAGGTTGAAACCTATAAAGCTGTTGATTATGTATTGGTGACAACATATTCGGAACCATCGAGATCATCTTCATCATTTGGAAACTGTGCAGAGTTTGAATGAAACTTGGGAATTTTCTCAATAGAAGTTCCACAATCTTCTGCTTAATGGCCAACTTTGTTACATCTCCTACAAACAATTTGATTCAAATCTCTGCCTCTACCTTGAGACTGTCCTCTGCCTTCATACTGTCCTTTGCCTCTGCTTTGGCCTCTGTTCTGAGTTTTTCCTCTACCTGTAATTTTTCCTCTGCTTGGACTTTGTCCTATGCCTTTATTATATCCTCTGCTTTGATTTTTGCCTCTTCCTTGAAAATTTCTCTTGCCTGAATTGTAGCCTCTGTTGAAATTGTTTCCTCTACTTTGACTGCGACGACGACCTTGGGCTACTTGACTTTGATTGAAATTTCCTCTTCCTCAGTTTCTTGAACTATCACCTGAGGAGTTACTTGAGCTGGCTTCATTGAAGAAGATATCTTCCCCAATTTGTTTCTTCTTCCCAAATTTTTTATCATGTTGGGCTAACATGTCACTCAATTCATCAAAATTTATCTTCTCTAACTTTCCAGTGACTTGCAAAGTTTCCAAAAAATGTTTGTAAGATGATGGTAATCCAGCGATTAAAATTGCAGTCAAGAAACTTTCATCGACAACTTGAAAACCAGCATTTATTGTTTCTTGTTTTATGTTTTTAAGTCGTGAAATATATTTAAGGACATCACCACCTTCAACTAATTTTTGTTGAAGTAATTTTAATTGAAGATCAACCTTCTTTGATTCAGGTTGTGTATCAAAGAAATCTTTGAATGTACGTAAAGAATTCCATGCATCTGAGGAATTTTCAATATGTATGTACATTTCATTATTAACTGAAGCCTTTATAAGAGCTAATGCCTTGGCATTTTTTACCTCCCATTTTGCATGCGAAGCTACATCTATTGGTTTATTAGGCTTGATGTTTCCATCGCATATTTCATGCCACAATTCATTATATATGAGAGTGCTTTCAATTAGACGTTTCCATGTCTTATAAGATTTCACCCCTTCTAGCTTATCAGATTTAGAGAACAGATTAATTAACTTTGACATTGTAGTGTTGAAGCAGCGTACCAAAGAAATCAAGCACAAGAAAGAATGATAAAATCATCACACAAAACACACCACACAAAAAATGACACATGCCACGCAAAGAAAAAATGATCTATCGGGGCTTGGCCTTGACCCTCATATAGTCATTGAAAATGGAGAAAAATGATTGAGCTTTGCACTTGACTCTAGTCAATTTCTCTTTGAGTATTTTACAATGAAATCTTTTCAAAATTTGACTGCTTGACAATGCCCTTACAAATTTTTTCTTAAAAAAAAATCTACCACCTCCCCCTCAAAGTAAAAGGTACTTTGAGTTACAAATAATAACCCTTATTTCTTCAAAATTAAAATTGTACATATTTCTCCAAAAACAATGACAACATTTTCATTTTTTTCACTTCACCTTATTTCTCCCTTATAATTCCAAATTTTACAAAATATTACAATACTCCTTGTCCCTCCAAAAAATAAAATAATAAAAAATTACATGAAATATATATCCCTTACTCCACTTATTTATCCTTCAATATTAACCTTGAAAGCCACATTGTTGTCGACATCATTGGAAAAATGAGCAAGGGTTCGAACAAGGGCTTGTAGGTTTCTCATCTCTTCCAGAACCGTTTTATAAAAGACTTCGCCAATTTAAATAGGTTTCAGGCCCTGAATTGTCCCAGCAACTTGTGCTCCACGTAATGAAAAATGAGGAATATTCTCTTGGACCAATGAGGAGAGACAAAGCCAAGCCATAATTTGTCAATACATTCAACACATTTTGCAGTACATTACCAGTTTCGTCGATTCCAGAATCTATATCTTGACAAAACCAAGACCTAATTCCAAAAGGAAATTTCATGGTTTGATTCTGGGATAGTAGTTCTCCAACTCCATCTAGACTGAACACTAAATATAAACACAAAATTCAAAATTCATGGCATAGCAATCCTTAATATACAGTTTTGTCGCCAGGGGAAACATTGTACTTGTAGAGCATACATCTTTTCTGGGAAATTTTATTATTATTGTTGTCCAGTGCTTGCAAAAGCTTCCCTCAAACAATAACAAGTTCACATACACATGTGATAATCACACATTCAATTACCTCGTGGATGATCAATTTGTGTTTCTTGTTGTTGCAGATGAAGCTGCAGGAAGGTAGGTTCCTTTTCTGTTCTTTTTCTAGTTTCTTTCATTGGTAGTATTTAGATTTCTAGACCTTGAGAAAGCCTTCAATGGCATCCATTGCATTATTAGGAGCGACTGCCTTCGTTATATCTCAGCTCGGTTTTAAATCATCTCGAACCAAGTTGAATCTGTGTTCGCAATTCCAAATTTCTGTTAAAGATAGTGGTCATTTCACTAACAGAGCTGCCATGGGGTTTGTGGTCATTTCAATAGGCGACGTTCGACGTTCATTGTGTACCAAAAAGTTGCAGAAACCAAGTCCAAGCAAGTGGAGGAAGAAAGTGATGATGAGCTTGAGGAAAGTAATACAGAGGACTCCAAGGTTGCTACTACGGAGGAAAAAACTACATCTCTTGTTTCTACTTTGTTGTAGGCTTATAAATAAGCCATTGAAAACAATGATGATGCCCAGGTTTTGGATGGATCAAAGCACTTCTTTGCAGGAAGCCAGTTAAATTCGAAGCCTCCAGATGGTACAAGGGACAATTCAGTGCCAGAAAATGCCAAATTTAGCATTAAAAACGCACAACCATAAGTAAACGCACAACCATCCCCTTTAGATAATTTGCAATGTCGAATTCTCTTAGATTCAGAAACCTTTTAAATATATTGAAGACAAGTATATCTATATTGTGAGTTTCTTTTACCAGAATGAAGCATGAGAGCGTTGCAATAACTCAGCACAACACTATATTTAGGCGTGAATCTATTCAATGATTTATTTTTTCAGCGTTGACAAAGGAGCAGGGTGTACGCAAGCTAAATTTACGCAGTGTAGGATAAAAAATGACTTAAAAAATAATTGATATTCAGATTATAATCAATAAATTTCTTTTCCCTAAAAAATTGACAAAATTGCATACCCAGTCAATTGATGAACAATTTTCTGGAGTGTTCCATAGGCTTGTAGAGCTGGAATCTCCTTCTCCCATCAGCTGTATTAGTGAAGCTCTGATACCACATTAATATAGAACTGTCCAGACATGTAATTTTATTGATAATGGAAAATAAATTAGATAGAAAATTGCAAGAGTTTACAAACGTAAACTTCCACTAATTTCCAAGTTGGAAACTAACCTATTTATAATCTATATGTCCTAACTTAATTTAGTTATGGATCACTTGAAAAAACAACAAGTGTCCATTTACAATAAATGATCTTCTCTCCAATCTACTAACTTTATTCCTGTTTTAGAGTAGAGTCCTATCTTTTCTAATAATATTCTATTTCTAAGTGTCTCTAATATTTATTAATTATTATAATTTAATAAATATTTTTATCCTAACTTTACATTATTATATTTGGATCATCTAACAAAGCCTCCCACCTCCACACGATTTCCTTCAAACCTCTGTGCAAAATACCGAGCCATTGCATCGTGGTAGTCGATACAGTGGTGGAAAAAGTTACTCCAACCGGCTTGCTGAAACATTTGTTGAATTTCGAGATATACACCTAAAAAATCTAGTGCTTTGGGCTCCGAACGATTTTCTTTTCCTCCTTCCCCATCCTACTACGTGGTCTTCCCAGTATTTGATCCTGAATCCTTGTGAGAAAAACGATTTTCATTGCCAATTGTAAACGACTGCAATTTAAAAACAACAAACTATTGAGAGAATAAGGTAAAACAACTTGACATGCGAATGAGATAATACATGTAGCGAGTGAATAGTCACGGGGTTTCAGGTTATGATTACAAATGAGATTTGTATCACATGGTAAAATGATTACAAAATGACATTCACTCATGGCGGATGAAAACACTTGTTAAACAATCCTTTTACCCCTTCAAGCTAGATAGTGAGACGTTTCAATGATATCGCTAATGGTGATGTGGTATGCATAATCATAGCTTTAAAATTAAAAATTTTGTTTTGGCACTAACAATTGGCCTGTCAACTAAAATGAAATTGATGATAAGCCTATTGTTAGTAATTTTTTTTAGCAAACCATATTGTATCACTTAAAATGTTGATAGCCTTACTATTAGTCATTTCCCTATTTATTACAACTGAAATTATAACACTGCAATTGTCAACATTTTCTTAAAAAAAATAAAAAAATAAATAAATAAATAAAAATTTGAAACAAAAAAAATGAAGTTTATGTTTAATTTTTATCTTATGTTTTAATGACAGTAGCAATTTTGTATGAATTTTTGTTTTTTAACAAGTGTCAGTATGTGGACAATTCCGATAGGGAAAGAATAGCTCGCTCATGCAAACTTTAGAAGGATGAAACAATTCCAGTTTTGGTTTGCCTTTCATGCACTGCGATGGCCAACGGACCTGGTTTCCTTCGAGCAAATTGAGGCCACAGAATTACTTTTATATTGCTGTAACCTGTCTTGCATATATAAATAGAAAATAGTCTAGTCCTACCATATTTACAAAACAAAAAAACAAAATAGCCAACAAAATTAGGTTGTTACATATTCCATTCTAAATGAGCCAAACATTACTTGTGAAAAAAATTATTTTGTGAAGTTCAACAATAGTAAAAGACACTTTGTTGAATAATAATCTTAACAAAAATTATTTTGTGAAGTTCAACAATAGTAAAAGACACTTTGTTGAATAATAATCTTAATTAAGGTAAAATATGGTTTCTCGCCATATTATATATTTAACACTGATTTTCGTTATAAATATAAGGTAAAAGGAAAGCCTCTTAAAATGAGTTTGTTATTGATCAAACTTTTTTTTTCATGTATTGACCGCCTCATCCATTGACATATACAACATAGAAAGGCCGTGAAAAATTTTGAATAATAAAATTTAATAATTCAGTGAGCAAGAAAGGATCCAAGGATGATGTGTACCCTTTAGAATCCATCAATGGAAGAGGCACTGGTGGCTGGATTGGCGTCGGTATCGGCATTGGTATTGACATTAATAAAAACTTACAATGATGAAGCCATCGCGCAAGGTAAAATAATTATTTTCAGTTATGGACTGACAGAATTGACGAAAGAAGCATACGTGAAAATATGAGGAAAGATAGTGTTAAATCAGATATTGATATTCCACAATTAATTAAAATATAAAACAAATATATATCCCTTGAATATTTGAAATTGTGAATAACTTAAAATCCATTTAAAAGTGACTGTTCGGCTCCAGAAACTCATATGACACTTTACAAATGAAGTTTCATGGGCTAATCTTAATCTTTGCATAATCTGTTTGGACCAAAAAGCAAACAAATCCCTCAAAACCCATACAATATTTTTCACACCCTCAAAATCTTCTCTCATCACCCAAGATTCATGTTGTTCCCTCTTAATATTTTAGTTTTGAAACCGAAAAGTTTACCTAATCAGCCACAACTGCTTCATAGACAACGCCTCCAATCGGTAAGATGGAGGAAATGGGGTAAATGGGCTGCAAAGATTAGAGATCTATTTAGAGGAGTGAGATTATGGTTGAGGTCTTTTGATATTGCAGAAGTAGTTGCCCAAGCTCATGATGAAGCAGCTAGGAGGATTAGAGGCCAATTGGTGCCAAGTAATTTTTTAGCAGAAGATCTTAAGTTGTAGAGGTTGAGGACCCGGTTTCACCCAAGAAGGCCAGTGAAGAAAGTAATTAATGATAGTGGAAAGGAGTAATATTTTATACAAACGAGATCAAAATACCTTGATTCAAAATGTGTACCTGAAGAGGTGCCTTGAAATCAAAATTGTCACACATCTTTGAAACCCTCCAGAGCTTCGTTCGGATTTGGTGAATATGGTCTGAATGATGGTTCTTCTCTCTTCGTTGGAAGTAATGAGTATCCTGATCTGTAGAGGTTCTTGAAATATAAAAAAATAACTAGATTCTTGAAAATGCTTCCGTCATAGAGGCAAGTGATGCAGGACGCACACAAGCCATGGCATGCATATGCTATAATCGTTTGTGCCGTTGGGAAATGGATGGACATGAAATTTGAAATCTTGGGACTCAGTCGCAACCGTCATTGTTGTCATTCAATTCAATTCAAGTCAAGTCAAAGGGAAATCATTACCGAATTGTCTAACAAAAGATGGAATGGCATAGATTATGATAGAAAGACAGCTGGGGATTCAATTTTAAAAAAAATGCCTTACAACTTAATTAATCAATTTAATTAAAAGAGTAAAAACTACATTACTTCGAAGATAAACTTCAACTTTTCATTTGTGTGTACTACTAGGAATATTTTAAAATACTCTTTATAAGTTAAATTAAAAGAGTAAAAAGGGCATTATTTTCAAGATAAACTACAACCTTTGATTTGTGTATACTACTAAGAATATTCTAAAATACTCTTCGTAAATTAAATCACTACCATCCACTTAATACTTATTGATAATTAAACTAAAATTATAAAAACACGATATTCCAAAATAAGCATATCTATCAATATAATTATTTAATGTCTTTATTTGAATTACATTTAATACAATCCATTAAAAAAAGCTTAGTCTAATTTATAGAGGAAATAATAATTAAAACTAAAATTCTAAAAATGCTATTCCAAAATAATCATATCTATCAATATAATTATTTAATACCTCTATTTGAATTACATTTAATACAACCCATTAAAAAAAAAAACTTAGTCTAATAGATTAAATATTCTTTTTTATCGAATTCAGCAAAATCTAGCAATACAAATTCGATATTTTTTGTTATTTAAAATACATGTTTTAATGCATAAATGGATTCAACATCTTGATAATCTCTCAGAACACTCGAATTATACAGATTAAATAAATGAATTCAACTCCTTGAAAATTTGAGGCACTTAAATTCTGCAGATTAAACGATTTAAACTCAAACTTTTAAAAATATATGTGAAAATTTAATAAAAATTAATCAAATAAATAGATTTACTATTTCGTCATTAAATTAAACTATCCCTAAATAAATTATACGACGCCCTTAATCTTGCTTACCTATCAATAAGAATATAACTAATAATTTGTGATCTAAAAACCCATAATTAATAATTTGTAGACAATTGCGGTAATTTGGGATCCACCTCTCCACCTTTTTAATCCAACCACGTGGAAACATATTGCGAGGAAGAGAAGTCTGTACTTGGCTCAAGGGTTGCCCAGTGAATGCTCCCAGATCTTTCGAGATTGTCTGCAGGCAATTATATATATCACTGCACGCGCATCTCTATGCAGACTATTCGCTGATGTTCTCCTCCCTTCGCTAACTTGTTAGTCGATCTGTTCAATGTCTCGTTCCCAGTCCATATATTTTGGGTTTGTTCTCATACATAGTATTCATTATTATATTGCAATGGCCGCTGTGAATGCATCATTAATGGCCATGAAGGGAACATCCCTCCAACACTGGAAGCCAGCGGAGAGAGGTCAACAGCATTTGTCGAAACCAGAAATACCATTATGCGAGCGTCCAGGGGTCTTCGAGTGAAGCATATGGCAGAGGTAATTTATCTAATTCCTTGCATGAACACTAATTTTTTCATTAGTGTCATCATACATATACAAAATAATTCTGTTTTCTATATGCGTATGGTCTGAACTTCGGCCCATATTTAGGGTATTGACATTATTTGTGTTTTTAGACTTAATTTGCCAACCTAACTCTTCCACGGTTTGCAACCCCCATTTCTCCCTCTACTCCGCCCGCCCCTAGGCGAGTTAGTCCTTGTTTTTTCCTTACAGCAAGCCAGCACTCATATGGTAATCACCGTTAAAAAACGGCTGCGTTAACGCAGGTTAACACCAAGTTTGGTGACGGTTTTGCTTTCAGGGGGGCAGTGCTAGAGACCATAAATGGAAGGCTAGCCATGCTCGGATTTGTCTCAGTTCTCGGGGTAGAGATTGCTAGCTGAAGGGACCTCTTCTTTTAGCTTGCCAGTGGAGGAATTCCATTGTTTCTTGGATGAGATGTTGTGCTTGCTTCGTTGATATCCATGTTCATCAGGGTCTCCACGGAGATCAAATCACAAGTAGTAATGTCTGCTCGGGCAGAGATTTGGAATGGTCAGTTTCACTTAGTTACTAATGTATGTATATTTAATATTAGATATACACTTGCTAATTACATCTTTGGTAGGGTTGTCTTTGAGTCAATGTTACCGCAAGGTTAGTGAAATATTTTCTGTATGACAGAAGGGAAAGATGAAAGTTTGGAGGAATATGTGGAGAGATTTCAACCCATCTTTAAAAAACAAGGAATACAGAGTTGGAAAAAGATACACTGAGAATAAAGAGTTGGAAAAAGACACTTTGAAAAGAATCCTACTCAAAGGATTCAAATATGGATCTTTAGAAGTCTTAACTTTGATAAGAATATGTGATGTTTTTCACGTATCATATGATGATATTCATGAATTATGCACAAGGTATTTAAGATGAATCTCTAAGACTAGTAAGAAATCTAGTAAGAAATCTAAGACCAGTAAGAAATCTAGAATTTTTTTTTTTTTTTAATCAATTTTTGAAATATGTTCGGAGAATAGGAATAGGAGTTATAGGAGTTAAAATTAATAATTTATTTGAATTTCATAAAACTAAAAATATTAGCTCTCTAAATTTACAATTGGTGAAATATGTTGCAAGAATAAGGATTATAGGAGTTAAAATCAGTAATTTATTTGAATTTTGTAAAACTAAAATTATTTTCTCTCTAAATTTACAATTGGATGATTTGCAGGAAAAAGAGAGGTTAAAGTTGAATAACCACTCTTGAGATTTTGCTCCAAGTGTAAGGAGAAGCACTCACTCAGAGAGTGTCCACTTAGTAGTCCGAAATTTTGTGGTATTTGTGAGGAGGATCACCCAACCAGTGATTGCCCATCACTTCCAAGATTATTAGAAGTATTCAGGGAATCAATGAATTAAATTGACCACCATGTATAACTAAAAACTCATCATCATTTAATACTTGGAATAATGTTAATAATCCTCTGCGGGTTCCTTATCAAATTTATGATCCTATAGTTCCATGGAAAACTTATAGCCCTCCTTTGATTCAATACCCTACCTTATGGCCACAGTGGCCCTCTCCCTTGAGTCAGATGATGTCGTGGCCCCAAGAATGGTTTGAAGCCTCCTCTCTAGGACAATTTCCCATGCAAACTCAATTGCTTGAGCAACAAAAATTGCAGCTCCCAACCAATGCACCACCAAGTAATCCTCCTATATGGTCCCAACGACTAGTGCAACCAAACCCTAATTCAAACCATAATCCAAACCCTAATTCAAATTGTAAGACAAACCCTATCCAAAGAGTAACGAGTAGGTTGCACAACAATTCAAAACATTTATTCTTCCTACTTATTCCCTATTAAATGTAATACCATATCTTCCAAATCCAGAAAAGGAGTGAGTTTGAAAACTTGCCCTATCACCATTGAACATTTACCCCAAGAAGATCTAATTCACATACCATTAGAGGAAAAATCCACAATCAGAAGTTGGTTTGAAGCCATTGTTGAAGTTCAAAACTATAGAATTTCCCTTAAACATTATTTCCAATATGAGGAACAAACATTGGAGCGTAATATTATGGAGTTTCTCTCTTGTCTTTCACCAAATCCTTTATGCATCCACGAGAGTAATCATCAAGTTGTGAAAGACTTGTATAACATACCAAAGGAGTACATGTTAATAGTTTTTAATGAGTTGGAGAATCATGAATATGTGGATCCAAGTGAATCATGGTTTCAAACAATCATCGACATGCAACCTTCATCCATCTTTCGACTGCTCTTTGTAACATGTCAGTTAAAGCAGTTGGTTTATCATACTCTGGTATGTGTTAAAGCTTACTTTTTAAATATGATCGTGAGTATATTTAGTCTTATGTTATGTACATGGTTGCACTGGAAATACTCTTACACTTGAAGGATATTTTCCTCTCTTTGATGTAGGGTAGGATATGATAGAAGCCATAAATAAACATGTTATTTGAAAATAATTTCTTACAACAACACTTGCAATTAAAAATCCCTAAAGCAAAAATATTAAAATTTATGTTATTACACACTCATGTGGTAAGTCTTGTGAGAATAAATTCACTCTTAATGCCTCATATTTTTTAAGGTGACATTGATTGTTGATTAGCTAGTTTTTCTCCATGGCCAAGATTATCCATTGTGTTAGTAGGGGGGATTTGTCATTTTTATATTTGATACTTTCCATTCATAACCTCAAAATTATACTCTTTGCCTAGTCACTCGAACAAGTTGTTATCCAAAAAATATTTTTAAGTTTCTCTAATAAGACATTATTGAAAAGACTCCTATGGTGGACAAATCCTATAAAACTGTAATGGGATTTCAGGAGAACCCTAGCATGATTAACTCGAGGAATATTTCAATCATTATCCATGATGTTTTATTGTACATTAATAGCTGCTATTTAAGGTTATTTTGGATGATGCCATTAGGGCAAATATGAATAATTAGTTATGTGTTTGGAAAATATAAAACACTCTCATACCACTCGGCTTCCTTATGTTCTAAAAATTTTCCAATGAGAAGTATACATTATTTCAAATATTTTGAATGATATATAATAAAAAATAAGTATCGAGAAGTACAAGAAAACTCGCTGAGGTACTGAGAAATGTTGTTGGTAGCGGGGTTATGTTTGTATGGTACCAAGGAAAACCTGTTGGGGTACATAATAGGATATGTTAGGTAAGAGAGATGGAAAGCACACATTGGCACACTTGAAACTTAAAAACCCTTGGTGACATTTTGAAGCAATTATCATTAAAATTGAAGATAGGAAATGAATTTCATATCTTTTAGAGAATGGCTTTAAGATCCATCCAGTATTGTTCCTTGGAGTTATATCTTTTATAAATGAATAGGTTTGCATGGAAGTGGGACCCTTAGTGCAGGTGATTCACTTTGTTTGAATAATAAGAGCTTCATCTATACGCTTGGATAATGGTAAGATGGCCATCCTCAGAAGGTATAATTTTGTCAGCTTTCTTTTTCCATCCATATTTAATATCACCATATTTAAACTATGATTATGTCACTTTTATTTATATTATTTTTAACACTCAATCTGTCTTCAAATCTGAAAGTTAATATAAATAATATCAAAGTCAATGCCATTTATAAGTCACAATAGGTTTATAAGTTTATTTCTCCATATTTAAACCATTGGTTAAGTTTGGAGCATTTTAGTAATAACACAAGAATGTATTTGATCAATTACTGATTTATAATATGAGTTGTCCCTAATTTGTTGATCTATTGTGTCAAGCCCACCAGATCTAGAGTTCTTAGTTGACAAGTAATATAATCGAAGAACCTGTAATAGTATGCTTGTTGTAACAATCCATATATTACTTGTTGAGCTAACGAGATGTTTGATACTTGTATTATATACCCTAAATCCCATGATGATAAAAAAATGAATATAAACTAAATGGCTCTCCAGATGAGAACCTGGAGAGTGTAGAAACACTCACACAATCTATTACATTCAATCAAGAGAATAGCCTACTACATATAGGATTTCTCACAATCGGGTGGTTTGAACCACTCCCTGAATATTAGGATCTGAGATCTAGAATTAGAATCTCAATCCTATCCTAACTGAACTTTCTCCATTAATTCTAACACTCCCCCTTAATGGAGAAAGGGTACTAATAAAAAAAAACATATGCTTGCTGGTCTAGTCTCAGCTAGGCTTACAATGGTAAAAGACATAAAAAATTTGGTAACAGAGTTTTCATCTTAGTCTTCTTTGCTTGAGATCCGTGCTTGTTCATTTGAGGATGAGACTTCATCTTCACTTTCTTTGCCATGAGATAGTGATGTATCTTCGCCTCATTTCTTCTCCTTTGAAGGAATTTCTTATTCTCATCCTTCTCAGAATTATGGCAGGGTGGATAGGAGAATTTTCCTTTTCACTATTTTCGGTGTCAATCATCTGAACATCAGTGATGATATCTTCACCATTGATTATAGCAATTTCTGTGTTAATTTCATAAAGACATGGTGTTTCAAGCCATGCTTCAAGAAACTTCAATTCTTCTTCAAAATTCATTGTTGTTTCTTGCCTACTAATATCTGCACAAAAAACAATGTTAGATTTATAAACATGACCACAATTACTTTCATCTTCCTGCTCCTTTAGGAGAGATTTCATTTCATCATCTCTCCCTACTTCATCCCTTTCTGCTGACATAATTATGCCTTCATCCAGTTCTGTTGCTGCAAGCATGTTCTGCATTTGATCTGTATGTGAAGATAGGCCTTCCTTCTCACCAAACAGTAATTCATCAATAAGATGTTTTTCAATCATCAGATTGATCCACTCATCATGAGATATATAAGTCTCATCAAACTTGATTTCTACATCAGGAAAAATTTCAAGTTCTACATCAGGAAAACTTGCAGGTTCTATAATAATGGATGTGTTTTCATCATTACAATTTTCAATTACAGATACACATTCGTCACCCATCATTTCATCTTCAGTTTCACAATCAAATATGGGATCATTATCAAGAGAAATATCTTCAGCAACATTGCCCTCATTCAAACAATATTTCATCTCTAAAACATCCCATAAAAACTTTGTACTAGGAATCTCTCCATATTCATATATTATGCTGAGTATGAAGTTGTCATATTCTGCAGATGTTATAAGGCTTAATACTACTGTATCTCTATTATCATTAATAACATCTTCATCATAATACAGCAAATCTAACTTCCATAGTACTTTTTTCATTTCATTTGGACAGCTTTCATAATTCATACCTAAAAAAGATGGTAAATCTAGCATTAAAAATTTAATAATCTCACCAAATTCTAAATCAGCACCTTGATCAGCAGCTGGTCCATCACCGTCAACCTGAAACAAATCACAAAATTCTGTAGCACAATATTTTGCACTTCTCCATTGATGCTTTATCCTGAAATTTCTTCAAGACTCTTTCAATTTACTTTGATGACCCATTTTCTCCTTCTATTTTCTCCCTTGCAAGAACACTTCGACCAGGAATAGTTTCTTGCCCACTGCACTTTTCTTGGGGAATTCAAGTTGAAGTCTTGGCATATAAATTCACCGATCTTCAAAGAGTTTCTCAACAAAATTTTACCTCTCTACGTCAGCTCACACAACTTCCCTCTATTATAGTACTCTCCATGCCCAGACACACCACACAGTCCATGACACGCAGCGTTCCTAGTCAACATAGCAACGAGTTAGGGAGTGCTCCACGCAGCACTCCACGCAGCACCTGATGCTCCACTGAGGTCAGGATTCCTTCTCTACTCTCACACGGCCACGCACAAGCGGAATCCAGCCAGCACGACTCCTCTTTCACACGAGGATGGAAAACGATGCTTGGTCACAGCCCGCAAACGTGGATGGCTCCTCTCTCACAGTTGCGGGCGGTTTTCTCAAACACCCCGTTTCAGGGTGGTCTCCAGGCCAATTTCGTCCAACTGTATCTCCAACAAATTGATCTTACAGACAACTCAAATTACGGGTAGCGATAGCGCTATAGGTGTCTCGATTCGTCATCTCTAGCCTAGCAGTCGAAGCAAACTTTAATCCGTTCAAAACCCCCATGGTAAAATTGTGGCTAGTATCTTTCATCAGACCCATAGAGCTATGAAAAAAGAATGCTACAAATCCTTTGCTGAGTCACACACACAATTCAACACGCGGGCTCCTTGCATATCAATCTACGCGATTTCTGCAGTAGATCCTCGCAATTCACACGGCGTTATGGATCACAATTCACACAGCCTGCAACAGCGAAGACTCCTTTGAGAAAATTAAATAAAACAAATGTTCGGTTCCTTTTTCCGTTGTTCAATTCCACAGATAAATATATATTGAAGGATAGGAAGAGAGTTCACGGTGCATATGAGGGGCCCAAACGTTTTCTCGGTCGTGTTGAATGACTGGAGAGCCTGGGACACAATCACTCGAACACTATCAAAGTGTATATGCAGATCTGGAAAAAGAATCAATATGGCCTGGCCGATACGCTGAGATGCTCAACAAAGGGCGATGCAAGGCAGAAAATGGTAGCCGATGGAAGATTTGAAGGCAACTTCCTCAACCTGAACAATGGAGAAGATTAGCTCACATTGGCTTTCTCATCAACGAATTCCAGCACGAAGGCTGAATAGATGGCAGTGTATGCAGTCAAGAAAGATGGCAGAGAGTCGAGCTTCTTCACGCTGGCTCAATCCACGCTTACTCTAATTCAATCTTACGTCTGTGACTGCAATCACTATGATGGCTTCCACGCTATGCAAGATCCTTCACACGGGCTCTCGGCCTTCCTTACGCAGCAGATGTGCCACAATATAGCACGACTCTCTCAACCACGGCTCTCTTAACATGGCTCTCTCAATGATGCTGATCCGCACTCTCCAACAACTCCACAGGGCATATACAAGTTAATTGGCCCACACAAATATAGGAATTTAATACACCATGCAAATTGTGGATAGATCCGCTCCAAAAAACTGATCCATGGGAAGATCTCCTCAGCCCACACCTTTAGGCTTGCTCTTCCAACAAATTTGTCACTCACTAGCCACACCTCACTGGTCTACTGCTATCACACTCCTATTCAGATGATATCAAAGAGTTATACAGTGTCATGTCTCCTATGTTAGTGCAGTCACAACACTCCAAACAGTATTGTAAACAACACGGGGGCTTTTTCGTAGACTATTGCAGCTACGACACAACGTAGATCAAAATACACGCAGCCCTAGCCTCCACGCAGTTCAACACACCAATGCAACAAATGATCTTCTTCATCGCTCATGCATTCCAGGAGCAACTAACAACAGCGCTCCTCACATAGGCTCTGGACCTCCAGAGACTTAGCCTCAACCACCGTGGAGATAGAGCAACACATGCCTCTGATCGTGTGCTCTGATACCATGCTAAAAAACTGAATATAAATTAAATGGCTCTCTAGGTGAGAACCTAGAGAATGTAGAAACACTCACACAATCTATTACATTCAATCAAGAGAATAGCCTAGTACATATTGCCTTTCTCCCAATTAGGTGGTTTGAACCACTCCCTGAATATTAGGATCTGAGATCTAGAATTAGAATCTCAATCCTATCCCTTAGTGCAGGTGATTCACTTTGTTCGAATAATAAGAGTTTCATCTATACGCTTGGATAATGGTAAGATGGTCATCCTCAGAAGGTATAATTTTGTCAGCTTTCTTTTTCCATCCATATTTAATATCGCAACATTTAAACTATGATTATGTCACTTTTATTTATATTATTTTTAACACTCAATATGTCTCCAAATCTGAAAGTTAATATAGATAATATCAAATTCAATGCCATTTATAAGTCGCAATAGCTTTATAAGTTTATTTCCCCATATTTAAACCATTGGTTATGTTTGGAGCATTTTAGTAATAACACAAGAATGTATTTAATCAATTACTGATTTATAATATGAGTTGTCCCTAATTTTTTGATCTATTGTGTCAAGCCCACCAGATCTAGATTTATTATTTGACTCGTAATATAATCGAAGAACTTGTAATAGTATGCTTGTTGTAACAATCCATATATTGTTTGTTGGACTAACGAGATGTTTTGATACTTGTATTATGATACCCTAAATCCCATGATACATATTACAATGATTTGAGTCACGGGAAATCCATTAAGAAAATATAAACATCGAATATTGATCTGCAGCTTCTCTAAGAGAATGTAAGCAATAATTTGTGCTCATTTCCAGAATTCCGAATCCATAGAATTTGAAGCTTGTATACAAGTTTGAGTTTAGTACAATCATTTATGTCAATTTCACATTCATTGAAAACATAGCATTTGAAGAAAATTAAATCTGAGTTGAATTTGTTATCTCTTTCCAATGAGCCATGAATTGTTACAAGGAAAATTGTGCAAAAGTGTTTGAATTTAACTTTGAGATTCACAAACCCTTTGACTTTGTCAAACCAACAGGTAAATCTGCAAATCACATTGTGTATTATATGGAGAATGTGAATGTATTTATACATGGAGGTGAGGCTATTGAGATTCACTTCCCAATGACTCTTGGCCTTCCTTATTTCCTAATATAATTTAATATACAATATTAAATATCCTCACCCAACCCTTAGGATTAGGTGTCAACATTCCCCCCTTTAATCCGAAGGAATGTTGGTGAGTCCAAGCATCGATCTGAACTTTTCAAACTTTTCTCTTCCAAGCGCTTTGGTGAAGATAGCAACGGTTTTCTCATTTGTGGAACAATGATGTAGATGGATGGTTTTGGCCTGAACATGATGTCGAATTAGATGGTATTTTGTATTGATGTTCTTTGCTCAATCATGGAACTTTGGGTTCTTGGCCAACTTTATTGCAGAAGTGATGTCGATCATGAGTGGTGTTGAATACATTTGTTTCATCTGCAAATCTTCTAGGATTTTTCTGAGCCACACAATTTCCTTTGTTGCTTCAGCTGCTGCCACATATTCTGCCTCGGTCATGGAATCTGCTGGAACTAATTGTTTGTGTGATCTCCATGAGACAGCTCCTGAACCAAGACTGATGGTGTAACCTGTAGTAGACATCCCTGTTTCTTTGTCTCCATCAAATTCTGAATCAGAGTATCCGATTAAGCTGAAGCCGCTTACCTGTGTATATTTGAGTTTGAAGTCTTGAGTCCGCTTCAAGTACTTTAACACTCTTTTTGCAGCAGAACAATGTCCTTCACAAGGTTTTTGCATAAACCTTGAGAGGATTCCAACAGCAAATTAAATGTCAGGTCTGGTGGTGGTCAGGTAGATAAGACTTCCTATAAGCTGTCTATACTTAGTTGCATCCTCGAATTCCTTCCCTTCAATGGATGTGAGCTTCAAGTTTTGTTCCATTGGAGTGGTTAAGGGGTTTCATTCATCTATACCAAACCTGTTCAAAATATCTCTAATGTACTTCTTTTGAGAAAGAAATATAAATTTAGGATGTTGAATTACTTCAATACCCAGATAGTAACGAACATAACCCAAATCAGTCATTTCAAAACCTTTCTTTAATTATTTATTCATGGATGCAATATAACTCTCATTGTTCCCTGTCATTAAAAGATCATCTACATACACCATAAGATATACAACTGCTTTTCCAACTTTCTTAACAAACAAAGTTGCATCATCAAGATCAAAATGTTTGAAGTCAAGTTTCAAAAGATGCTTGGTTAATTTCTCATACCAGGCTTGTGGTGCTTGCTTGAGGCCATAGAAAGATTTTATAAGCTTCCAAACTTTGTGTTCTTGGCCCTTTACAACAAATCCTTCTGGCTGGGACATAAAAAATTTCTCCTTTAGATCTCCATTCAGAAAGGCAGTTTTTACATCCATCTGATGGACTTTCCATCCATTCTGAGCTGCTAGGGAAGAGAGAGTCTGGATGGTGGTCCATTTTTCTGTGGGAGAAAAAGTTTCTTGATAATTGATTCCTTCTTTTTGTGAAAAACCTTTTTCCACAAGCTTGGCCTTGTGCTTGTCAAGTGAGCCATCTGCTTTATACTTGTTCTTGTAGACCCACTTATAGCCAATTGGTTTTGTTCCCAAAGGCGGATCAACCAGCTTCCAAGTGCCATTCTTTATCAAGGCATCATACTCCTTTTGCATTGCTTCATTCCATTCATCATGAGAAGCGGCTTCTTTGAAGCAAGTTGGTTCATGATCTGTAGACAAACTCAATTCACAGTTATAAGCAATATCCATATCAACAGGAGAATTAGAATTATCTACGTCACCTTCGTTTTGTTTAGTGGAACTTCTTGTTCCTGTTTTTCCAAGCTCATTGGGATGAACATTCTCTAGTGTCTTTGTCAGCCATTTGGGAGGACCTTTCTGAGATGGCCCAGGCTGTTCATTTGACTGAGTTGGGATTGAGTCAAGATTCAATCTCTCAATTCTGTCAATCACATCATTCAATGTGTCATCCGTGGTTGTTTCTTCATGTGGGGGAGAGAGTGCTTCAGGAAATGATTCCACACTTTGATTCAATATAGGAATCCCCCCTTCAAGATGTGGAATCTGATTATCAAATTATTGAAAAGACTTTGCATTTGTGAATCTATCCAAGCAATCAAGTTGCCGCTCAACAACATTGTCAGTCTTGGAAGATTCAAGGAATATGACATATCTTGCTATTACAAACTTCTTATTGGCTTCATCATAGAGACGATATCCTTTGGAGGTATTGGAATACCCCAAGAAGATACATTTTTGACTTCTAGCACCAAGTTTATTCCTTTGTCCCTTGGGTATCAAGGCATAATAAGTGGAACCAAAGGCCCTGAAATGCTTTACAGAAGGAATGTGGCCATGCCACATTTCAAAAGGAGTTTTGTTTCTAATTGAACTTGAAGGACACCTATTCTTTATGTATACAGCACATAGAACTGCATCAGCCCAAAACATCAATTTTACATTCTTGAAAAATAACATGGAACGAACCATATTTAAAATAGTTCTGTTCATTCTTTCAGTTACACCATTCTGTTGGTGATTATACGATACAGTTGTTTGATGTTTGATCCCATGTTGACGATGATAATTTTCAAATTCATTTGAAGTGTATTCTTTTCCATTATCAGTACGTAGAGAGCCAATATGAGTTTGTGCATCAATTTCAATCCATGCATGAAAATTTTTGAATGTTTGAAAAGCATCAGACTTGTTCTTCAATAAGTAAACCCAACACATTCTGGTGTAGTCATCAATAAATGTCATCATATATTTATTTCCATTTGCAAAAGCGATAGGCATAGGGCCACATAAATCTGAATGAATAAGCTGAAGTTTTCTATGTGCTCTTGAGTGTGAATCATGAAATGGTTGTTTGCTATGCTTTCCTAGAATACAAGCATCACATTCCTTAGGTTTCCTAGGAATTGTAGGCAATCCATTAACACCATTTTTCTTCAACAAATGAAGGCTTTCATAGTTTAAGTGTCCAAATCTACCATGCCATAAAAGACTTGATTGGAATGTACCTTCATCATGATGTGAACTGAATGCAAAGTTTTGAGCATGAGCAGATGAACCTTTCAGCTTCAAGAGTCTTCCTTCTTCTATTCCCTCCATGAGAAGTGAGTGATCTGATGCTTTTATGACCTATTCCTTGCCATCAAACAAGTGAATGGATTTTCCTTGCTGGCGGATTTGGACCAAGGACAACAAGTTTCTCATCAACTCAGGGAGGTATAGAACCTCATGTAGAATATGATCTAGAAGACCAGGCAACTTAAGCCTGACTGTGCCAAGCCCTGATGGCTTGAGTTTGGATTTATCTGCGAAGTATACTGCTCCATCAACTTTGTCAGTAAATTCTTCAAAAAAATATTTTCTAAATGTCATGTGACATGTTGCTCCTGAATCTAGCGACCAATCATCTCTCCATGAAGTAAATGAAACATCAAACAAGTCTTCAGTTATTCCATTTTTACAATGTGCGAGAACATAATGAGCAGATTCAGGTGCTTTACCTTAGTCTTTGTCATTAGTTTTACCTTTGTCTTGATTTCTTTACTGCTCAATTTTATCCCAAGGTGTCCTGCATTTGGATGCATCATACATTGCAACGTATGCAATCAAGATCGGATTTGTCAGATTGTCTACCCCCCCTTTCTTTGAAGTTTCTTCTTCCTCTTCCCCTTTGGCCACCTCTTCCTCTGGAAGGATCTGGAGCATGACTCTTTTCTCTATGTGCAAAGTATGCGGCCTCTTCAGAAGACAGATGGGTTGTCATCTTCTCGAAATCTTTCTCTCTTTCTGCAAACTTTTTCTCAAGAGAATCAAAGGTGATATGGTCAAGGTTCCCACTTGCTTGCAATGACTCAAGATAATGTGAGAAAGTCGAATATAATGCCTTAACATATGCTATGAGAGATATGTAAATTTTTACACCAGTGCTGTTAATGTCATGCATGATAGATCTTACTTCTGAAGCTAAAGCAAGGGGATCATCATTCTTCATTTCAAGACTGAACAACTTAATCATCAATTGAACAATTTCTAGTTCTGAATGTGAGTCATAGAGTTATTTTAGCTTGCTCAAGGCTTCATAGGCATTTGAAAATGGTGAAATATGACAACTCACCTCTTCATTTACGGAAGCTGCAATCAATGCATAGGCCTTGCAGTTCTTATTTTCCCAAATGGCGAGCTCCTTGTCCGAAGTGGGCTTTGCTGGTGGATTTCCTTCTTGTCCTTCACAAATTCCTTTCCACAACTCATTAAAAATGAGAGTGTGCTTGATTTTCCGAGATCATTCAAGATAGTTCTCCTTGCCGGAGAGAACCACCCCTACAATAGATATGAGAGAATGCATTCTTTTGAAGGGAAAAAAAAGAATTAATTTGCTGGAAAATTTATTTTGAAGGAGGAAAAAAAACTTTGCTGGAAAATTTCTTTTGAAGGAGGGAAAAAAAACTTTGTTGGAAATTTCTTTTGAAGAAGGGAAAAAAAACTTTGTTGGAAATATACTCAATTCTGCAAAAAAAAATCTTTTTTTTTTTTTTTTTGGGTTTGGGAAAAAATTTATGTGGGGGCAGGATTATGAATGAGAGGCATTATAAATGGGTAGTATTAAAAAATAGCGCAAAGGGGGGGTGGATTCATAATATGGGAGGTCGTATATATAGAAAAGCATATTATATGGGGGGGGGCAGGGGAGGAGTTTATTATAACAAATAGAGCGTATGGGAGGCGCTGTTGTGCGTTATGGGGTGAGGGTTTGTTAATGGGGGGGAGGTATTATATGGGGAGAGGAGACTGTAAAAAATTACAGAGGAGAACGAAGGGGAGGGCCGAGTGTTTTTGGGCATGAGAAAGAGTTTGGGGAGGCGGAGTGTTGGTTGTGGGGAGGGCGCAGGGGGTTGAGTGGGGAGTGTGTGAGGTGGAGGGCGATGGGGAGTGTGTGAGGTGGGAGTGGGGAGGGAGTCGGGTGAGGTAGGAGGGAGGGAGCAGCAGTTGGGTGAGGTGGGAGGGACGAAGCGAGGGGCAGTGGCGTAGGGAGTGTGGGAGAGTCGGGTGGGTAACGGGGTAGGAGAGTTGGTTGGGTAGGCAGTCGGGCGGGGAGGGGTTGGCTAGGCAGTCAAGCGTATGGCGTGAGGTATGGAACAACATTTACACAGAGGGTATGGAACAACGTTTATGCAGAGGGGAGTATGGCGTGAGGAACAATGTTTACGCAGATTGCTATGTGATATATGGGATGAGCGATGAGGGTTTAAAATTTTTTGGAATTGCAGGATTTCAACAACTACAGAATTTGCAGGTATTTTCAGGAGCTGCAAATTGCAGAATTTCAGGAACTGCAAATTGTAGAATTGCAAAATCTTCAGAAGCTGCAAAAAAAAATTTAGAACTAGCCAAAAATTGCAGAGATAATTTTTAAAAAATTGCATAATTGCAGCATATAAACTCAGAATGGCATCAATATAATGGAGAAGCAAAAACTAGATGCAGTGAACATAAAATTGAATGTACAAAGACTGTTAGCAAAAATGAGGGAGTTACACCAAGGGCAAGAATTCCAATAGTGGGACTGGCTTTGATACCATGTCAAACTAGGAGGTAACTCTGCAAATCACATTGTGTATTAGATGGAGAATGTGAATGTATTTATACATGGAGGTGAGGCTATTGGGATTCAATTCCCAATGACTCTTGTCCTTCCTTATTTCCTAATATAATTTAATATACAATATTAAATATCCTCACCCAACCCTTAGGATTAGGTGTCAACAGACTTCTTGTGTCCACGAGGTTTGATTTATATGAGTCTGATCGCTTAATCCAAAGTATACATCTGAAATTTTAGACCTTTATTGGATAGACCTATAGCTTCTCAAGAATAAAGGATATCTTTAAGACAAAGTGGTGCTTATTTTCTTTTGGTTGCAGTGTACTGATTTGTGACGGTTATTTTTAGGAATCATATTTGAGTAAGAGTGAGTTAATTTTCTTCTGGACAGAGTATTGAATTTCGAACTTGAGTGAAGAAATTTTTTAATTTATGGAAATATGAGTTGAATGCACACTTAGAATATTTGGAATATTTTCTTTCCTTCTTTTGATTTCACATAGAGATCGCTTGCAATATGACCAAGTGTAGTAGCCTTATTTTATTATGTTTTCTCTTTAACAGTGAGTGGATTGTCGAGGATGCCAATTGTCTTTCTCTTTGGTTTATAGAGTTAGTCCTTACACTTTCTCACTTTAGTTAATGATTTATACTTATGCAAGAATGAAAAAAAAAATTAGATATAAATATAAACACAAATCTATGCAATAGAAATAAAACTTCATTTCTTTAATATCAAAGAACTAAAAGATATGTGGCGGCTATCATTAATAAACTAGCTCGTACGATGGTATCTTATCTCTAAGAAGATATGTGGGGGCTATATGCCTTTGAATTTTGTTACAATGAGACTTAAGGACCTTTCTATTATTGAACAAAAAAGGAAAACCTTGAACAACCAAAACCCTAACCCTAAGAGATGGAACACCAAGAGTTTCTGGGCCCCATTGGGGTTACTTGGATAACCAACTTCCTCGGATCGTAACTTGCTCATATTATATTTGTTTTCTGCATACAATACCTTGTTGGAAATATATCTCCAAGTATTAAAATTTTTGTGGCAATCCCTAACACTATGGGCATGCTACTCACCTCAAAAAATGTCGTTTGGGGTGTGAAAACAACCCAGAGGTTCAGGACCCAAAAAAATGTTAAAAATAATAAATTGTGCTATGATCAAAGAAAATGATGAAGCAAGCTAGAGGTCCAACTGGAATAGGTGGGTGCCAACCAATATTAACCTAGATAAGTTCTCCCCCCTTAGGAAGCAATGGTCCCCATTGCATGCAAAGCTTCCACGAGGTGAGGAGATTTATGTTGAACCTGGTCCTTGGTGAAGGAATTGGCATGTTTTTAAAATTGATATAGCTGGATCCTCTACTAAAGAGTGTTCTTGATATGTGTCTCACGATCCTATCAGTCGTGGCTTGTTTAGTACAACTTGTTTTGAGCTCTGTTGGTGTCAGTTTCTCATCAATTTCTGATGTGTCTAGAAATGAGGGAAAATATGATCGTTTCCAGTCTGCATTGAATATTGGGTACATGCTAAGGAATGGTGGAATGTTGAGCTCAAAAAAATTGTTTCTAACACCCTTGGTGATGATGTAAGGTCCATATCAGAGCAAGAAAAGGTTGTGGTGGGCCCTAGTGAGGCACACCTTAATGTAACCAAACATTGTCACCCACCTGAAATCGTGTGGCACCTAATGTTGATCATGACGTTGTTTGTACTTAGCATTTTATCTATCCAATATG
Source organism: Pinus albicaulis (assembly GCA_034641835.2). Classification (NCBI taxonomy): domain Eukaryota; kingdom Viridiplantae; phylum Streptophyta; class Pinopsida; order Pinales; family Pinaceae; genus Pinus; species Pinus albicaulis. The sequence goes on from CM076581.1 coordinate 1,359,478,136, forward strand.
TCATGGACCTTTTGGCGAATGTGCTGAAATATGGTAGATTCGCCAGCTTCATACTTGACATGAGATGAATCTTCCTGAGTAGTTGCAACTGGTATGGCAACATCAATGAGATATGGTGGTTAGAATCTCCACCCTACCTGAAAGGGGGTGTGGAGAGTCGAGCTATGGAGAGCCATGTTGAACTCTTGTTGGACGTAGAGGATACTTTCATCCCATGTGCGTGGATGTTTCGAGTTGTACATGTGCAGGTTATGCACAACCATTCTATTAATGATTTCCATTTGGCCATGAGTTTTGGGTGGAACACTGTGGACTTAGTGAGCTTGGTATCCAAAAACGACTAGAGGCTTAACCAGAATGTACTGAGGAACTTGATGTCCTGATCTGAGATAATGGATTGTGGGATTGCAAAGTGCACCCATATTCGTTCAAAGAATATTTTGGCAATGGGTTTTGTTGTGATACTTTTCTTGCAAGTTGCCGAAATGACCATGTTAGAGAATGTGTTCACGACCACGAAAACATAGTTGTTGCCATGCTTCGTAGAAGGGAGACATGACATGTAATCCACGGAGATAGATTCTCAAGGTCGGCTAGGAGAAGGCAAAGGAGTATACAGACATTGCTTCTTGATTGTAGGTTTGACAATGGTGCAGATAGTGCAGGACCTTATGTACTTTCAAACATCATGTCGAAGGTTTGACCAATTGAATTAAAAAATTTGGCCATCAAATTCCAACTTTAGCTAAACTAGAGAATAGATTAATTAAGATAATTACTTTATAAAGCACAATACCGTTATGGAGAGTTATTGAGCCAAGAGGCTCATTTTACCACACAATATGATGTGTAAGGGTGTCCATCACTAATCAAAGTTGAAATTTTGCTCATGTATAAACAAAATTTTTAAATAATGTATAAACAAATTTAAATAACTATACAAAACATTTAAATAATGTATAAACAAATTTGCATCTCCAGAAGCTCTGCTCATGTTAAATCAGTATTTAAGATAAATCTATATTGATAAAATAATAAATTATAATAAATTTTGATTGTTACATGTTCCTATATAATATAATTTTGAGTTTTCATATTTTGTGTTAATTTATTATGGGACCAATGCTTTTCAAATCAGATTTAAAAATGGTAAATATTGAGATATGATCACACAGAACTCTGCTTCACTGTGTCAAAAAATATAAAACATAAAAAATTATTTAATGCAGCCTCCACAGAAAATACGGGCAGTGCTACATGGGCACGGTTTTGTCCTCTTCAGAGAGTGCCGTCATACTTACTGTTCCATAAGTAAGTATTTGTAATTATAAGTAATAATTTGCAATAAGGATCCATAATTATTAATTTGTAAATGCTTTAGCCAAGTGCGGTAATTTGAGGATCCACGTCTCCATCGTTTTACTCCAACCACGTGGAAGCATATTCTGAGGAAGAGAAACTTCGACTTGGCTCAAGGGTTCTCATTCAATGAATGCTCACAGATCTTTCCAGATAGCCTGCGCGCCATTATATATCACACAACACCCGCATCCCATTGCAGATTATTAGTTGTTCTTCTCTGGTTAGTCGATCTGTGCAATCTCTCTTCTTGACCATCTCCATATTTTTCGAGTTTGTTCGTATTCATTAATAAATTGCAATGGCCGCCGTTAGTGCATCATTAATGGCCATGAAGGTAGCATCCCTCCAACAATGGAGGTCAGCAGAGAGGTCAACAGGGTTTGGTGAAACCAGATATACCGTTATGCCAGCCTCCAGGGGTCTTCGAGTGAAGTGTATGGCAGAGGTAATATATGTGATTTCTTGCATGAACACTAATATTTTCATCAGTGTTATTATACATGTATGTCTATATACATTAATTGTTTTTTTTTTTTATATATTTATAGCTATATTTATGTTCTGAAATTCTTGTTTATATTCATGGTATTGACATTGTCAGTTAGAGGATGTATATTATTTTCCTATAATTTTGGGACAGCAGTTACAAATTACTCATATTTTTGGGATTGTAGTTAAAATTGATTCTTATGGTCGTGGTTGTTTTTTCTATGGTCTTTTAGAGGATCTCAATTATTTTCCTATATTTTGGGATAGCAATAGCAAATTGTTTCTCTGTATTTTTTTTATTTTTTTATAGTAATTACTCTTTAATGGTTTTGGTTGTTTTTTCTAATTTGTTTAGGAAAAAAACAAATAAAAACAAAAATTTTGTTTTGTTATGAAGGTGTGTTGAATAGTTTGTTTTGTTATGAAGATGTGTTGAATGGTTGGATAATGTTATGACTGTGGGATGGCCTATAAGTCTATAAGTCTATCATTGCTCATGGATTTTCCCTCACAAGGAAAAGGGTTTTACTATCTAAACATTATGTAACTCATAGATGTATTTTGTGATCTTCCCTCACAAGAAGAGAGTTTTACCACCATTTTACCACTTCTAACATTTTGTCAATTTCTGTGTTTGATTATTTTGTTATCTTGTTTATTTCTTATTTTTTTGCCAACTGCTCAACCCAACTCAATATTGTCTGTGTTCTTGGACTTATCTTGCAGGTAGATCCACAACCAAAGGACTCTTCGACGGCCTCCACTCAGTCTACAACTCCCATTTCTCCTCCTCCTCCCCCTCCGGCGCCTAAAAAGGTAAGCACCAAGTTTGGGGACGTTTTTGCTTTCAGTGGGCCAGCCCCTGAGACCATAAATGGGAGGCTAGCCATGCTAGGATTTGTCTCAGCAATAGGAATAGAGATTGCCAGCGGGAGGGACCTCTTCTCTCAGCTTGCCAGTGGAGGAGTTCCATTGTTTCTTGGAAGCGCTTTTGTGCTAACGCTTGCTTCATTGATACCCATGTTCAATGGAGTCTCCACAGAGAGCAAATCACAGGCAATAATGTCTGCTCGAGCAGAGATGTGGAATGGGCGTTTTGCTATGCTTGGCCTCGTTGCGTTGGCCTTCACTGAATACCTCAAGGGAGGTCCTCTCATCTCATGATCATCGTGACCTTCATAACTCCTCCGTAGTCAGAAGGAATCAAACCGAAAGTGTAATTTCTCTGCATTATAATATAATATAAGAGAGAAACATTTCGTGACAACAGTTTTTGGGCCAATGATGTCATATTGGATACATATATCCATGATTTCTGTCACTTTGTTACGAATGTTTGAATATATATTAGAAATATACGATTCTTTACATCTTTGTTAGGCGGGTTTTCGAATAAGTGTTATATGAACATAAATTGTATAAAACATATCTCAGAAACGAGAATGAGGAAGGCACTCCCTCCGTCAATAGATTTTCTCCAAACGAACATTAATATAAGGAAGCCTTTGCGAAAGTATCCTATCCTCTCCCTTATTGCCTTTTTTTTTTATAGAGAATTATTTGCCCATATAATGATTCAAAATCGTGTATAAAGGCAACCCAACTTTTATCTTCATCGATCCAACCGGACTAGTAGCAGATACTAATATCTGCAAATAGCTTCAAAGTTTTACAGTAGACAGAAAAAAGAAGCCAATAATTTAACAGATACTAATATTTTTCTTGTTATTTTACAGAAGAATATAGACAATCAACATTTATTTATTATCGATGTAATGACGTTTATTATTAATGTAATTACGAATGATGCATGGCTATCCATATTATTTAAAATCGTGTGTAATGGCAACCCAACTTTTATGGCTCCCCTTCGTTGATCGAATAGGAGTAGAAGCAGCTTACTAATATCTGCAAATAGCTTCACAGATTTTACGGAAGACATAAAAAATAATCTAGCAATTTAACAGAAACGAATATTTTTATTGTTACTTTTACACAAGAATATAGACCATCAATCTTTCTTTATTATTGATGTAATCACGAATCATGCATGGCATCCGATATTACTTATGCACTTGTAACAAAAATTGTAGAAGTCTAACCAGAATTATAGAAGTCTAGATCAGCAAAACATAATATTCAGAATTATAAAAGTCTAGATCAGTAAGACGTAGAATTATTAAATAGAACTATAAACTCTTAATAAGGTAAAATAATATGGCATACAAAATTGCTATGTGTTCCACAAGGTTGGAAACAAAAACCAATGTTCTTCCAACAAAAAATTATATTTTTTTGTTAACAAAACCAATCTTCTTCTCACAAAAAATTATATTTTTTGGTTAGTAATAAATAACAAAGAAATAATATTTTCAGGTTAAAAAAAGGCAACTTTTATGGGTACCTCTAAAAATTCCATGGAAATGTTTGTATAAAAAACAAAAATCTATAATATGTCAATATTGTCATCCTCCCCATTCCAGCAAAACTATCGTGGCCGACATCAATTTTCTCATGGCAATGAAGAGCTTTATCGAAGGCAATGATGAGCTTTATCGAAGCCAAAGCTTTAGGAGTAGTCTTTTCAGGCAACAGAATAGCTTGACGGCAGGTTTTTACCCGAATTTGGTTCATTAAAACTCAAAAAATGAGGTAGTTGCAGTGTTTGGAATCCATTTTTGTGAATGGAAATAGATTCAACACTATCAAAAACCCTTGCTACACCCATAATACTGAAGTTTAACAACTGTAAACAAGATTCTGATTAAATCCTTGCCAGATTTTTTCAAAATCTCTGCCAGATTCCAAGCCATTCTATTACCTTTTTAGACTACTTGAAAGCGTTATATTAATACTATCATTTCACTTTAGAACTTTTAAAGTCGGTCAAAACAAAAGTCTTTTTTGAAGCCCGTGAAAATACCTTTACAGCTGTGAAAACCAAAATACCTTTACAGAGTCCGTCAAAACCAAAATTATTGGAGTCTGTGAAAACAGTACTATTCTTTTGCAACCCTTCTTCCTCCATTGAAATTGGACGCGCTACCTTACACCTTTACCTTTCATGTGAAGTTGAAAAATAAATATTGCTTTCTCATGTGATACCTTTTGGCCCATTTTAACTTCCTTGCTGGTTGCCTAGTTTAACATTTTAAAATATGGATTTTTAAGTTGTTATTTTTGGGCCCACATTGGAATTTGGTTTTCAGGTTGGAACATGGTAATGTATTTTTTAATAAAATTAGGGTTTTTTTATTTAAATTATATTTTTTGAATTTTATATTGAGTTAATATTTTGGGAATTTTTTTAACATATAAATTATATAATTATATAAATTTAATTTAAATTTTATGATTATTAGGATTTGATTTCTGTGATCTGGATATATATTTGAATTTTTTATTTTAGAAAATATTTATTCAATTTTGAAGAAAATTAATAAAAAAATAATTAAATATAAAAAACTAAATGACAATTTTTTTATAATGTTTAAATTATAGACAAATGGTTAAATAATTATAAATGTTGTTTTTAATGTCATATTAAATTTTTGAAATAATTATATTATAGATAAATTACATGATTTTAAACATCTACCAAATTCTAATAATGTGATGAATTTGAAAAACATTTATCTACATTATATATCACAGACGCTTTAGATCTAATGTAATTATATTATTTATTTTATTATAATAAATATATTTTTATTTTAAATATAATTTAACATGTAAATTTAAAAAAATAATTTCATAAAATTAAGTTTATTTTAGTTTTTCTCTCAAATCTAACATAGTAATTTCCATAAAAATTTTCATGCTTTTTCAGATTTCTGGTTCAATCTCTTGTTGTTCTCAGATCTATATATTTTGGATTTTGTTCCCATAATTCAGAATTATATTGTTATTGCCGCTGTGAATGCACTATTAATGGTCATTAAGTGATCATCGCTCCTACAATGGAGGTCAGCGGAGAGGTACATACCATTATGCCAACCTCCAGGGGTCTTCTAGTGAAGTGTAGGGCGGATGTAATTTTTTGTGGCACAATTTAATTTATAGAATGAAATAATTTTTTTTTTTTTTTGGATTTTTAGATGCAATTTTTAGGAAGAAAGTAATTTGTTATTCTTTAAAATATATTTTTGAATGGGTAAATGAATTTAACATCTTGAAAAACTCTCAAGTCACTCAAGTTTTTATGGATTAAACATCTTTAACTCAAATTTAAAAAAATCTGAATTAACCAAAAAAAAAAGTTTTAAAATATCTATTATAATGCCAAGTATGAATACTAGTCATTTTATTAATGTATAATTCATTATACATGTATATACATTAATTTTCATTTCTGTCTATACAGAATTTTATTATATTCAAAATTTCACGCCCAATTTATGGTATTGACATTGACATCTGAGATGGGCACTTCTAAAGACTCCATTAAAATTTCAGCATCTCCAAATCATTTCCTTCCACTCCTGTAACAATAAGTTATCAGAATTCTCATCCACCGCACTATAAAAAATATCTGTATCCGCAAATCGTTTCCTTCCACTCTTGTACCAATAATTTATCAGAATTCTCAGCCTCCCCACTATGAAATCAAAAGCTTCTTGGACCACATCCTTTTTCACATGGCAATAGTGCTGCATATGACGCTGGTCATTATCAAAACCAAAGTTTGATGTTGTGACTACCAGTCACCTTTACACCTGTCGATACTTTTTGGAGTCCGTGAAAATACCTTTGCAGTGCAGACAGTCCGTGAAAACACCTTTGCGGTAGTAGTCAGAGTCCGTCAAAAGCAAAACTCTTGGAGTCCGTGAAAAGCAACACTCTTGCGAATCCTACCTGTGTTGAAATTTGAGGCATGAGCTTACATCATGTTTGAATTTTTATGTGAAGTCAGAAAAGAAGTCTTGCTTTTTCATGTGATGTTTATAAATTCTTGTGTACCCTCTTAAAGGTAGTTAGATTATTGATTATTATTTATTTAAATTAAAACAAATAGCATAGGATTATTAGTTGTTATTAGAGAAATCAGAGTAGCAACACCTGGGAAGTAATAAATCCAGGCCAAATTATAAATCCAAAATTAATAATAACATAGTTATACAAATTAAATCCCTAGAAATATTAGGTCTACTCGACTTGTTATTATGTTGAATACTTTGCTTATTATTTATTTAGAAATATAAAGATCAGTCATCTAAAAAGATAGAATAGGAGATAATAACATGAATCTTCTCATGGTGGGAAAATCCATTTAGATAGGATCATGGTAGACTATTGAAAATATCCAAATCAGCCAACTTTGCTGTTAGTGAGACCTGAGTATTCAGCGTTTTGAGCTGGACGCAGGCTATTGGAAAATCCAGATCAGCGAACTTCGCCATTAGTAATACCCCGGAGTTTAGTGTTTTGAGCTGGATTTGCAATTCATTTATGCAAAAGAAAATCTCTTGTTATCTTATCTACTATGACATTTCCCACTATCATTTTGATCTGCGAGTATATATTCCTAAAACATTAATAATTAAATTGGTAAAGTTTTGACTATTTATTTATTCCCTGGACATTTTTATTAATGAAAGTATATTAAATATAAATTTCATAAAAAAAAATTAACAATATTCAAATTTCACATTATAATAAAAAAATACATAATTATAATTTTTTAATATATATTTCTAAATCAATTATATATACAATATTTTTTTTTTTTAATTATTACAAAAATTTATATAGATATTTATATTAATAAAAGTATGGATGGGTCAATTTTTACATTTGGTGTTTGTTACAAAATACAAATCTTTGTCATAGTAAATTGAAGTTTACTAACCTTCGAAGTTGCATACTAGATCATACACAAATGATTAGTGATGTATATTCTACATAAGGACCGAAACAATAATTTGCATTTACAAAAAAATATACTTTTAGATGAAGTGTTTGAACTGACCCCAAAAAAGCAAATGCACCATGATACCAGGCTAGAGTAACCCTACGGAAGCTGCCCTCATTGGGCCCTCTAGGACAATGAACTCTTTTACGACCATGAAGTGCTCTAGTAGCATTGCCACCAAGCATTGTGTTGTACCTCTCACATAATTCTAAGTTAGGTAATTATGTCAGACCATCTAAAATATTTTGTTGTTTTTAATTTTTGGATGACCAATGTTTTAAGTTTATTTGGGCACGTGTAGAACCTTAATCAATCTTAATATTAAGAAAGGGTTGGTTCTTTAACTCTTGACAGTAATTTAGATTTTAAAAGGGTTGTAAGGCAGAAGTGTAAGAGGCTAATAATTTATAACTTCCCAAGGGATTTAAGATAAGTTGACGTTAAAAACTAAACACATGTAGAAAACAATAAAATGAAATGAATAACTAAGAATAACTCACAAGATGACAAGTTATTTTCAAGAAAATCGAGAATCCTTTCATTAATATAAAGCAACTTCATATTGATACAATTATGCTTTTAGAAGCTCATTCCAAGGGTTCAACCCTTTACAATTCGACTTTGGAAGTATTTATAGAAGTTTCTTACAAATATCTAGATCTATTTTGAAAATATCTAGAACTATTACTACAAAAATAATGCAAAACTTTAGTTAAATAAAACTTTTGAATTTGTTGGCACTATTTTCGAGGATTCTGGTGTTGATCTGACATGATTGTTTAGCTCCTGTGTTGCTAATCCTCATTTTCTCATCAATCCAGTAATTTACAGAATTCTTTCCATCTTTCATCATCTGGAACTATGTATTTGACTAATCTTCTGAATGTCTCATCTACATCAGTGTATTTTTTGAAAGTAGGCTTAACCGAAAATAAATGACTTATCTCATGCTCAATAAGTAAATCATAACTGAGGCCTTCCTGTGATTGTCCCCTTTATCTTTGCAAATTTGGATTTATCTTTAGCAATGGAATAAAGTTTTTGTTGATATTCATTTAAGATAATCAATTTATTTCCTATTTTTTTTAGCTGAGGAAACCCTTTATGGTTTAACACAAAGAACTCTCTATGAAATTTTTGGATTCCTGATTCCAAATTGTGGCACTTGTTTTCCAATTGCAACATTAGATTTCTGTTAGTGAGAATCCTTCTCACTTTGAGAATGGTTTTTGTCCTATCTTCTATGTCAAATTATTCAAAATGGTCTTTAGTTTTAGAATTTAGAATTCTTTTAGAGATGTAGCTTTACCTAGTTTCAGACCCAACTCTTTCTTCACGTCTGCTATTACTCCTTTGGATCTTTGCACTAGTTCATCTTGTTCAAAGATTATCTCAATTGAAGGCCAGATTTCAGTGATGGCCTCATTTATTTCTATTTGGATGTTTTCTTTATCTTGTGAAATGGTATCAACAATAAGGGATTTCTTTTCTAGGAAATCAATGTGAGCTTATGAATCTTCTGTAATTCTTCCAGATAGGCATTATTTATCTTCAATTTCTGCTCTTGGAGACTAGTAAGTTGACCCTTCATTTTTTCAATTTCTTGTCCTCTAATGGACAAATCTTCCATTGCTTTTGTTAAATCTACTACTGGATCTGTGTTTGCTGACGTAGATGCACCTGTTGAAGTGGTTGTGGGTAGAACTGTTGCTACCGAAATTTCTGTTACTGGAACTACTTTTAAGACACCATTTTCTTTAGGGCCAATCTGCGACTATTTTTCTTTTAGATTTTTTTCAAGTTCCTTTTCCATGCTGGCTATCTGTGCATTTTGTTCAATTATGATTTTGAACATATCCTCCTTTACTTTTTCTAGCTCTCCTACTTCTTTAGTTTGTATATATTCTGTTTTTGGGAGCTTAAGCTAGTTTCTTAAAGAAAATATGTTTGCATTTTTACTTTTTATAATTTCCTCTGCTGCTTTCACATCAGTGGGATCATATCCCAACTTTATCACCAAATCTTCAAAGATTTTATCTTTGTATCCTTGGCTAGAGAGGATATTTTCTCTATTTTCAGTTGATATTGGATATTATTCATAGCGGCTTAAAGTATAGATGTTACCTTAGTTGAGTGTGTGAGAGTATAAAATATCATTTCACCAGACTGTTTATGTAGATATATCTTCTCAATTGGATAAATTAAATCTGCATAAAAACAAAACACTGATTTTATATAATCATCTGCAGTTCTAGGATGAGTGAATTTTGGTTCTAGGAAAGAAATTTGCAGATTTCCCTTTTCCTATCAATCGCTAAAAGTAGATTGTGCTATGAAGTTGTTGTCTGCTTCCAAAACTGAGTGTAAGTGGATGCTTTCAAAGCTTCATTCTTCTATTTGATTTCTTTGTAGACTGCAAATATTCTCTTCTTCTTTTGAGTTTGTTGCATTGAATCCCATATCTGTGATGATGATGCATCTTGAGAAGCTGAAGGATATCCAACAATTGTTCCTTATTTTCTAGAATATGATGGTACAAATGATTCTATCATGAGAATTGGATGTTGTTGTGTAATATCCTCTTGCTGTGATTCATATGTGTTATTTTTCTTTTGCCTCTTATTGTATATCTTGAATTCTTTACCTGAGATCTCTGTGACTATAGGGGAAAATTTTCCCTTTGTTTGTTGTCCTGCTTTTCTTTAGACATTGGAGTTGTGATGCTCTTATTGATATGGCCTGCTCTACTGCTTCTCGTGAGGTGTTTTCCTGCCATTCTTTATGGTTCATACATAGTTCTATTTCAGATCTAGGAGTATGTGCATATGGGGTAGTCTTTTTCTCTACCCTCAACTTAGAAACTACTCCTAGTGGGTCATATGACCAAGTGAAGCTGAGCTTGAAATTCATCATTTTTAATAGCACAAATGCTTCCTTTCCTACTGATCTAGCATTACAGATAAAAGGCCCAATTTTAGTTTTGATTTTAAATTTGGATTTCTTATTTGCTACTACAAAATGGAGCTGGTCCATGTTAATATTTTTCCTAATATATTCTAGAGAAAAAATATAAATAAGGACAAATTTAGGCAATATGTATGGTGGTAGCTCATATCCATATATTCTACTCTCTCTATAATTTTCGTGCAAGTACCAATCTCCTGCTCTAATTTTCTCATTGAGATGCAAGATTCTTTTGATTTCTGTCCTAATCCTTGCTTCTGTATCATTGTTTAACATGCTTAAAACGACATGTAGAAACTGATCCACAAGTCATTGAATTTGTATTCAATGGTATTATTTATCACCAAGCATGTCTAGTGGATTACTAACCTATGGATTCCCCTCACTGTCCATCTTTTGCAAAGGAAAAGAGAATCTGTCTGAACGATAAAATAGAAACAAATACCATAAAACAATGGCATACTTGAATATTCCATTTGTAGCAAACTTCATGAATTGACTCTGTGAGGAATTGGCTATAATTTAAGATGAGAAAAGGCTTTTCATTTGTTGAGAAGACTAGAAGAAATCCAATTATAAACTCATCGACCCATTGATCAGAATAACAAACTAATAGGAATGCAACAATAGATATAATTTGCTTGGTCATCTCTAGAAACATGGATGATCGATAGGGTAGATGTTTTAGGGAAAATAAACTGACACCACACATCAAATTATGGGAAATAATTGGTCTGTGGAAAGATAAATTGAGGGAGAGATGAATGCCATAGGTTCAATTCATCACTTAAATCCAAAAAATTCTTCTTTAACTAATTGTGGAATTCAAAGAGAACGAACTCGGAATTAGTTTCTACAACTTTGTAGTGTTGGTCAACTAAAGGTTGATGGTCTAGGTTTATGGAAGCAAGAAGCATGGGGTTTTCTATGTTCTTAGATTTCTTCTTTTAAGACATGCTTGGAGAGGAAGAAGGGAAATATTGCAATCACCCGAAGATAAGCTTGATTTGTCTTTGTTGTATGAGAGATGTAGTAAAAGTCTTCAATTTCACTTGTTGCCGTAAGAATGTTTCAGCTCTATGACTAGTTGTAGTGGCTTAACCTGCAAATGAGTACAATATTAGAGGGAATATATAGACTCGCACGACAATTGGTTGCTATGTTAAAACAATAAAACCTTTCTCTTTGGAGTAATATGACTTAATGTTATTTTACCCGTTATGGATAAGCGGGGGGAAATTCATGTTAAACAGATAATTCGAAACAAGAATTGAATGATTGGCATAGAGGGAGTGGATTGTAGCTTTTGGCGGGAGGAGAGCCTAATGAATTTTTGGACGAGTAGTGTGGATTTCGGAGGGGGGAGAGAGAGGTTTGTGGTTTTGTTGTGAGGGGGTGCAGAGTGTATGATGGAGGGGCATGTGGCGTCGATGATATTGGGGCTCGGGGGGTCCAGAGTAGTCTACAGGCCGTTGATCACATTTGAACAAAGATCACGACATTTTGACGTTGCGGTGTTTTAACGAAAAATGACAGAATTTCTTGTTCGGTTTCATTATTTAATAAACCTGTTTATTCACACTAATTATGTAATATTCCTACTTAGCCTAAGCTAATAGGAATATACATTTTTGTTTCATTTTCTATTACATGAATAAATGAATAAAAGAGGACATGTAAAACTCCTAAAAACAATGAATAAATCAATGGCCATGTGAACAGGGATAAATTTTGGCCATGTAAATAAAACATTTGCAGGTCTGAATGGGTTTGAGCTATGAGACTGGGTCAACCTTGACCAAATCTACAGTGCAGTCTAGATGCAATGTACCTCATGGATAGACATCGTAGTTTTAGATGGAGGCTCCACATGTGAAAGGAGCTAACTCATTGAAGTGGTTTAGAGTTTGACAAGGTTTTCATCTTATAAAAGGAAGAGGAGAGCAGCATGATAAGGTTGTTGATTATGTATATTTCTAAATATAGTGTCTGTTTAGACATATATCATTCTCTGTTGTTTAGCTAAGAATAATGCTGCTTAGCATTGGGTGTTCCTGAGCGGGAATCCCACCTCCTTCCTAGAGTAGCTCTTGGAGGAGCCTTGTTTGTCTTGTCCACTATCTGGCAATTGGCCAAGCTTCATCTTTCACTTACAGCATTTATCCTGCTTAGGATTGGGTTGTCCTTATGAGCTGCAGCAAGTGGAGGATAGATCTCTTCAGATCTATGCATCTCTAGCACCCTTTTTCACTGGGAAACTCTTCTATCCCTTTGACAAGAGTTTTATAGACCCCTGGAGCTTCAGATCCATATCTTGGCATCAAGACAAGCATACTCAGAGCCTACAACATAGTCCCTCTTCTAGGACTGTGTTATTTGCAAGAGCAAAGTTGCAGAGAGTTTTGGCATCATCTTGGAGGAGAGATCTCTAGTGATTGGATTCTTCCTTTCACTGTGGTGATCCGTAGATTGGACATCCAATCCATGTTAGTTTAGATCTGATCTGCTGTACATCATATTCTTCAGAATTTTCTGAATACTACTACAAATCTATAACTTAGATCTCAGATCTACTCACTGTTATTCATGTTTTGCTGAAATCCCCAAGGGGAGTGTATAAAGGAGCCTTTCTTGTATACATATCTGAAATAGTTCTATCATTTTGTATACATATCTGCTCTAGATCTGAAATGTATTCAATTGTTGCTTCAGCCAATGAAAATAATGTTGTCAAGCTTATTCCTCTATTTCTTGTGGTTGTAGCACCTTATTTATGAGGGATTCCTCTTGTATATTATTTTCCTTTCTGTTATACATTGTATAAGCTGCATTGTAAATCTATTTTTTTGATTTATAGTTGAAGAATGAACCTCCATATTGGTCTCTTTCTCTCAAACAGTTGAACTGCATTATTTTTGAAGCAGTTTGCTGCATATAGCTGCAACCCCTCTCTTTGGGTGTTTTCCAGCTAGACTAGGTGGTGGGAGGTATGTTTACCTCACCTAGTTTGATTTTTTTTTGCTCTCCTTTTGGATCTAGACACTAGATCCACTGATCTAAGGGATCCAAGAGTTGTAAACTCATTTCAGTGCACAGATTTCTCAGGAGTGCGTTATTACAACATCTTTGTTAAATAATCCCATTTGGGGATATTACAGTGGTGTCAGAGCTTCTTTATTGGCACAACCTGTGCTTTCATTGAAGAGCCAAAACCAAGATGAATTTTGGAGAAGATGAGCTTCTTATTGACAGAGAAAAGAGGTATCTGAATAGAGGATAGAAGAAATTTGATTACACTAATGATGATCAAGACAAGTGCAAAGCCCCTAAAACTGGAAGTGATAAAGAAGGAGAAGAGTTTGCAAGAACTCTTTTGGTAGCCATGCAAGATCTTGCTAAAGATATTAAAGAGATGAGAATGGATAGGATCAAGGAATCTCCTAAGAGATTTTATCCTGGAGAAAGCTCTGGCATGTCTCACCACTGGAATGATCAACTAGTGAACTAGCCACAAGCTCCACAATGCTCTACTATGCCTACTTTCTTGGCTGTGGAGAATGAAGTGCCTCATGAGCAAGCATCCCTTGAAGACTACATTGAATAATATGAGTCTAAGAATCAGAGATTCAAGGACCACTTGAGTTTTCAAGAGTTTTGTTACCTCAAGGACAAAAGAAGACCAAGGCATCTGTATAGAGATGGTGGATTCATTCAGAATCATGATCAACATCACTCTATGGGTAGATTATTTTTACCCAAGTTTGATGGGTGATCCACTAGTTCTGCCAAAGCAAGGGTAGATAAGATGGATATATACTTTCAGTTGAACAAAGTCCTTGATATGGAAGCTATCAAGATTGCAGTGTTGTACTTTGAAGGTGAAGCACAGAATTAGTGGTTCCATGGGTTGTCTACATTGGGCCATGCCAATGTGACTGCCTATTCAGAATTCAATAGAAGGCTGGTGGAGAGGTTTGATAGAAAGGATCCGGAAGCACCTTTCATGAGCCTTGCAAATTTGAAGCAGTTAGGTAATGCAAAATCTTATATCTTTGAGTTTCTGACATTATCTGTTATGGTTCCTGATCTGTCTATAGCAAGGAGGGTGTACATGTTCATCGATGGCTTGGATGAACCTCTGCATGGGTTGGTTAAATCTACCAAGCCCATTACATTGCATGATGCCATTGAGAGGGCTAGAGACCTTCAAGATGCCTTGCCAAAAGACAAGGCAACTTTTTAGAACATGCCCCCTTACCTTTCTAAAGGGAAGGAAGAGAAAGATGCTCCTTCCAAGGAGAGCTCATTCAAGAAGCATCTTGATATTGAAGTCCAGAGGGAGCTAAGGAAGAAGAGGTTATGTTTAATTTTCCAAGATTCATGGCCACCTGGACATAGATGTGTTGCTGGGAAAGCACACTACATAGAAGTCTTCTCAGTTTTTGAGGAGGAAGAAGAAGATGATGAACCGAGGGTAGGTCGCAACGCTAACAGTGTTGAAGGAGATCCAACACCATCTGGAGATGGAAATGGAGCATTTTCTCCAATAGGAGGAACTCTTGCATCTTTGAGAGGAGTACCTAAGTACTTGACCTTAAGAGATTAAGGTTCAATCATGAATAAGAGGGTTTCTATATTGATTGATAGTGGGGAAACCCATAAATTTATTGATGCTCTGTGTAGAGGAGGGAAATACCCACTGATACTTTTGAGCGATTCTCTGTTTTGGTCCCAGGAGATAGAAAAATGTAATGCATGCATTATGTCCCATCACTTTCAGTCACTATGGGATCCTACACTTTGGTGGATCACTTTTTTGTAGTTGACATACCAGACACCAATATCATTTTGAGTGTCCAATGGTTGATTACATTGGGGAAAGTTACCACTGATTGGAAGGCTTTGCAAATGGAATGGGTGGACATGAAGAGTGGTGAAACTCAAATGATCCAAGGCATGCATACTTACCACTCACCTAACACTTCCACACAGAAAATAGAGATGGATTTGCACAGTGGAAGCAAGGACCTCACAGTCCCTTCTCTTATGTTCATGAGATTTCTGGATGGGACATTCTTATCTAGTGGCAAACCCCCTGGGAGGCCACCAGATTCAGATCTTGTGGGGAAGACCTCACAAAGTTTTGCTCCAAACTTAGATCTAGGAGGGATTGGAGCAATGGAAGACCAAGCTACAACACTGGGAGGCTTGGGACAACTCAAGAAGAAGGGGAATATTCTTCCCTTATCACTACCACCCCCTCTCATTTCTGGATCTGCGCTATGGGAGGAGAAGAATGGAAGGATCAACCTTCCAAAACAAACCTTCAGCATGGGAGATGTTAAAGAGGAGATAAGCAACATGACAGACATTCCTGTGGATGTATCATCAGCACTGTCATTGTTGAACAATGTAGATCTGTACTAGAAATCTCAACTACTTGTAGAGTATTCCAAATATCTCCACACATGTATGATACTGGATGACATGCAGAAAGAAGAGGGCTAATTATTCCAAGGGGGAGTCATCTATCATCATGGTAGGGTCTTCTTGTCTAGAGCTTCCAAACTCAAGTAGAAGATATTACAAGGGGCACACAAAGAGTTATTTTTCAGCCATATGCAGTCAATGAAGATCTACACCCTAATAATGAGGAGCTTTCATTGGGAAGGCTTGAAAGGGGAACTACATCAACACTTTCAAGAGTGCATGAGCTATGTGGAGTTGGGGCAGCCAAGGGACTCTATGCAAGATTCATTTCAGCCATCTCTTCCTTCTTTTGAAAGAGGAGAAATGTCCATGCACAACTCCATGTGTATGAGGAACTTTGATGGTAAAGAATCTGATCATGTAGAGAAAGTTTTATTTTCTGATTTATCACATTCTTTTACCATGATTTTGCATGCCATGACTCCTAAAGGGAGTGATATATCATGCAAATCTCATGGAATTTGTTGGGCCACTAAAATTTCTGAACTTGGCCACTCCCTTGTTGTGCAAAGGGAGATTCTTTTTCATGATGGGTGCTTCCCAAAGGCACCAAACATATCTTACATCTTTAGCCATGTTAAGATAACTTATGCAGCAAGTAAGTGGTGGAAGACCACTTACCACACCTTGATCTATGTAGGCAGGAGATGCACTGCGCTAGCACCACATGTGGGATTTTGACCCACCTCCTCATGCTCAAATTTTTGTTTGTTTATATGTAATTATGCTTCCATACTTGGATGATATAGTTGTGTTATTTATGGGACTGTATGAAGGGAGGATGGGTAGTTTGTATGTACCACATGGAATGGAACTTCTTTATGTACCTCATGCTACATGTTTTAGAGAGAGCCTTGCTCCATCCATGTTTATTTCTATTGAATTTTTGACTCCTTGTGCGATGGATTATGTACATCTTATGATGACTTTGGAGGAACAATTCATGATGGGTTGGATTGATGAACACTTAGGTTATGAGGAGAGCTTGAACTTTGATGGTTTCACCAATGGAGGAGGAGAAGTGTTGCAGCACTCACCCTATCAGTTTCCTGAGGAAAAGCAACATTTTGGAGGGGAGTACTGTAATATTCCTACTTAGCCTAAGCTAAGAGGAATATACATTTTTGTTTCATTTTCTATTGCATGAATAAATGAATAAAGGAGGACATGTAAAACTCCTAAAAACAATGAATAAATCAATGGCCATGTGAACAGGGATAAATCTGGGCCATGTAAACAAAACATTTGCAGGTGTGAATGGGTTTGAGCTATGAGACTGGGTCAACCTTGACCAAATCTACAACGCAGTCTAGATGCAATGTACCCCATGGATGGACAGCACAGATTTAGATGGAGGCTCCACATGTGAAAGGAGCTAACTCATTGAAGTGGTTTAGGGTTTGACAAGGCTTTCATCTTATAAAAGGAAGAGGAGAGCAACATAAGAAGGTTGTTTATTATGTATATTTCTGAATATATTTTTTATTTAGACATATATCATTCTCTATTGTTTAGCTGAGAATAATGCTGCTTAGCATTGGGTGTTCCTGAGCAGGAATCCCACCTCCTTCCTAGAGAAGCTCTTGGAGGTGCCTTGTTTGTATTGTCCACTATCTGGAAATTGGCCAAGCTTCATCTTGCACTTACAGCTCTGATCCTGCTTAGGATTGGGTTGTCCTTGTGAGCTGCAGCGAGTGGAGGATAGATCTCTTCAAATCTATGCATCTCTAGCGACTCTTCTATCCCTTTGACAAGAGTGTTCTAGACCCTTGGAGCTTCAGATCCATATCTTGGCACCAAGCCAAAGCATGCTCAAAGCCTACAACACAGTCCCTCTTCTAGGAATGTGTTATTTGCAAGAACAGAGTTGCAAGGAGTTTTGGCATCATCTTGGAGGAGAGATCTCTAGTGATTGGATTCTTCCTTTCATTGTGGTGATCCATGGATTTGCCATCCAATCCACGTTAGTTCAGATCTGATCTTCTGTACATCATATGCTTCAGAATTTTCTAAATACTATTGTAGATCTGTAACTTAAATCTCAGCTCTACTCACTATTATTCATGTTTTGCTGAAATCCCCAAGGGGAGTGTATGAAGGAGCCTTTCTTGTATACAGATCTGAAATAGATCTATCATTTTGTATATAGATCTGCTCTAGATCTGAGATGTAGTCAACTATTTCTTTAGCCAATGAAAATAATGTTGTCAAGCTTATTCCTCTATTTCTTGTGGTTGTAGCACCTCATTTCTGAGGGATTCCTCTTGTATATTCTTTTCCTTTCTGCTATACACTATATAAGCTACATTGTAAATCTATTTTGCTGATGTATAACTGAAAAATTAACCTCCATATTGGTCTCTTGCTCTCAAACAATTGAACAAAATTATTTTTGAAGCAATTTGTTGCATATAGTTGCAG
Source organism: Pinus albicaulis (assembly GCA_034641835.2). Classification (NCBI taxonomy): domain Eukaryota; kingdom Viridiplantae; phylum Streptophyta; class Pinopsida; order Pinales; family Pinaceae; genus Pinus; species Pinus albicaulis. Next base: position 1,359,496,773 of record CM076581.1, read on the forward strand.
CCCCTCTCTTTGGGTGTTTTCCAGCTAGACTAGGTGGTGGGAGGTCTGCTTACCTCACCTAGTTTGATTTTTTTTTGCTCTCCTTTTGGATCTAGACACCAGATCCACTGATCTAAGGGATCCAGGAGCTACAAACTCATTTCAGTACACAAATTTCTCAGGAGTGCGTTATTACAGCAGGCTTTGCTGAATATTCCCATTTGGGGATATTACAAATTACAATTTATCATTAATCAAATGTGATTAACATAATTAATCAAGATGAAATTTAAACGTGCGTTCTAATATATTGGGATATTTGATATATATCTATTTTTTATTTCTTTTATCAAATTTTTCATATTTATTTATCCACATTTTTTTCTTCTAAAAAATATCTAACTTATCAAAAACAGTTTTGATACTGTTATCACTCCAATAATTCTCAAGGTTGTTAGATGTTTGATTTTGTTTTAAATAATATTAGAGGTAACCACAAACCTACTTTTATGCCTTAGGATCTAGCCTTCGTAATGCTCAGAGAGGGCTCTCTCTTTAAGATTTATCTTTGTTGATTTTATATGATTTTAGGCTAGTTATGTGGGATTTATTGGTTTTTGGATTTGATATGGTTTTGGTGGTGAAATCACTGATTTAGATGGATAGATGTAATTTTGAATTCCATTGGGCTAATGGAGTCAAAGTGTCAAACAACAGGACAAAATCAAGGTCTAAAGGAAATGTTTACAGGGCAAGATAGCTGATTCACTTCATATATTTAGGTTGATCATGAAAATGGTTCAATTAGGATAATAAAGCAATTAAGGTTTTTCAAATCCGGATAATGAGTGAAAAGACATAGGTCAATCGAAACTAGGAAGAAATTAAGAATTCCCTAATCTAGATATCAGTAAAAAACATATAAATGATAAACAGTTCAAGATAGAGTGTAATTAAACATATTCTGTAATAAAATTCATGTTATATCATTTATATTAAGCAAACATATGAGCATGTGAAAGACATAAGAATTTAACAAAGAACAAGTGAAAATACTTCACTAAAATGGTCCAACACAGGAATCTTATAATATGATGCTTTATTTCTTTAATCCAGTCTACTCACTTGAATTTGGTATAATCAACCTCAGGTTGCAGAATAGTACAACTATAGAAATGTTCAGCAATTCATCCACACTCAATAAAAATGTGAAGTATTTATACAAAAACTCTTACAAAATATCCTAAAAGAAACTTAGAAATTATTCATGGAAAATAAATATCTTCATGCAAGAAGATAGAGACATCTATCTAACTAATGCAAGATGTCCCTGCTTTTATTGAATTTAATGTTTGATGTCTTTGATTTGTTGTTGATTTCTCTCTCTGTTGCTTTCTCAATGAAGGCTGCAGTTAGGGAGTGGAGTGTCCTTTACACTGGAAACTTTATCTCTGCTTTTTAATTTCTAATTTGAATTTAACCCTCACTTTTAATGATATACTTTAACTGTCTGATACTCTTTAAACTCCGATATACTTTGACTATAATTGTTGTTTTTACTTTTCATCCTTCACTATTCTGTTTTCACTGCAAACTGTAAAACTGCCTGCTCTTGTTACCGTCTGACTGATATATTTTTCATTTGACTGCCCTGTTTTATTGCTTTTACCTTCATATTAAATCAGTAAATTTCTCCCAAGATCCAGCTTCTGGTAATTTTATCTTCACCATCCTTCTGAATATTTCATCTGCCTCTGTATATTTTGAGAATGCAGGCTTGTTGACAGATAGGTGTTTTACCTCATGTTGTAGGTAAAATAGATTCTCAAAGTTTTTGTAAAGTACCTTCCCTATTGGAATTCCCTACATGGAAGAATTATTAGCTTGCTCCTTAGCCACTTCTCTTATCTTCTTGTCATAATCATTTTGTTTCATCAGTTTTTCATTTATAACCAAATGATTTGGAAGGCCTTTATACCTTATAATATCAAACTTAATCATGAACCTTATGATGGAAACCTCCAAGTTTTGACATATTTTCTCTAGTTGTATCATTATATTCCTTTTAGAACTCACCTTCCTAACTTCTAGGATGGTTTTTGTTCTATCACTGTTTCCAATTTCCTCTAGTTCCTGCTTATTTTTGGAATTAAGAAACTTTGTGATCTGAAGAGCTTCTTCTGCTTTCTTACCAAGTTCTTCTTTTGTTTTCTGGATGGCTTCACCTACTGCTTTGATTAAATCTCTTTGTTCATAAATAACTTGAATGGATGGAAAAATATAATTGAATGATTCAATGATATTGGCCCAAAGTTGTTGCTTAGCTTGTGCCATTGGTTCTTTTAGTGTTAGATATTTATCTAACTTATTCAATTTCTCATTCAACCTGTTTTCTTTCCATTCTTCATTCTTGTGCATTATCTTAGGAGGTTTTTTTTCATCTTCCAGACCTTTCAGCTGTTCTTTAAGTCTGTTAATTTCATTTGTCTAAATAGACATGTCTTGCATTGCTTTAATTAACTTACTTTCTTCATCAGTTGGCTGTGTTGTTGATATAGAGGACTCCATTGCTGAAGTAGTTAATGAGGTGAAAAGAAGTGTTGTAGCCATGGGGACTATAGGGGCTAATGATTCTGCTAATGTGGAAGGTACAATAGTAGTGAATACAGAGATGGCAGTGACAGGGACTTCTTCTACTCTTTCCTTTTTCTCCTGGACCAACTTGTCCATTTCATTGTCCATTTCTTTGATTTGGGAAATCAACTGAAGTATTAGAATCATCATCTCATATTTCTGGTATTCATCTTGTAATACTTCAGTTTCTTGAGGATTTTCAGTAGGAGGCAGTTTTAATTGCTTCTTTAATGCATCAATGTCTGCATTCTTCTTTTTTATCAGTTCATCTGCAACTTTGACATTGCTAGGATCATATCCTACTTCAATAACCAAATCCTCCAGTGATTTGATTCTGTTATCCTTGGCCTACGAAGATTCCTTTTCCAATTTGAGTTGATATCTGATATTTGCAAGAGTGTTTTTCAGCTTTTGTACACTCATGGCTTTATATGTCATTGTATAATAAAGCATTTGACCAGCTTGTTTGTGAAATTCTATTTGATCTATTGGATGAATATTATCTTCTTGAAATTCATATGATGAATTTTTGTAATCTGCTGATGTTTTGGGATGCTTTACTTTAGGCTGCAGGAAGGTCATTTGCATTTTTCTAGTCTTGTAGTCAAAATCAGAAAGCTATCTGATTTGGTCACTATGTGACTGCTTCCAATACTGGTTATAGGTATCGGTCTTTAAGGCCTCATTTCTCATCTTTATCTCGTTGTCTTTCTGCATTAATTTCCATCTCCTTCTCTGCTAGTTTGCTGGAAGATAACATTTCAACACTGTGTTGCTTTTGAATAAGCCGAGTGTTTGAAGTTGAAGGATGATGTGTTTTCTTTAGCAACTAAGGGTGGTACATTATATTTCACTATTGCCTTAGTATCAATTACTTCAATTGTTTCCACTTCCTCATTGACAAGATTTAATTTTGGCTTCTTCCTGTACATTAATTTAAATTTGGTTTTAGTTGTAGTCTCTACAGTGTATGATCCTTCTTCTCTGATTCTTTTTAAGTTCCCGTCTTCTTGGGTTGGAGTCTGCAAGGTGTGACTAGTATCACCTTTCTTTTCTACCTCTATCAAAGTGTTCTCCAACCATTCAGACTGATTGCAGTATTTATCTATATCTGGTTTCTTCTCATGTACATAAGGAATTAGTTCACATTTAACTATCAATTTTCTTATTACTCCTAAGGGATCATAATACCACAGAAAGCTTTTACTGAATTTAAACTCCTACAAATAATTTTTAGCCTCTAGACCTGCACCTCTACTGTTACAAATAAAAGGGCCACCCTGATTCTTAATTTTAAATTGTGTATTTTACCTCGCTTCCAAGAAATTGATTCCATCAGAATTAAGAATTTGTCTTATATACTCAAGGGAAAATAACCTCATTGGGAGGTATTTGGGTAGTTTATATGGAATGAGATTCGATCCATATACCCTTATCTTTGTATGTTTTTGATACAATTACCAATATCCTATCCTATTATGCTCTGATAATTGCAGGACCTTTTTAATTTCTTCATTGATTCTGGGTTGACTATTGCTGTTTATCATGTTGACCATAGGATGAATAAAGGAGTCAATTAAATCTATGTAGGTGGACTTAGTGGAGTCTTTCCTTAATAAGGAAGTATAAAATATAATTAACTATGGATTACCTTCAACATCAAGTTTCTGAAGGTTAATGGAAAATTTCTCTGATTGAAAGTACATAAACATGTCGAATAGAACTAAGGAATACTTCAAAACACCTTCTTCAGGCATCTTGACCAAATTTTCATGAATTACGTCAGCAAGGTACTGGGTAAAATTAAAAATGGCAACAGGAGGCTGACGAGCTGTGAAAATAGACAAGAAACCTAAAACTGCAGCATCAACATGCTCATCTGTGAAATAACCCAGAATGCAAGATAACATAGTGATGATATGCCTGGTTCTTTAAAAAAAAAATAGATGTTGGATAGGGTGGATTGGTTATAGGATTCTCTACTAAAGAAGGCATGAAATTTTGAAATATCTGGGACCTCTTGGGGAAGTCCAGATTCAGGTATAGTTGTGTAAGGGTCTCAATGGAAAAAGGGGTTTCATTAGATCTAGATTGGATCTGCAACATTTGATTGATTACTCAGCTATAATGGTAAACAAAATTTTTGTTTCAGGGGTTATTAGGGCTCTCTAGTGAGTGAAATAGAAATATTGACGGGGTCTGATCACTTCTGGGCACTGAAAATTTTGTGGGACAACAAACTTTGGCAAATTGGACTCCCAAATGAAAACTTCATCAGCTTGATCTATGGATTTGTCATGGCTCTAGTAGTGGAGCTCAAGAAGATTAAACTCAATGACTGTTTCATTAATTTTAAAATATTTGTCAGCCAAGGGAGTGTGTTCTACATCTACAACTGGAGGTTGAAGAGGATTGACAATTACTGTTGCTTTGGAAGCCATTGATTATTAATTTTACTCAATTTGTTAATCATTTGACTCAGAAAAATAGATTTAGGCCTTTAGGAGCACCTCTGAAATATATTTACAATTTGTAGACTGATTAAGGATGAAATAGGGGTTTATCCTCTGGTCTACAATTATTTAAACTTGTTAAATTGATCAAACTCTACTCTCTGTGACAGAAAGAAATCCCAGGACCTCGAAATTTCTATGAAAGGAAGACTAGGGTCTTCAGGAAAGGATAGGGAAGGAAATAGGTGCTTTTAGTCTACTAAAACTCCTAAATTGATTCAATTACTTGAATTACTTCCTTATAGCTTTAAGGAACATGTCTTTTCTTTGAGGAATACCTAGAAAAATGAAAATTTTGGTTCACAAAGGGTTTCTGAAGCTGCGAAGGTTCTTTGAAGCTTTAGGGGTCTTTATAATGCTTTGGTTGAATTCTGCAGTATCTTGTAGCAGAAAATAGTCTTTATTTCTGGTAAAATGGCATGAAATAAGGTCGATAGAGTAATCTGGTTGCTTGGAAATAGGTCGGCAGTCTCTGTATGCGGAAATTGTAACATAAAGTGGTAAGAAAGGTTGAAAAAGGCAGCTAATATGGATTTTTAACCAACAATTTTTTAACATTGAATGCGCGGGGTTAATTTGAATGATAGGGTGGTTTTTTCGCAAAGGTCGGAAATACAACTCATGGTTTTTGCAATGAAAAAGGTGATCAGGTGGAAAAATTTTGAGGGATGTGATCAAATGAAATAACGCCATGTAGCCAAGAGTGTAGCTCCAAAAACCATGAATTTCACAAGGTCTGGGTGCGGTTAAGGGTCGAGCTATCAGATATGCGAAAGGAGATATGGTCCATCAGATCTAATCAGTGTTGATCAGACAGTTGAGCGAATGCGATGGAGTGTTGGGAATTTAAATAGGCATTGGTCCCGAGACTTTAAACTATGTTATGGGATATCAATTCGTATAAGTTATGGTTTGTAATGTATATAGTCGGGGCTTCTAATAGGCTAGGTTTAATATATAACCTATGGGGTTTGGGTAAGTGGGACCTTTGTATAGGCGGGGATAATAATAGTTGGGCCCAAATATATATCAAAACGTGGGGAATTTAAACTATAGGTTATATATATATATATATAATGTGTTGGGGAAATATATATAAATGGGATTTAATATATATGGGATAATGGTATTTAAGGGATTTAAAACATAAAGTTAAATGTTAATAAGTGGGAGATTTCAAAATACACTAAGGATAGTGTTAAAACATAATATCGGGAAGGGTTTATCACTGTGGGGTCCAATATTAATATTTTAAACTTGAAAACTTAGGATAACTATATTTTATGGGGTATTTTGAATGAAATGGAAATTAATAAAGGAATTTTGCCTTTCCAAAGGAAAATATGCATTTTAACTTAGGAAAAGGGATTTTTGTAGGGAAAAATGAGCGACTAACGAGAAAAGGGTTAAAATGAAGGGGCAAAGGTATTTTTACAAGGGGAATGATTTTGAATGGAAGTTAGTAAATGAAATGACCAATTTTCTGCTATCCATTCCTTGTGAAAACTACTTTTACCTACCCATCAACTACCCTAACATTTTTTCTTCATTTACATGGGTGAATTTGATCTTGCAAATCCTTATGCATTTTTCTTTTAACAAAAAACTATATAATTCTATCCTTATTTCTTCCAAGGGCCCAGATTAAAATTTTGAGCTCATTATTTTGTACCTAACTACTGATCTACTAAGATTAAGAAGTTTGGTTATATCATTATTCTCTATCTATCAACATGAAATTTAAAGTACGAAAGGTCAAGATTAAATAGTTTGATCTTCATGGATTTATGGCATTTTTAACAAACTGCACACAATATTTATTTTGAAAAGTAAAGTAAAAGGTAGTACTAGTGACATTTTAATTTGCATCACTTTCATGATCTATTTTATCTCTTTTTTTGTTTGGGGTTCATATTTTATATTCTTTTTTATCTTTTTTCTTTTAGTCCTTTGATTTTTCTTTTAGGACTTTTACCCTCTTTACATTTTTTATTTTTCTAATATGGGAAAAAAATTTGCAGAAAACAAAGTATGCACATATTACAAGACTAATCATAGTAAATTCAAAATTATGAATCCTATATTATAGGACCCTAACAGTGGCTCCACATGGGGATGGCATTTCCTGGTGAAATTTCAAGAACATTAAGATTAGTAGCCTTGAAATTTGACTGTAATGGCCTTGAAACTGTTTTCTAAGCTCTAAATTTATTCATATTTATGATATTTTTTCCTTCAAAGCTTAGGGCCTTCTCTCCAGACTTCAAATTTGTAAGAAAAACATCCAATCCAATCTAAACTCTGCAATGTTATCTACAATGAGCAAAGTAAACAAAGTGAACTAGTATTTTTCTGGAGAAAAGTAATGCTTCCACATTCTACCATTGATAGGTCCACCTGGTAGATCTGATCCATCTACATCCTTCAAAAAGAATGCATTATTACCTTTGTAACCATAAATGACATAGGGGCCTTTCCAAAGAAAATCAAGTTTCCCATGTTTTCCTTTTTCCTCTCTTCCAGAATCCCATTTAAGAATTTTTTCGCCTATGTAAAATCATATCCCTTTGTTTTATTGTAAAAAATCTTTTTAATATTCTCATTAATCACTTGTGATTTGATATAGACATCTTCCCTAATTTGCTGCAAGTTTATATTGTGATTTATCTTTCTCTGAATATCATTGGTTTCCACCTGCAGTTCTTGGATCATCTTCATCACTAGCACTCCTAAAGAGGATGGAAAGATAGCATCTATCCCATATAAAATCTCATAAGGGGATGTACCAATGGAATTCTTTGTTGTTAGTCTATCTTCCCATAAGGAATTAACTAATATTTTTTTGCATGTCTTTTTATTCTCTGCTAACAGTTTCTTGATGATGGTTACAAGGCTTTTGTTGCATGATTCTACATGGCCATTACCTTGAGGGTAATAGGTTGTGGAATGACCAAGGGTAATGTGGTATTTGTTACAGAAGTCAATAATTTTCTTAGACTTGAAAGAAGCTACATTATCAATAATGAGATTTTGAGGGCATCTAAATCTAGATAGTATATTATTTTCTAGAAATGAGATTATGACAATATCAGTGGATTGTCTACATGGAATGGATTCTATCCACTTAGTGAAATAGTCTATGGCTATCAAAATCCATTTCTGCTGGGCTGAGGAGGGAGGGTGAAGTTTACCAATGAAGTCTAGACCCCATTGCTAAAATGACATTTCTGTGGAGATGGGTTTAAGGGGCAAAGATAGTAGTTTTTTCTTCCCTTCAAATATCTGGCATTTGTGACAGGAGGTCACATACTTTTTTACATATGCAAAAAGAGTAGGGCAGTAAAAACCAGCCCTCAAGATTTTGTCTGCAGTTGATTTCCAGTAGAGGTGTCCACCACAATCACCTGCATGAAACTCTTGCATACATTTAACAACTTCATCTTTAAGTAAACGGTTTAAGAGAATACCATCATGGTATTTCCAAAACAAAGCACTATTTATGATACAAAATTTCATTGCTTTTAACTTTAAGAATCTAGCTTTAGTTCTTGTCAAACTAGGAGGAGGTTGTGAGTTTAGTAAAACAAATATGATATCTGCATACCAAGGTGAATCTAAGAAAGGTTCATTGATCAATGGAGTCGCCATCTCTTCCTGATCATCTAATTGAGCAATAAAATTTATATCTAAGGCTTGACAGTTTGATTCAGCCACGGGTTTGGCTAAACCTTGGCCTTTAATGAGTTTAGTAGGCTTAATTATATGTCATATTCCAAAATGGTGGCAATCCACTTTCCTCTCTTACGATTAGGCCCATTTTGAGTCAGAATGTCCTTCACTACTGAATTTGGAACATATGAAATTATGTTTGAGTATAATATATACATTCTGAAATCTTTAATAGCCTTTACTAAAGCCAATGCTTTTTTTTCCCATTATGTTATATTTCAGTGTATAATCTCTTAGGGATTTGCTGAAAAAAGAAAATGGCTGTTTATAGCCCTAATCATTCTTCTGCAGTAAGACTGCAGCAATTGTATGTTCAGAAGTGAAAGAAAAAATAATAAAATCTTCTTTGAAATCAAGAATTATTAGGACCGGTGTTCTTGTGAGGGCCTGTTTGATTAATTCAAATGATTGTTTGTCCTCTACATTCCATTTAAGTACTGAGTCTTTTTTTCAACATGTTATTGAGTTCTCTAATTAATTCTGCTGAATTTGAAATGAGTCTTCTGAGAAAGTTGATTTTACCTATGAATGCTTGCAACTCCTTTATGTTTCTAGGATGACTTATGTTCAAAATGGCCTATATTCTAGCTGGGTCTATCCTAATTCCCTCTTTTGAAATAATATTTCCTAATAGTTTACCTTCTTCATGTCCAAAGAGAGTCTTTTTGGGATTCATAGAAATACCAAACTTTCTGCATTTAATAAACACTTGTCTCAGATGATCTAAATGTTCATTATCAGTTTTAGAAAATAAAACATTTTCATCTAGATAAATGACAAGAAAATCATGAATTTCCTTGGCAAAATCTATGTCCATAGCTCTCTAAAATGTGGCTCCTGCATTCATTAATCCAAAAGGCATTTTCACATACATGAAAGTGCCCCAAGGAGTAGTAAATGCTGTCTTTGGTTAGTCTTTTTTTTGAGCTAAAGTATGGTTGTATCCAGAGAATCCATCAGGCAATTAAATCCTGGAAGAGCCAACTACCCTCTGTAAAATATGATCCATTTTGGGAAGAGGATAATTGTCTTTTAGGGATAGTTTGTTTAAATTCTGGAAATCAACACAAAGTCTGATTTCTCCTATTTTCTTCCTAGTGGGAACTAAGTTTGAAACCCAATCAGAATATCTGATAGGTGCAATTATATGCTCTTCATACATTCTCTTTACCTCTTTTTCAATCAAAGGCATTAAAACTGGATTGATTCTTCTAAGCTTATGTTTGAAAGGTTGTTGATCTTCTTTAATAGGTATTGTGTGTTGTATTATGCTAGTGTCATAAGATTTTAGGTCTTCATAACTCCATGCAAATACATCCTGAAATTCTTTAAACAGAGCTATGTATTTTAATTTTTCTTCTTGAGGTAATGCTTTGGAAAGTTTGATGAGTTTAGGCTTTTGTTCAGTCCCTATGTTTATTTCTTCTCTGTTTGATCTTAATGGTTCCATTTTTGGTTTTCTTACAACATCATTTGAATCAAAAAGATATTCTAAAGGGGCTAATCCCTTAGGCAAAAAGTTATTGTTAAGGTTTAATATCTTAGGATCATCATTTGTTATTTCTTCTATTTCTATTTTATCTAATTTGTCTATTTCTACTTGAGTAAATTTAGTGGGTTCATTTAAATCTAAATTATTTACATCTACAACATTTATATCAATCTCACTACCTATACTTTGATCTACTGTACAATCTGTGTCTATGTTACAATTATGGAATTCTCCCTCAACATTAATGAAGTGATAGATTTGCTCATCGTATGAAAATATTTGCCAATATTTTAGATTGTCTGGTATAGCAAGCCTGTGTATTACCTCTGTTGTATATTGATGATTTGGTTGAAAAGGCATATTGCAAGTGCTAGAAAAATTTGCTAAACTGTGTACCTGTAAGTTCTATTTTCTAGAAATTGCAACAAAGTCACATTCCAGTAGTTCACTAATCAGATCTAAAATTGTTTCTCTATATTGGCTTAATCTGGGATTATACATAGAATATTCTCCTCTAATATTTTTTATAATTAACTCAGAGTCTCCCATGATAGAAACTCTCTTAGCTCCTAGATTTCTAACAATCTACAATACTAAGATTAGAGCTTCATATTCAGCCATGTTGTTGGTACATTTAAAGTTCAATATAAAGGCATGACCTTCTGAATGATTGTTTTCTATGTTATGTATCCAAACTCCTACTCATGCTCCTAGTTTATTCACTAAGCCATCAAAATATAAGTGCCACATTGATTCATGAAAAATATTATCATTGTCTGGTGCTTTCTTTTTCTATTTTAATGTCGTGTTATTCTCTATACCAGTTTCAGAATTACATAAAATGAAAGAGTCCATATCAGTAGGTGTAGAATAAATAGGATAGTTTCAAGGTCTTTCTACACTAGTAACCATGTACTTCATTAATGTCTCTCTATAAAATTTCTTGGGTTGACCAAAAACTGATATAGTGACATAAGACATGTCTAATGGTAGAGATCCCTGCAATTTGGCTCCCCATGAGTGAGATAAAAGCATTCCATACTTGGGAGGGATGTCAGCTACTACAATATCCATGGCTATACTTTTTCGTGGGAATTGGACTAAAGTGACACATAAATCTTTGATTAAATCAAGACATTTCACTTTACTAGAATCAAATGAGAAAAGTTCCTTGTATGGTCTTGTGATATCTAGATTCAAGGTTTCCATAATTTCTTTTGGCATCAAATTGTGTGAGGCTCCTAAATCTAGCATATCATTATGTAAAATTTGATCATGAACAGTCAAACTAATGTAGAAAGGAGGAACTCCACCTTCTTGGTGTTTTCCATTTACCTCAGGACCAAATATTAGTTTTGGTTGGTCATCACATAATTTGACAGAGTCTTCTCCTTCATTCATGTTCAATGTTTCAGTGATCTGTGATTTATTCAAATCATGTTTTACCAACTTTGTCAAAGGAATTGGTATCTTCAGTTTGGCAAGTTCAATTTGGATGTTAAATGATGCATGTGTTTTTCCTAACTGACTGATTTCTTCTTTACTAACTATAGTTTGGTTGTTTTTCTCTTCTTTTTTTAAAGTTGGTTTCTCATTTTATGTTTGTATTTCCACTGTTTTACTGTTTTTTATCTTCTTTTCAGGGACAGTTTGAGTAACATTGGTAATTTTGACAGCTTTTGAAATTTCAGTAGCTGTTTTGGCAGTAGTTGTTTTAGGATCAGCTGACTTTGGATCAGCAACAAATGTTTTTGGATCGGAATTTTTTGTTTTAGTAGCAGTAGATTTTTGAAGTTCAGCTGATGTTGGAACAACAGTATCTGTGATGTCAACGATTTAGGACTGGGTGTAATTTTAGGACTAGAAATTTTCTGATTTTAACTAGAGTTTTACTGGGTTCCCTAGGGAGGATTTGCATAACTTTAGTGGTAGGAGCTTCTACTGCTTGCTTTGTCTGAGTTTGGGAAGATTTCGTAGTAGGGGATTCTACATTTTTCTTACTTCTAAGGTTATATTTCTTATGAACTTCATTAATGGAAAATTCATAACCTCGCTTATAATCAAAAGATTCCCCAGATTCTAATGGTAACTGTTGTAATTCATATAATTCCCATTCTTCTTGTGTAAGAAAAATGGTATTATCATCATTAATTACCATTAGGTTGATCTGAGTATCTTCATCATCATCATTTTGGTGAGAACTTTCAGCATAGTTCTCTTGGAAAGGCGGTCTTATTGTTTGATCAGGTGTTGATTCTCTATATTTACCAGTGTTGGTATTTTTCCTGAAATTGAGATTTCTTATTTGAGGACCTTATTGTTGATTATCCCATTGAGGTTTCCTTTCCATATTATCTAATCTATCTATCATTCTTTCTAATTTTTTTTCTAAGCAATATATTTTAAGATCTGAGGTTGATGTTTCCTCTTTTATTGTCACTCTCCTTTCATTTCTTAATCTAGCTTTCTTGGCTAAAAAATTTGCTTCTACACTTACAACATTACTTTGCATCTGCTCTAAGGTTTCAGGATTTCTCTCTCTCAGTTGGTATGCCATTTCTCTATCAAATCCATCAGGGAATTTGATCGAGAAAGAGTCTGGATGAGGTTTGAGATTAGCAGGTATAGCATTATAAATACTGTTATATCTTGTACAATATTCTTGAATTGTTTCATTAGGTGCTCTTTTTATACTTTCAAATTCAAACAAAATATGTAAAGGATTCTTCTTATTTTCCCATCTATTAAGAAACATCGTATGGAAAGAAGCTAAATCATCTATACTACCAATAGGTAAACCTTTAAACCACTTCTTTACATCACTAGCTAAGGTTTGAGAAAAAAGTCTCATTTGAACATCGCCTTCATCTATTTCATGCAGTTCAAAGTAATCAGTAATTTTATTGATATTTTGTTGGGTAGTGTACTGACCAATACCATCAAATTGAAAGATATTACTTTGATAATCTTGGGGCATGGCATGTAAAGGGGCTTGTAGAACCAAAGTGCATATCTTGCAGCCATGGCTAAGATGCTAGCGTGGCTAGGAGGTGGATTGGTAGGACTTGGAGAAGAGCTTGAAGTACTTGTAGATGAGGTTGGGATATTGAAAGATGTAGTTGGGATGCTAGAAGAGGTGCTTGGAAATGAGATTGAAGTACTAGAAAAAGCATTAGAAATGCTAGGAGATGAACTTGAACTGTTGGGAGATGGAAATAAAATTCTAGGTTGAAGTGGAAGTTTAGGAAAAAATGAATCTGTGGAATGAAGTGTGGTGGAAATAATAGATGAGGTGGTACTAAACAAGGATGAACCTACAGATTCTAAATGACTATTAGAAGGCTTAGAGGTATAAGCAAATAAAGTATTTAACTCAATAGAATGTTGAAGGTAAGCTTCATCAATTTCCTTAATCAAAGTTACAACTAAAGCATCAAGTTTATCAAGAGGGTCTATGATCCAGGTGGATATTGGTGGCCACCCGCCTATTCCACTTGGGCCCCCACCATTGTCTCTTTCAGTTTTTCAGTTTCGGCATAACCTACTATTTTTAGCAGTTTTTCGGGTCCTGAACTTCCGGACCCGTTTTGAGGCCCTAAACGACGTTTTTTGGGTATCGTTTTACCAACGAATTGGATCATCCAATGCGTCTCGTGATTGTAGTCCTCGGATGAAACTCTAATGATGTATCATGTGCGTCAAACGGAGATAGTATGCCAAAGTTACGTCCCTGGGAAGTTGAAACACCAATTTACCCAAGCGGGGCCCATAGTTTTGGCGCTTCATCTCCTAGGGTTAGGTTTTTGGGATGTTTAGGGTTCTCCATTGTTTCTCAATAATAAATAGGCCCTCGCGCCTCATTGTAAAGCAGTTCAGAGGACTGTAGCCACCACATCTCTTCTCAGAGATTCGCTACCGATTGCCTAGCTAGTTATTTCATTACGTACGTAGCGAATTTGAGTTCTTTGATAATAATGAAATGAAGTTTTAAATTCATTGCATCTCTTTTGTATTTATGGTTATATGTTTATTCTGTTGCATTCCTACATAAATGCGGATCGGTGGTATCGACGATGCCTTTTTCTCAGTCTAATACATATACAACGAGAATTGGTATAAGGAGCTAGGGCTTGATCTGGTGGAACCTTTGCAAGATCAGCCTCGCAAACCTCGACAGACGCCCATGGGGAACGAAAAGAAAGATGAGGGAGCAGGAGATCCTATCAAAATATTGCTCGAGGAGGCCCTCGAAAAACAAAGGAACGTGATGATGGATAGCTTTGCTCAGATCCTTCAACGGCTGCCCACCGGCGGCGCATCTGCATCCAGTAGCCACTCTGGAATGGCGACTCCTTTTAAGGTACAAGTAAATTTTGACATTCCCATATTTGAGGGTCAAATAGACGCAGATGCCGTAGATAGATGGTTGAATCTATTAGAAGGATATATCTCTGTTCATGACTTTTCAGACCGGGAGAAGATTATTTTTGCACTCCTCAAAGCTACCCCCCATGTTAAGGACTGGTGGGAAACCTACTGTGAGAACAAGGACTAGACAGAACCCTCTCTGTTCTCGGTCGTACCAACTTGGAATTCTTTCCGAGACGCCATCAAGGAACAATACTATCCCGTGGGGAGCTATGAGGACAAGTACATACAATGGACCACGCTGCGACAACAAAGGGATCAAGATGTGCATGAGCTGACGAATCTGTTCCATACCCTGCGCACAAAGTTGGGTATCAGAGATTCAGAGAAACATTTGGTACTAAAGTATCACAGCTGTCTGCACAGATACATTCAGGAGGACATGGAGTTCCTCGACATCTCCTCGCTTGTCTGACATGCATTATCTTGCGAATTGAGCGAGAATTTCAAACGAGGAAGAGGCAGACTTTGGATACTGCGAATCAAAAGCAAGGAAAGAGTGCTTCCAAACACATGAGAACAAAGGGCCAGAGCCAAGGCATGGCGGCTAAAGACCACCCGTCAAAGCCACAAGAAAATAACAACACCGTAAAGCCAAAGAAGGACACGGGAAAGTGGTGTGAGTTCCATAAGAGCTCCACTCACAACACAAGTGAGTGTCGGGCCAAGCAGTCGCTAGTGGCCGAGATGAGGACTTCTGAGTCAGATGCATGCTCCGACTCCGAATCAGAACCTGAAAAGGGGAATGAAAAAGGGAAACAGATTATTGATGCGGAGCCCAACGCCACTGTTGCCACTACAAAGGTCCAGAAGGAGGAACCGGAAGATCCAGAGGAGGAGGAACGTCTCTTCCACTCCCGGATGTGGGTAAAGGGCTCCCCTGTACAGTTCATTGTCGACAATGGGAGCCAAAAGAACCTCATTTCAGCAGACGCCGTGAAGCGGTTGGGCTTGCCGACCACAGCTCACCCACATCCATACACCATCGGGTGGCTTCACCAAGGACGAGATCTCCGCGTCGGCCGGCAGTGTCGCCTTCCCTATAGCATCAAGCCCTTCACGGATGAGGTATTATGTGACGTTGCTCCTATTGATGTTTCTGATGTATTATTAGGACAACCGTACTTGTGGAAGCGTCATGCTGTGTATGAGTCTCGACCTCGTGCTGTTATTATTACTTTGGGAAATAAGTTGTACAGGATACCAGAGGTACCACCTCCTACGACTATCTCTTTGGTTACTGCAAAACAATGCAGTAAGCTCATTTCCCAAACCAGGAAATTCGTTTTCACGCCCCCAGGGCAAGAAGAAGACTGTGGCCACGACCTCCAGACAGGGCCCCTCTGCACGACGACAACAAATGGATAAGGTCGTGGAGGAGTACGGGGACATCTTCACCTCACCCACGGGGGTTCCTCTGCACTGCCAGGTCAAGCACCCGATTGATCTGACCCCAGGTGCGCCGCTACCCAATGGACCGATCTATCGACGCTCTGTTCTGGAAAATGATGAAATCAAGAGGCAGATTCAGGAGCTGTTGCAGAAAGGTCACATCGGACCAAGTTCATCGCCCTGTGGGAGCCCGATCGTGTTGGTACAGAAGAAGGATGGGACGTGGAGACTCTGTATTGACTATCGGGCGCTGAACAAGATCACTGTCCGGAATAGGTACCCAATCCCATGGATTGATGACCTTCTGGACCAACTCCAAGGTGAAAAATATTTCAGTAAGATCGACTTGAAGTCTGGGTATCACCAGGTACCAATTGAACCCTCTGATGTGTGGAAGACTACCTTCAAAGCTAAGGAAGGCCTTTTTGAATGGCTGGTCATGCCTTTCGGGTTGACGAATGCTCCCGCAACCTTCATGAGGATGATGGACGACATCTTGCGGCCATTCACCAGCTCATTCGTAGTGGTGTACTTGGATGACATTCTGATCTTCAGCAAGACTTGGGAAGAGCACCTTCATCACATCCGACAAGTCCTCCAAACACTGCGGCAACACAAGTTGTGTGCCAATTTGGAGAAGTGCACGTTTGGCATGACCCAGGTTCAATATCTGGGATACATTATTGATGAAAGGGGGTGCATGTGGATCCAGCCAAGATCCAAGTCATTCGGGATTGGCCAGCCCCGACTACTATAACAGAGCTTCGCAGCTTTCTGGGTCTTGCTAATTTCTACCGTAGATTCGTGCTGGGATTCTCTCATATCACTTGGCCCTTGAGTCAAGTCACCAAAGGAGGAGCAAGAGCAAAATTCTTTTGGTCGGAACCTCAACAGAAGGCATTCAAAGAATTGAAAAATCGCCTCTGTTCTGCCCCAGTGCTCACCTTACCGGACTTGCAGCAGCCATTTGAGATCGAGACAGATGCCTCTGACTATGCTATTGGGGCAGTTCTTACTCAACAGGGACATCCAGTGGCATATCACAGTGAGACATTGTCTGAGACAGTTCGCAAGTATCCCACCTATGACAAAGAAATGTATTCCATTGTACAAGCCTGTCGACAATGGAAGCATTACATTTTGGGGAAGGAAACAATCATCCACACAGACCACCGGCCCCTGCAGTTCATACAGACACAAGGGAAGTTCCAGAATGATCGCCATCGGAAGTGGTCCACATATCTGCAACAGTTTCATTTGAACATCAAGTACAAGAAGGGTAGCACCAATAATGTTGCAGACTGCCTCAGCCGACCACCGATCGTGGCGCTCACCACCGTGCTCAACTCTTGTGGGCACGAGACTTCTGATTGGCCGCTTCTCTATGAAAGTGACCCAGAATTCGGCCACACTTACAAGGCACTCTTGGGGGGCACGCAAGTTCCAAATTTTCACCTCCAAGATGCACTTTTATGTCACCTGGGACACCTTTGTGTTCCTTCAAGCGAGCGTGCCAAGATGATATGGGAGGCACACTACAGTCGAGTCGCTGGGCATTTCGGGGTCGAGAAAACAGTAGCAATACTACAGAAGTATTTCTATTGGCCGAACCTTCGAAAGGATGTCGAGAAGCACATCAGATCCTGCACTGCTTGTGCCATTGCCAAACCGACCATCAAGAAGCAAGGCCTATATACTCCACTACCTACCCCTAGTGGACCGTGGGAATCCATCTCCATGGATTACATGTCGGGCCTGCCCTCTTCTAAGAATGGCAATGACTGTGTTTTCGTGGTCGTTGACAGATTCTCGAAGATGGCCATTATGGCGGCTTGTAAGAAGAATATCACAGCAGAAGCTACTGCTAAACTCTTCTTTGAACGAGTATGGGTACACTTTGGGATCCCACAGTCTATCATATCAGATCAAGATAGCAGGTTCCTCAGCACATTTTGGTCCAGCCTCTGGTCAATGTTGGACACAAATCTCACCAAGTCCACAGCTTTCCATCCCCAAACAGATGGCCAGACAGAGGTCGTCAACAGAATGATTGTACACATTCTGCGCATGTACAATTCAAATCATCCACGCACATGGGAAGAGAGCCTCCCCTATGTACAACATAGTTATAACCGGGCTCTCCACGGTTCAATTGGCCATAGCCCCTTTCAGGTGGGCTTGGGATTCCAGCCACTATGTCCCATTGACGTAGCCATGCCATTTGCAGCTGCTCAGGCCGATTCAGCGCACGTCCAGTCTGAAGTTGACAAAGCAAGTAGCTTCATCGAGCGCATTCAACACATCCGCCAACAAGTTCATGATATATTGGACAGAGCCAATGCGAAGTACAAGCAACGCCATGATCAACACCGGGTGCCACACAACTTCCAGGTGGGCGACAAAGTATGGCTACATTTGCAGAAGGAGCGCCTCACTAGACCCCACCGCAAGCTTCGCCTGCTCAGATACGGGCCGTACACCATCACCAAGGTTGTAGGGAACAATGCCTTCGAGCTTAGTATTCCACCATTCCTTGGTCTGCACCCAGTCTTCAATGTGGATCGCCTTCGTCCTTACTTCCCACCTCTACTGGACACTTCGGACATTTCAGAACAACTCACACCAACAGAGTTAAACCCAGACTGCATGGAACAGGCCACCACAGATTGTATCATGGACATGCAAATTAAGAACACTCGCCAACAGAGGATCCAACTGTATCGGGTTGTCAAGGCTGGCCAACTCCTGCACCAAGGAAAGTGGTTCACCAGGGACCAAGTTGCAGTTCCTCATCTCATGGAGAGACTTAACGCGATGGGGACCATTGCTTCCTAAGGGGGGAGAAATGATCCCGGGTGGATATTGGTGGCCACCCGCCTATTCCACTTGGGCCCCCACCATTGTCTCTTTCAGTTTTTCGTTTCGGCATAACCTACGGCATAACCTACTGTTTTTACTTCGAGTTTTTGGTCACGAACTTAGGCACGTTTTGAGAGCCTAACGGCGTTTTTGGGTATCGTTTTGCAAAAATTGGATCATCCAATTCGTCCAGGTAGTGTAGTCCTCGAGATAGAGATTTCTAATGATGTGTCATGTGCGTCAAACGGAGATCGTATGCCAAAGTTACGCTCCTGGGAAGTTGAAACACCAATTTACCCAAACGGGGCCCATAGTTTTGGCGCTTCATCTCCTAGGGTTAGGGTTTTGGCTGTTTAGGATTTCCCATTGTTTCTAAATGATAAATAGGCCCTCGAGCCTCATTGTAACTCAGTTCAGAGGCCTGTAGCCGCCACATCTCTTCTCAGAGATAGCTACCAGTGCCCTAGCTAGTTCTATTTCCATTCTGTCTGTAAGCAAATTTCAGTTCTTTGATATTAATGAAATGAAGTGTTAATTCCGCTGCATCTCTGTATTTATGGTTATATGTTTATTCTGTTGCGTTCCTACATAAATCTGGATCAGTCTAAAGCTTCTTGATCTAAAATGAGTGGAACAGTTTCCTTCTTAGTTTCAATGAATGAAATAAATTCAGGATCTATTACACTATTATAGATGTCATTTTCTGATTTAGTTCTAAACAAAGATTGCTCAAAAGCTAAATCAAATTCAATGCTTTGTAAACTTGATAATCGTTTGGGGAGGGAATTTTCTTTGATCAATGGACTTTTATTTCCTAAACTTTCTAGATTTTTTTTTTCTTTAAAATTTTGTTAGGATTATCTACTATTACAGCAGGTTGTGGATCAGGATTGGAACTGGTATAGTAGGTTCTTCTAGAATCCAGAACTCTAATTTTTTATGAAATATTTTTCTAACAACCCTAAAACAATCTTAAGGTGAAAAGTTATGTAAGAATATTTCCTTTAAGTTTATTTTAAGAGTGAGGATTGGTTAGTTCCCTAGTATGGTCTCCATAAGGTTATCACTCCAATAATTCTCAGTGTTGTTAGATGTTTGATTTTGTTTCAAAGAATATTAGAGGTAACCACAAACCTACTTTTAAGCCTTAGGATCTAGCCTTCGTAATGCTTAGAGAGGGCTCTCTCCTTAAGATTTATATTTTTTTATTTTAGTTGATTTTAGGCTAGTTATGTGGGATTGGTTGGTTTTGGGATTTAGTTTGGTTTTGGTTGCAAAATCACTGGTTCAGATGGATAGGTGTAGGTCTGAATTCCATTGGGGTAATGGAGTCAAAGTGTCAAGCAACAGGACAAAATCAAGGTCTAAAGGAAATGTTTACAGGGAAAAATAGTTGATTCACTTCAAATCTTTAGGTTGATGATGAAAATGGTTTCAATTGGGATAAGAAAGAAATTAAGGGTTTTTAGATTTGGATAATGAGTGAAAAGACAGAGTTCAATCGAAACTAGGGAGAAATTAAGAATTACCTAATATGGATATCAGTAGAAAACATATAAATGATAAATAATTGAAGACAATGTGTAATTAAACATATTCTGTAATAAAATTCCTGTTATATCATTTATATTAAGCAAACATATGAGCATGTGAAACACATAAGAATTTAACAAAGAAAAAGTGAAAATACTTCACTAACACATGAATCCTGTAATATGATGCTTTATTGCTTTAATCTAGTTTGATGACTTGAAGTTGGTACAATCATCCTTAGGTTTCATAATAGTACAACTATAGAAATGTTCAACAATTCATCCACACTCAATACTTCAAAATGTGAAGTATTTATACAAGAACTCTTACAAAATATCCTAAAACAAACTTAGGAATTATTCATGGAAAATAAATATCTTCATGCAAGAAGATAGAAACAACTATCTAACTAATGCAAGTTGGCCCTGCTTTTATTGAATTTAATGTTTGTTGTCTTTGATTTGTTTATGATTTCTCTCTTTTTGTTTGCTCAACGAAGGTTGTAGTTACGTAGTGGAGTGTCCTTTACGCTGGCAACTTTATCTCTGCTTTGTAATTTCTGATTTGAATTTAACTCTGAATTTTACTGATACACTTTAACTATCTGATACTCTTTAAACTCTGATATACTTTGACTGTAACTGTTGTTCTTACTTTTCATCCTTCATTGTTATGTTTTCACTGTAACGTGTAAAATTGCCTGCTCTTTTTACTATCCTACTGATATATTTTTCATTTGACTGCCCTATTTTAATGCTTTGACCGTCATGTTAAATCAGTCAATTTCTCCCAATATTCACCGTCTATTAATTTAATCTTCACCATCCTTCTAAATATTTCACCTGCCTTTGTATATTTTGAGAATATAGGCTTGTTGAAAAATAGGTGTTTTACCTCATGTTGCAGGTAAAACATATTCTCAAAGCTTTTGTAAAGTACCTTCCCTGTTGGAATTCCCTACATGGATAAATTATTAGCTTGCTCCTTAGCCACTACACTTATCTTCTTATCATAATTATTTTGTTTCATCATCTTGTCATTTATAACCAGATGATTTGGAAGGCCTTTCTGCCTTAGAATATCAAACTTCATCACAAACCTTGTGATGGAAACCTCCATGTTATGACATGTTTCCTCTACCTATATCATTAAATTCCTTTAGAACTCACCTTCCTAACTTATAGGATGGTTTCTCTTCTATCACTGTTTCCAATTTCCTCTAGTTCTTGCTTGTTTTTGGAATTAAGAAAATTTATGATATCAAGAGCTTCTTTTGGTTTCTTACCAATTTCTTCTTTGGTTTTCTAGATGGCTTCACCTGCTACTTTGATTAAATCTATTTCTTCATAAATAACCTGAATGGATGGACAAATACCATTGACAGATTTAATGATATTGGCCCAAAGCTGCTGCTTAGCTTGTGCCATTGGTTCTTTTAGTGTTATATCTTTCTCTAACATCTTTAATTGCTCATTCAACTTGTTTGCTTTCTATTCTTTATTCTTGTGCATTATCTTAGCAATTTTCTTTTCATCTTCCAGACTTTTCAACTGTTCTTTAAGTCTGTTAATTTCATTTTTCTGAATAAACATGTCCTGCATCACTTTAATTAACTTACATGCTTCATCAGTTTCTTGTGATGTTGATGTAGAGGACTCTGTTGCTGTAGTTGCTCATGATGTGACAAGAAGCGTTGTATTCATGGGGACTTTAGGGGCCAATGATTCTGCTAATGTGGAATATACAACAGTACTGACTATAGTGATGATAGTGATAGGGACTTCTTCTGCTCTGGCCTTTTTCTCTTGGACCAACTTGTCCATTTCATTCTGCATTTCTTTGATTTGGGCAGTCAACTGAAGTATGAGATTCATCATCTCATATTTATGGTTTGCATATTGTAATACTTCCTTTGCTTGAGGATGTTCAGTAGGAGGCAGTTTTAGTTGCTTCTTTAATGTAGCAATGTCTGCTTCTTATTTTTTATTAATTCATCTACAAATTTGACATTGTTAGGATCATATCCTACTTTAATAACCAAATCCTCCAGTGATTTGATTCTGTTGTCCTTAGCCTGTGAAGATGCCTTTTCCAATTTGAGCTGATATCTGATGTTTGCAAGAGTGTTTTGCAGCTTCTGTACACTCATGGATTTATTTGTCATTGTAGAATAAATCATTTCACCAGTTTTTTGTGAAATTCTATTTGATATATTGGATAAAGATCATCTTCTTGAACTTCATATGATGAATTTTTGTAATCTACTAATGTTTTGGGTTGCTTTACTTTAGGTTGTAGGAAGGTCATCCGCATTTTTCTAGTCTTGTAGTCAAAAGCAGAAAACAATATGCTTCAGTCACTGGGTGACTGTTTCCAATAATGGTTATAGGTATCAATATTTAAGGCCTCATTTCTCATCTTTATCTCTTTGTATCTCTACATAATGTCCATCTCCTTCTCTGCTAGTTTGCTGGAAGATAACATTTCAACATTGTGTTGCTTCTGAATAAGCTTTGTGTTTTAAGTTGAAGGGCGACGTGTTTCTTTAGCAACTGAAGGTGGTACATTATCTTTCACTACTACCTCAGTATTAATTACTTCAATTGTTTACACTTCCTCATTGACAAGATTTAATTTTGGCTTTTTCCTATACATTAATTTAAATTTGGTTTCAGTTGTAGTCTCTGTAGTGTATGATTCTTCCTCTCTGATTCTTTTTGAGTTTCTATCTTCTTGGGCTGGAGTCTGCAAGGTTTGACTAGTATCACATTTCTTCTCTACCTCTATCAAAGTGTTCTCCAACCATTCAGACTGATTGGAGTATCTCTCTATATCTAGTTTCTTCTCATGTACATAAGGAGTTAGTTCATATTTAACTCTCAATTTTCTTATTACTCCTAAGGGATCATAATACCACAAATTTTTTTTACTGAATTTAGACTCTTACAAATAATTTTCAGCCTCTTGACCTGCATCTCTACTATTACAAATTAAAGTGCCAACCTGATTCTTAATCTTGAATTTTGTCTTTTTCTTGGCTCCCAGGAAATTGATTCCATCAGAATTAAGAATATGCCTTATATACTCAAGGGAAAATAACCTCATTGGGAGGTATTTGGGTAGTTTATATGGAATGAGATTTGATCCATATATCCTTATCTCTGTATGGTTTTGATACAAGCATCAACCTCTTGTCCTATTATGCTCTACTAATTGTAGGTCATTTTTAATTTCCTCACTGATTATGGGTTGACTCTTGCTGTTCAACATGTTGACCATAGGATGAATAAAGGAGTCAATGAAATTTATGTAGGTGGACTCAGTGGATTCTTTCCTTAATAAGGATGTCCAAAATATAATTGGATGTGGATTACCTTCAACATCAAGTTTCTGAAGGTTAATGGAAAATTTCTCTGACTGAAAGTACAAAAATGTTAGTATGAATCTTTTGTCGAAGTATACAAAAAAATTACCACTTTAGCTATGCATAACAAATAGCCCTAACATCAAATATGGCTACCAATATCTTTGGATATATAGTTAGTTGATCAAGACAAATGCTGCACAAATCCAGATCTATGCATAAAAAGACATTAAGTAGTAAAAATAAGGTCTTGCTCCATGCATCCAATAGAAAAGACAAGAACAATATTTTTGAAAGAATTTTTATATTAAGGGAACCTGAGAGGAAAACAAGAAAGGTGTTTCCAATTCTCCTCAATGGGATGGGCTCTTGAAAGTCATTAGCGCTTCAGATCTAGCATTTCTCTCTCTTGTTGGTGTAGAAAACCCAGACAAAGATAGAACTCAATGGGAGCTCACAAAGCAAATAATGGAGAATGTGACAATGATAATGGCTCAAAGTCAGACCAAGGGCATAGATCTAGAGTGATCTAATGGGAAAAAAAAGGTGACAAATGAATGAGGAAACCCTTCTATTTATAACAAAATATTGGGTCATTCTAGATCTTGGTGTATGATTAAAATAATATTAACCAAATCTAGATCCACCTTTTATGGAATATTTTATTAGCTTTGTTGGAGGGAAAAGGCATTTGACTTGGGTCAAATCCCTTTATTTGTAAATAATAAATAAATAAGTGATTTATTTATTATTTTAAGGAAGTGCTTGAATGATAATTAAATAAATAATGATTTATTTAATTATTTATAAATGATTTAGTCATATTTAACAAGGAATATTATTTAAATAAGATTTAAATAATTATTCCTGGAAAATAGTAAGATAAATAAGGATTTATCTAATTAATTTCCTTTTTTTGGTTAAATATAACTTGGAATAATAATTAAATTATTGTTTAATTGGTTATTCCATGAGGAAAATCAAACAAATATATATTTGTTTAATTTTTCCTTTTGGGGTTTCTTATTTAGACCATAAACAACCTAATAAATGTTTTTTATTAAGTTATTTTACATATTGAAAGCAATTTTACTTAGGGTAAAATTGGTCTTACATGGTGTACTTGGGTCCATCTAATGATAATAGGTTAGATGACCAAAAAATGGTGTAACAGATCGTATGCCCGAAGTATGTTGTAAGAACTGAATCACCAGACATCTAAAGGGAAGTCAGAGAGAGAAATGTAAGGTAGTCTAAGGTGCTAAAGAACTAGACCCTGAGGAGACGAGACTTACAGGTGCAATAAGTCTCTTTTTATGAGATGGTACCTGTGCTAAAGGCAGCAGGGGAGGCATACCAATACTCGCCGAGACAAAGTACAAAAAAATAAAGCGTCCAGTAAACAAGGAACTGAACTGTAAAATACATGCTGGCATAAATATTAGCCAGATAAAAGATATAATGAGGAATCCCACATACAAACTGTTCCTAGGATAACAACCAGGACTTAGACAATAATCTCTAAGTACATGAGATACAAATACAACCCAAATTCCCCCTATCAATGGGGAAGGACTTGCAAAATTTGATTGATACATGCAAATCAAAGAGGTGTTGCAAGTGGCTAAGGTTGACATCATCAAATGTATGGAGCTGCATCGAAGGTTGCGATGAAGAGGTCATCCAGGCATGTGGGGGGATACCTGTAGGGCCACCCCCTCATGAGGGTTGAGACATCTCACACACACCTGGGAATCACAGAGAACAACTGATACATCACTGGACCATCAAGTATATGGATCTCGATCATGCTGAAAGGAGCTGAAGGTAAGAAACAACCAAGTCAAAGGGAAATAAGCAGTACCTTTTCTTGATCCAGGGCACCGAACAAGAGTGGAAGTTGGAACCAAGGTACACCACCCTCTAGACCTGTCTTCTGGAATGAATGAGCTGATGTCGAAAAAAGGAGGTCCACCATAGGTGAGACAATAAGGAATCCTCAACTAAGGCACGAGAGAAAATAGTAGAGCAACTGACAGACTGACACCAATGATGATGATGAAATGGGGGGTATTGAGTAGCGAATGGATGACTTCCCTTGTTAAAGCATAAAGGGCATGGGTGACCTGGCAGTGACTGACACAGTATCATGATGGATAGGGGATAGTGGGACTGAAGGCCATAATGTGCGACACGAGAGAGGGACCGAGCAATGAAGGATGGAGGACTATAGTGGGATACAAAGGGAATCAGGATAGATTCCATGAATGCAATGATGACTCAACTCAGATGCTTGAAACAAAGGCGACTCGATGGTGCTGCCACACAGTAAAGGTCCAAATGGGGGACCATAAAAACATGAGTACAAGGGGGTATCTCATGACGAAAATCGACATGAACAAGGGCGAGTAAGGAGGTAAAGTGGTGCCCCCATTACGAGTGTTGTAAGTGAGGAGATTCGATTTGGAGGAGAGGTGAATATACCCTTCATGGAAAAAATGTGTCGAGGTGAAGCATCAAATCAGAAAAAACTAAAAAATACCCATTTGAGTGCTCGGTGAGAGCTTTCCAATAGTGTAGACAGTGTGTCAAACGGGGCTACGATTTGGTCGCAACAGGCGAAAGAAAAATTAGGGGTTTTTCTTCTAATAAGGCATTTTCCCTCCAAATGCATTCATTTGCTTGTGTAGCTGTGGTGAATGTAGAGAGGAGAGAAGGCCCTAAATCTTGCGGCAATCATAGCAGAAAAACCAATCGTTGGAATCAAGATCCATCAGTTGCAGGTAAGAGGCCTAATCCTACTCTTTCTTTTTGATGGATTGAAAGTTCAGATTAGGGTCCCAAATCTCAGGAATAGCCCCTCCCTCATCTTCACGGCTGGGTCGCATTATTTGGGCCAAAAAATATGACCAGGGAAGTAGGTTTGTGCCTAAAAAGTGTGACCTGTCCTAGGATTTGGCCAAAAAGTGTGACCTATCAGATGGAGGTGAATTCAGTGTTGTTGTGGGCTGAGAGTTGGGTTTTTTGTAATTGGATACAGTGTTTCCTATCTGTAGACTGAAAAAGATTATGTTTTTGTGTAGATATGGTAGATATATGAATCAACTGGAGAGACAGAGACCTAGGTACATTACGGTCAGAGATCCAAGTGGATCAAGGTGTCTGTCGTGCACTGGCCATGTTTGGGGTTCTTAAATTTGTGGAGAAACCTCTAATGAGAGCTAGGGAGCCCTTGTTGGCTCAGATTTTCAGTAATTGGGATCCATATCATGAGATATTTATAGTGTAGGGGCACAGGATTGAGTTGATAGTCCAAGATCTGTATTTCCTGACTGGTCTCCCACCATTAGGGATGGTGGGAAATACACAGCCCATGTTACCGCGGGGGCATAACATCATGGAGTTTGTAGAGAGAAATTGTCGACTAGGCCTCCAAGTCAAAGGGACTTGGATACCGATTGGGGATCTAGAGAGGTTAGAGACCCGTCCAGTGGCGGCAGCAGTGTTGTGGATCCTAGGCAGCCAGGCACTCCATCACATCACTGGAGTGCAAATGATGATTGTGGAAACAGTGTTGAGTGGGACCTACTATGGGTGGGACCAAATGATGTTGGTGTCATTGAAATGACAACTGTCACTTTCTAAATGACAAGTAAAACATGATTTCTCGTATGGGACCGTATTGTGCTCCTTCTTTTTCGAGAAGATCTCAACCTTGCAACCTCATGTATAGCTACTAGATGGGGATCTGAGAGAACCCAGGATGCGTCGGTGGGGGCGCTTACTATGTAGAGGAGGAGGATGGGTGGTCGGGTGGGTGTTCCGACTGGAGTTCTTTTCCCATTGGGATCAGATGCCATTGTACACAGATGACTATCCCTATAGTGGGATGAGTTATTGTGGAGATCCGAACTTGCCACTTCCGCCTAGTCGAGTATTGGGGCTGGATGGTAAGTGTCAAGTGACTAATATTTTATGTGCATGTGAAGGTTTGTGAATAGTATATATGGTACTGATTCTTATACTTTTGGTATGCAGATATAGCTCTGGTAAAAACGACGAGATCTATGGGACGACCCGCAATATCAAGAGCTACAGGTGCTAGTGGATTGAGAACGACACAAAATGAGGATATGAGCGCTCTCTTGGAGGACATCTATCGTAGATGTGAGGGGCTGCTGACCGGTGTGACGGAGTGGGGTTGGCAAGACTTTGATGACCAATACATAGAGCTATGTATTTGGCTACCCTCGGAATGGCGAGGTGTGATGCGACGCATGGCAATGGCCAGTCAGACTGTGCTTGATTTACGAGCTGCAAGAGTAGAGCCATTGGCTCGGGATCCTCCAGATAGTGATTAGATGTGGGACAGGTGGTGCCCCTTAGTGTATATGTAGGGGCGAGAGGTGCCCCCCAGTTTTGAGTTTTGTTTTTTGTAACATGCTATGGGCATGTCATATGTATTAGAGTAGTTGGACTCTAAAAACATGTTGTATGACACATATTATGGATATGAATCGTTTTGATGTTTTGGATTGTTATTGTCTTGTAGGGAATGTGTGTGATAAATGCCAATCTAGAACATGGTTTGCAATGCTATCTACGTAGTGATTTTTTTCTCTAGGTACATGACTGAAAGTAATGAATCTAAATTCACGTATCAAAAGTTTCACTCATAAATATCTTCTAAAAAGGATAGGATTATGCACACGATAGAAACCATTGAGTTGTAGGACAAGAAGCATGGAGTCTAAATGAACATGCAGATGGAGGATGCGATAAGATAGGGCATCAGCTAAGAGGCCACACACTGCATCATATTCGGCATGATTATTGGTGGCAGCACCAATGTAGACCCCATTAGAGAGAACGAGGGTATGCAAGGGGGAAAAGATGGCCCAGGCTGCCGAGGCTAGAGTCTGGGAATAGCAACTTGCACCATCGGCGTAGCCGATATGGGGTGTGGATGGGAGGTCCTGCGAAAGAGTGTCAGAAGACAATAAATGGGAGGGGGAAGAACAGTGATGGTAGTGTGAGTGCAGAGTAGACATCAAATGACAACTACGGGAGGGAGTAGTCTAGATAGGATGGCTATGACTCATAAACCGACTAGAGGGTGATGTATGAGGGCTACAGGAGGAATAGCTGGTGCTCATGCTGCAGAGAACATCATAGACATGGATGGTATCATCCCGGTTATAGGTGGGAAAGGAAAGGTCAGGGAAACCAAATGACTCTGCAAAGCTACCTAAATCATCAACATGGGAAGAGAGGCTCACATATGAATCCTGACAGGGGATGAAAAAAGAACAAGTAAAAAGATGGTCAAATGATGTGGAGCCCAAGAATTTTGCTGAAGGGAGAACAAGCAAAACAGACGAAGAGGATTAATAGGGAATGTACTCCGAGGGTTGCACGGATGATGATAGGTAGAGGATGGGGGCGGTAGGTTCCGTCATCTCAACATCAAGGGGGGATGTCAATGGTAGCAGGGGGATCCTCGAGTTGACCTGACACATACTATGCGAGGATGGGAGAGGCAGATTGATTTTGTTCAACGTCATACTCACGAATGACCTCTAAAGAGGCTCGGTAATGCGTTAGGTGAGGACAATGGTGAGAATAATGGCCATGGACACCACAAAGAGAACATGTGGAATAGAACTTAGGAATAGTTCAAAACACCTTCTTCAAGCATCTTGAACAAATGTTCATGAATTATGTCAGCAAGGTACTGGGAAAAATTAAAAATGGTAGCAAGAGGCTAACCAGGTGTGAAAATATATAAGAAACCTAAAACCGTAGCATCAACATGCTCATCTTTCAAATAACCCAGAATGCAGGATAACATAGTGATGATATGCCTGGTTCTTTCACAAAAAATAGATGTTGGATAGGGTGTATTGGTTTTAGGAGTCTCTACTAAAGAAGGCATGAAAGTTTGAAATATCTGGAACCTCTTGGGGAAGTCCAGATTCAGGTATAACTATGTAAGGGTCTCAATGGACAAAAGGATTTCATCAGATCAAGATTGTATCTGCAACATTTGATTTGATTGACTCAGTTGTAATGGTAAACATATTTTTTTTTTTTGGGGGTAATTAGGGCTCTCTGGTCAAGGAAATAGCGATATTGATAGAGTCTGATCACTTCTAGGCACTAAAAATTCTATGGGACAACATAATTTAGAAAATTGGACTCTCAAATGAAAACTTCATCAGCTTGATCTATGGATTTGTCATGGCTCTAGTAGTGGTGCTCAAGAAGATTAAACTTAGTGATTGTCTCATTAATTTTGAAATCTTTGTCAGCCAAGGGAGTGTGTTCTACATCTACAACTGGAGGTTGCAAAGGATTGACAATTACTATTTCTTTGGAAGCCATTGATTATTAATATTACTCAATTGATTAATCCTTTGACTCAGAAAAAAAGATTTAGGACTTTAGGTGCACCTCTGAAATATATTTACAGTTTGCAGACTGATTTAGGATGAAAGAGGGGTTTATCCTCTGGTCTACAATGATTTAAACTTGTTCAATTGATCAAGTTGTACTATCTGTGACAAAAAGAAATATCAGGACCTCAGAATTTATGTGAAAGGAAGACTAGGGTCTATAGAAAAGGATAGGGAAGGTAATATGTGCTTTTAGTCTGCTAAAACTCATAAATTGATTTAATTACTTGAATTACTTCTTATAACTTTAAGGAATAGGTCTTTTCTTTGAGGAATATTTGGAAAAATCAAGATTTTAGTTCGCAGATATTTTTTGAAGCAACGAAGGTTATTTTAAGCTTCAGGGGTCTTTATAATGCTTTGGATGAATTCTGCAGTATCTTGTAGCAGCAAATAGTCTTGATTTCTAGTAAAATGGCTTGAAATAAGGTCGGCAGAGTAATATGGTTGCTTGGAAATAGGTTGATAGTATCTGTATGTGGAAATTGTAATAGAAATTGATAAGAAAGTTTGCAAAAGGTGGCTAATATGGCTTTTTAATGAATAATGTTTTAACATTGAATGCGCGGGTTTAATTCGAATGACAGGGTGGTTTTGTCGCAACAGTCTGAGATACAACTTGTGGTTTTCGCAATGACAAAGTTGGTTGGGTGGTAAAATTTGGAGGGACGTGATCAAATGAAATGATTCCACATAGCCAGGAGCGGAGCTTCAAAAACAATTCATTTTGAAAGGTCTGGGTGCGGTTAAGGATTGAGCTATCGAATATGCAAAAGGAGATATGGTCCATCAGATCTAATCGGTGTTGATCGAACAATTGAGTGAATGCGATGGAGTGTTGTGAATTTAAATAGGCGTGGGGCTAGAGATTTTAAGTTATGTGATGGGATACGCATGCGTATAAGTTATGGTTTGTAATGTATATAGTTGGGACTTCTAGTAGACGAGTTTTAATATATAACCAATCGGGTTTAGGTAAGTGGGACCTTTGTATAGGCGGGGATAATAATAGGTGGGCCCAAATATATATCAAAACGTGGGGAATTTAAACTATAGGTTATATATATATATATAATGGGTTGGGTAAATATATATAAATGGGAGTTAATATATACAGGATAAAGGCATTTAAGGGATTTAATACATAAATTTAAATGTTAATAATGGATTGTTAATAAGTGATGGATTTCAAAATACACTAAGGATAGTGTTAAAACATAATATCGGGAAGGGTTTATCAATGTGGGGGTCCAATATTAATGTTTTAAACTTGAAAACTTGTGATAAGTGTATTTCATGGGGTACTTTTAATGAAATGGAAATTAATAAAGGAATTTTACTTTTCCAAAGGAAAATATGCATTTTAACTTAGGAAAAGGGATTTTTGTAAGGAAAAATGAGTGACTAATGGGAAAAGGGTTAAAATGAATGGGAAAATGTATTTTTAAAAGGGGAATGATTTTGAAAGGAAGTTACTAAATGAAATGACCAATTTTTTGCTATCCATGCCTTGTGAAAACTGCTTTTACCTACTCATAAGCTACCCTAACATTTTTTCTTCATTTACATGGGTGAATTTGAGCTTGCAAACCCTTATTCATTTTTATTTTAACAACAAGCTATCTAATTCTATCCTTATTTCTTCCAAGGGCTCGGATTAAAATTTTGAGCTCATTATTATTCTCTACCTAACTACTGATCTACCAAGATTAAACTGTTTGGTTAGATATTTATTCTCTATCTATCAACATGAAATTTAAAGTAAGAAGATCAAGATTAAGCAGTTTTACCTTCATGGATTTGTAGCATTTTTAACAAACTGCACACAATATTTATTTTGCAAAGTAAAATAAACGGTAGTGGCATCTGAATTTGCATCACTTTCATGATCTATTTTATCTCTTTTTTTTGTTTGAGGTTCATATTTTATATTATTTTTTATCTTTTTTCTTTCAGTCCTTTGATTTTTCTTTTAGGAATTTTACCCTCTTTACATTTTTTATTTTTCTAATATGGGAAAATAATTTGCAGAAAACAAAGCATGTACACATTACAAGACTAATCATAGTCAATTCAAAATTATGAATCGTATATTATAAGACCCTAATAGTTACAAGACATTGCACCAGTGACGATTGCTAACAAAACCTCCAATGCAAACACCCATTTAGCGAGGAGATGTATTTCCTCAACACAATCTAGAGAATCCTCCATTTCAGCGTGGTGGGCAAGAAATTTCTCCTCCAGGAAGAGTTGGAAAGAGCATCTCTATCACTCAACCATGTCTTCCAACTTACGAATTGAATCCGATAAGGCCTAAGAGTCTTCCATTGATTCATACTTATGTAGGAACACAATAGAATACAAATATTAACATAAAAACAAATGTGCAACAAAAATTAAACTTCATTTCATTAATATCAAAGAACAAAAATATTCTTACATAAAAAATGGAAATAAACTGGCTCAGGCGATGGTAGCATATCTCTGAGAAGAGAAGTGGTGGCTACATGTCTCTGAACCGTGTTACAATGAGGCTCGAGAGAATTTTTATTATTGAACAATAAGTAACAACCCTAAACAACCAAAACCATAACCCTAGGATATGCAACACTAAGTGTTTATGGGCCGCATTGGGGTTAGTTGGCCAACCAACTTCTCGGGGTCGTAACTTGGTCATATTATCTCCATTTGGTGCCTATGACACCTTGCTGGAAATATCTCTATGAGTACTACATGATTTGCTATATACCCTTGCCTACAACCATAGACTTGTTATGGACCTCAAAAATATGTTGTTTAGGGAGTAAAAACTGCTCCAGAAGTTCAGGACCCAAAAAACTACTAAAAATAGTAAATTCTACCATAAACAAGGGAACTGATGAAACTGAATGAAATTGGATGGAGGTCTAGGAGGAAATTTCTATTGAACCTAGCCCCTAGTGAACCACATTACTTGGTGAAGGAGTTGGCATGCTTTTAAAGCTCAATATAGTTGGATCCTATGTTAGCAGGTGTTCTTGATCTGTGTTTCCATGATACGATAAGTTGTGGATTGTTCCATGTAGTCTGGGTTTAACTCCATTGGTGTGAGTTGTTCTTCAATGTTGAATGTGTCTAGTAAGGGTGGAAAGTATGGCCAAAGGCAGTCCATATTGAATAATGTGTGCAGACCAAGGAACAGTGGAATGTTGAGCTAGAAGGAATTATCCCCTACAGGCTTGGTGATGGTGTACGACCCATATCGGAGCAAGCGAAGCTTGCGGTGGGGTCCAACGAAGCACTTCTTCTACAAATCTAGCCAAATTTTGTCGCCCAATTGGAACTTGTGTGGTACTTAATACTGATCATGTCGTTGCTTGTACTTAGAATTGAATTTGTTGAATATGTAAAGGACCTATTGGAAGACATGTTGAATGTTCTCAATCAAGTTGTTCGCCCTGTCAGCTTCGAAGTGGACATGATCCGAATCTACCTGAGTAGTTGCAAATGATATGACTACATCAATGGGACATAGTGCCTAAAATCGCAACCCCACCTGAAGGTGGTTGTAGCCAGTTGAGCAATGGAGAGCTTGGTTGTAGTTGTGCTAGACCAAGTGGAGGATTTCATACCATTTGCATGGATGCTTCGAGTTGTACATGCACAGAATGTGTACAATCACCCCGTTGACAACCTCCATTTGTCCATTAGTTTAGGGGTGGAAATTTGTGGACTTAGAGAGCTTGGTATCTAGCATCGACCAGAGACTTGACTAAAATGTACTTAGGAACTTGTTGTACTAATCTGAGATTCCCAAAGTGCGCCCACACTCATTCATAGAAAATTTTAGCAGTGGCTTCTGCTATGATATTCTTCTTGCAGGCCACCAGAATGACCATCTTAGATAATTTGTCGATGACCAAAAAACATAGTCATTCCCATTCTTATTAGAAGGAAGGAGTGATATGTAATACATGGAGATGGATTCCCATGGTCGACTAAGGGTTTGGAAGAAGAGAATATATGCATTTATTTTTGATGGTCTGTTTCGAAATGGTGAAGGTAGTGCATGTTCTGATGTACTTTTCAACATCTTGTTGAAGGTTCGACCAATAGAAATACTTCTGCAGTACTACCACTATTTTCTCTACCTTGAAATTTCTAATGACTCGAGTGTAGTGCCCTTCCCAAATCATCTTAGTAGGCTCGCTTGAAGGCACACAAAGGTATCCCAGGTGGCATAACAATACGTCTTGGAGGTGAAATTTTAGAACTTTCTTGCATGTCATGAGTGTCTGGTATGTGTTGCCGAATGTTGGATCTCTCTTGGAAAGATGCGGCCACCCTGAAGTTTTGTGCCCAAAAGAGTCGAGCACAGTGGTTAGTGTCGCGATCGACGGTCGGTTGAGGCAGTCTGTAACATTATTGGTGTTTTTGTTCTTGTACTTAATATTCTAATGGAACATTTGTAGGTATGTGGACCATTTCTTATAATGATCATTTTGCAACTTCCCTTGTGTCTTAACTGTAGGGGTTGGTGGTCTGTGTGGATGATCATTTCCTTCCCCAGAATGTAATGCTTCCATTATCAAAATTTATGCACAATGGAATACATCTATTTATCATAGGTGGGATACTTTCAAACTATGTCTAAAAGTGGCTCACTATGATATGCCACTAGATGCCATTGCTGAGTAAGAACTACACCAATAGCATAGTCGAAGGCATATTTCTAAATCTCAAATGGTTTTTGTAGGTTTGGTAATGCAAGCACTGGTGTAGAGCGGATTCAATTCTTCAACTCAGCGAATGCCTTCTATTGGGATTCATACCAAAAGAACTTAGAATTCTCTCCTCCCTTGGTGAATTTAATCAAAGGCTAAGTGAAATGGAAAAACCCCAACACAAACCTCTGCTATAAGTTGGAAAGACCCCAAAATGTACGAAGCTATGTTAGAGTGGTTGGGGTGGCCAATACAAAATGACATGTATCTTGGTTGGGTGCACATACACACCCCTCTCATCAATGATGTACCCTAGATATTGAACCTGGTTCATGGAAAAAGTGCATTTCTCCAAATTGGCACACAACTTGTCTTATCGTAGTGTTTAGAAGACTTATCGAATGTGGTGGGGGTTCTCTTCTCAAATCTAGCTGAAGATCATGATTTCATCAAAATACACCACCACTAATGAGTTGGTGAAAGGTTGCAATATGTCATCCATAAAACTCATGAAGGTTGTGGGGGAATTGCTTAACCAGAAAGGCATGACCATCCATTCGAAAAGGCCCTTCTTCGATTTGAAGGTAGTATTCTAGATATCGAAGGGTTTGATTGGTACCTGGTGATAACTAGACTTAAAGTAAATTTTGTTGAAATATTTGGCCCACTTGAGTTGGTCTAGAAGGTCATCAATCCATGGGATCAGATACCTATTCCAGACAATGATATTTTTCAATACTCGTCAGTTAATACAAAGTCTCTAGGTCCCATCCTTCTTCTATACCAACATGATCGAGCTCCCACAAAGTGATGAACTTGGCCTGATGTTCCCTTTCTATAGCAAATCCTCAATCTTCGTCTTGATTTCATCATTCTCGACAACAAAGTGTCAATAGATTAGTCCATTGGGTAGCAACGCACCTCGGGTTAGATCAATTGAGTGTTTGAACCTATAGTGTAGAGGTACCCTTGTGGGTGAGGTGAAGATGTCCCTATAACTCTCCACGACCTTTTCCATATGTTTCTACCATGTAGAGGATCCATGTTTAGAGGACGTGGACACCATATTCTTCTGGCCCCAAGGGTGAATCACAAGGAAAAAAAAAATCTGGTTTGGGAAATGATATTACTACATTGCTTCACATGGACAAGAGAGATGGTGGTAGGTAGTCCTACCTCTGATATCATGTACAAATTATTACCTAAAGTAATAAAACAATGCGAGGCCTAGATTTATACACATCATGTCACTACCACAAATATGGTTGGCCTAATAATACATCACAAACTTCAAGAGGAGCAACATCACATAATACCTCATATGTGAAGGGCTTGATGTTGTAGAGGAGGCAACACTGTTGGATGACGCAGAGATCTCGTCCTTGTTGAAGCCATCCGATGATGTACGGTTGTGGGTGTGATGTGGTTGGTAAGCCTAGCTGCTTCATGACCACTGCTGAAATGAGGTTCCTTTTTCTCTCACTATTGAAAATGAACTATAGCAGTGAACCATTCACCCACATATGTGAGTGGAAGAGGTGCTTCCCTTCCTTTAGATCTTCGGGCTCATCCTTTTGGATCTTAGTGGTGGCAATGGTTGAACTGGGCTCCACATCGATAATCTTCTTGCCTTTTTCATTCCCCTTGTCCAGTTCTGACTCAGAGTCATAACATGCATATGATTCATAAGCCTTCAACTTGGCCACCAATGACTACTTGGCTCAACACTCACTCGTGTTGTGAGTGGGGCCCTTATGGAACTCACACCACTTTCCCATGTCATTATTTGTTTTCGTGGTGTTTTTATTTTCTTTTGGCATCGACAAGTTGTCCTCGGTTACCCCACCTTGGCTTTGTCCTTTTTTATGTGGTTTGGGGGTGCCTTTACCTTGCTTTAGATTCGAAAATCTAAAGTCTCACCTCTTATGTTTAAAATTATGCTAGATCTTGACATCATATCGATAGGAAACACTAAGTGAGGAGATGTCCAGGAACTCCAATTTGTCCTAGATGTATTTATGCAAACAACCACGATACTTGAGTACAAAATGCCACTTGAAATCCTTCATACCCAACTTCTAGAGAAGGGCATGAAAACTATTTGTGAACTCTGACCATCTTGTTCCCTTGCCTGCCACAACATGGTACACTTTATTTATTTATATTCATAGCTACCGATAGGGTAATATTGTTCCTTGATTGTGTCTAAAAACAAATTCCAAGTGGTTGCAGCTCAAAATAGTGAGGATTCCACCTCCTCCTTTTTCTCACAGTAGGTTTCTCACTAGTTCTTGACACGGGGGTAGATTTTAGGAGTGCCAAATTAATATTTCCTCGACTGTAAAAGTCATGGACTGAAAAATATCTTTCCAAAATTTGTAAACATCTATCTATGGTGTCTGCCTCTATTTGGCCTTCAAATATGGGAACATCAAAATTAACTTGTACCTTAAAAGGAGTGGCACCTCCAGATTGGCTTCCAAATGAAGATGCATTACCTGTGGGTAGTTGTCAAAGGATTTGGGCAAAGTTATCCATCATTGCGTTCCTTTGTTTCTTGAGGGCCTCCTCGATCAATGTTTTGAAAGGATCTCCTACTCCCTCATCTTTCTTTCCTTCCACCATGGGAGGTTGTCGAGGTTTTTGAGGATTATCTTGCAAATGTTCAACTAGATTGAGCCATAACTCCTTATACCTTAACCTCATTGGGGACATGCAAAGAAAAAATGAGAAAGAGAAGACTGATCTGATACCCTTGATACAGACTTATGTAGGAACACAATAGAATACATATATATACATAAACAAAAAGGTGTAAGCGAAATAAAACTTCATTTCATAAATATTAAAGAACTCAAATATGCTTACATACATAATGGAAATCAAATAGCTCAAGCGATGGTAGCTTATGTCTGAGAAGAGATGTGGTGGCTACATGCTTCTAAAATATTTTACAATGATGCTCAATGACCTTTTTATTATTGAACAAGAAGGGAAATTCCTAAGAAAACAAAACCCTAACCCCAAGAGATGGAACACTAAGAGTTTGTGAACCCTCTTAGGGTTAGTTGGACAACCAAATTCTCAGGGCTATAACTTGGCCATATTATTTCCATTTGGCACACACGATACATCCTTTGAAATATATCTCTGAGTACTACAATATTTTCTATGTTGACAAGCCTATTACATGCCTAAAAAAATTTCATTTAGGGGGTCAAAATTTCTCCAAAAGTTCAAGACCCGAAAAACTGTTAAAAATATTAAATGATGCTATAAACTAGGAAACTGATGCAACTAAATGAAACCAACTGGAGGTCTAGGTGGAATAGGCGAGACTCCACCAATATCCACCTAGATCACTTTGGTCTGACGAAAAATGGATAGTATTATTCTTGAGTTCACCAATGGAGTGGAAAAGTGATCTGTCCAGCTGAATGGTTTGTGCATATGTTCTATCCCATTTAGCGTTAATTTTATTAGAAACAAATAACGGAATTATGTTCACAAATGCACCCGAATCAACCTAAAAATTATGGAAGATTTAATTAAAATATTTAAATGTTAACAAAATTTGGGGGTAGATATTGTTAGCATATAAATTTACAAAATTAACCACAGATTCGAGAGTTCCAAGAGAATTAATAAACACTGTTAGAGAGGTAGAATATTTGTAACGTGATGATGGCTATGAGAAGTCTTGTATAAGAAGCTCACATTAACCTGCTATCTTTGCGAGTTCAAAGATGGAAATTTTGGCACAAGATCTTTTCAAGTATTCGATTATATTATAATCAATAGTTTCATTACTAGTATGCAGTGCTAAAGTGTTTGGAGGTGTAGCTTTATTTGAAACTTCTGGGGTGACAGAATTTTTTTTTTACTAGTGGAAGAATTCATAGAAGTAGTAGCATTTCCAAACTTGTCTTTCGTATTCTAAGCAGGATTGGTTGTTGGTGCGACCCTCCTTAATAATTGTTTCTTCAGTTCTTTTCTCATCACTTCTTATTAAAAAATGGGCCCTTTTCTCGTCAAATTATAATGCCCAATTTGTTTATTAGGAGGGTTCAATTTGTGGTGGATCTTCAACACTTTTCTTATCAATATTGAGAACGAAATAAAAGGTATTAACTAAGTGTCCAATACTTGTACTTTCCTCAAGCAATGTAGGCTCATTTGCTTCTTTTATATGCTTGGAATGTTGATATTCTAGTAAAGTACCAATAATATGGGTTACCAAAGAATTCATGTTGTGGTTCAATTGTGGGAAATTTTTCCCTAAATACAATTCTTGATGGAAGGATAAATAGCTTTCCATGCCAATAATTTCAATATTTAAAACAAAATTTGAGCTCTGGGTAGATTTAGTTGGCTGATTATTGTTATTCCTTCTGAATAAGAAAGACTTAGGGAGATTTGTACTGGTATAATCCTCATTTGAATTTCTCTTTAATTTTGATTCTTCATTACTGAGTTATGTAAATATTTAGTCAAGCTTTCATTATCAACATAATATTTTTCTTTAGCCTTATTTGAGGATGATTCATACTTCTTGCTAGTTTCCTTGGAGTCTTTAAATTATTCATCTTCTTTAATAGCTCCAATGGCACACAAGTATTTCTCCATGAGGATTTCTACTGTAAATTTTAAAGCCAATGTATGCTTTTCATCTCTCTTAACAAAACAATTTTTTTTTGCCAAGCCATCTATATAATAATCTATAATGATAAATTCATGAGGCTATGTGTTTCGGGAAAACTCATTCAATATATGGTTGAAATTTTGATTTAATTATTTACATTTCCCTTTTTCCCCCAAATTAATATTTCCAAGGTATTTTAACAACATAGCGGGAGTCTTATCATTGACGAATTTCTCCAAAAACAATTTCTTATACTCCCTCCAACCATGGATTGATAGTAATAGGCAGACTATGATAAAATGTTGCTCCTATATCTTCTAAAGTGAAACAAGAAATCCTACAAGCAACAACATCATATCATATCTCTAGTATTCATAGATGCATGTAGAAATCATCAATATGATAATATTCCTTCATCTTCTTGTAAGGATCAAACTTAGATAGAAAATTATATGGATGTCTAGGAATTATATGAAGGTTATCTGGAAGAGAAAGTGGCCCTATACCATCCAATCTAGGTCTTGATCAATCATCTCTTTGTCTCCTTGTTTATCCTACTTTTCTGAATATGATGAGACTTCTCCTTCACTGTTCAAGCCTTTATTAAATTCAAAATAATATGTTAGTTTTTATGCATAAAAAATAACAATATCTTCCTAATACTCTTCATGAATAGGTGGAAGCAACTCTTGTTTTCCTGCGTCTTCTGAAGACTTTCATAATTCCTCAATATTAGAAAAGAAAAAATCTTCCACCATTGTAATTAATAAACCATTAGAATTTTTTTCTTTCTTCTTTGGGTGATGAGGAAGATTATGAGCAATGAGGAGTAAACTAATAAATTTCACAAACTAGAAGGTAATAGGTTGAATTCTTGGAGATGATAATAGGTAACTTCATAGGCTAACTCTAGAACATGTTTATAAGACCCTACTACCTTAGGAATATGAGTTGGGGTAGTAATCGGGATATTACTACCTTGTCCAAAATATGAATTATTTGGATGTGATGATTTATCAGCTATAAAAACTTGGTTTCCATCCTTCTAGCAAAATCTTGACAATGTTGAAACCCACCAACATATAGGGGATCTCCTCGATATGAGGTCCCAATTAGACCTCACGCCATTTTTTTTAGGAGTCCCATATGGAAATATGTCTTGACTGCCACTAACTTAGATATTTTCATTGGCTTAAGAAATTAGCATGAGAGAGTAGCGCGCATGTGCTTTTGAATGAGCATGAGAGTGTGACTTGTGGGTTATTTAATTGTAAATGTATCAAGGTTATTTCACTACAAGGGATAAAAGTGAGGCTATAAAAGAGAAGTAATAGTACTAATCTAGTGGAGACACACACACACAAACAAGGATTAATCTTTAAACATAAAGAGAAATAGTTCACATAGATGTTACAATAATTAAAATCATCACAACATATTTCCAACAATTTTATCACAAAGTCACCAAACTAGTTCAATTACTTTAGTACATATGAAAGGAAATATAAACCACAAAAATTAGAAGGATATTCTCAAAAAATCCACATTCCATGAATGAAAATGTGTTGGATGAATCACTTTAGGTAGTAAGAAAAAATTCCAAGATACATGAGTACAATGAACATCACTAGCTCTAATAATGGAGCATTATAGCCATTATTTCTCTGTAAAAGTACTATATATATCTTTCTAATTCCTTGTGGGAGAAGCTAATGTGAAAAGTCCTTTGCTTGAGTAATGAGGCTCCTTTTATAACTTGAGGGAAGACCTTTCATAGCCGTATGACTCTTGTGTTTATTTTATGAATTTTCAGCTTTTAATCACCTTTGGATTTCTATATATCTCTTAGACTTCTAAATGAATTTTGGAATTACATGTCTTTTGGACTTATTCACATGGATATTTTTTCCATACATGACTCTTGGACTTCCACTTATTTGTCATTACAATAATTAGATGATTACATCATGATTTACACATCATCATGTGGTTTGAACATGACAAGTCACTAATATTGATGACTTGGACTCATAGGGATTGATCACATGGACTCTCTTGATAGGTGACAAAGTTGCCACTTGTATCTTCGATCTTGCATGCCACTTTAATGTTGTTGATGTCTCCATCCTCGAAAGGGTACTTTATGGTATGGAGTCTTTAATGTTGTTTCGATCATCATGATTTCAATTCTATTCATTTAATTTCATCGTTTTTTCTTCATTATTTAATACTTCCTCTAACTATCCTCTTTGTCATATCTGTTCATGCAACTTTGCCATGCTGTTCTGAAATACCTGCAACTGAAATAACTCATGGAAAAGAAACATCAATATAAAAAATCTCCTATTATAACATTTTTCATGTAATATTTATGTTCATGACTTAATGGTGTGCTCGAGAAGAACAAGGGAAACTTATAGACACGGGGTGCACTACCAAAGGGAAAAGGATTGAGTGATTCAAGGCTTTGGGATGCACTTGCATGCTAAACTAGATAGATAAAGCTCAAGGGAGGGCATAGTGAACAATTCGAAAGGGTAAAATAAGGACACTAAGTCTTTGGAAGTGAACTATGGGCTCAAGGGAACCTAGGAGGGCACAAGGTGCAAGTCTATAGGCTGAAGGGGTCAAGATTTGACCTTCCCAATTGCATTGTACACTCAAGTGTAGCCATGAGGGAACAAGGAATGTGTATGAAGGGTAAATTGATGATGCTTTTTCCTTCCTAAGTGTTCTATGCACTCACGAGAGCTAAGTAGGGCATAGGGCGCAAGGCTGAAGGCTCAAGGAACCATGATGTTGTTTCAATGGTGCACCACTTGATAAATAACTTGGAATATTTACTTTAAGGAAACAATTATAAACAAGGAATGGGGAAGGATTGTTGGGAGTGTGCTATGTGCTAGTGGAGGGTGGAGATTACACTTCACAAGAGGGAAGGGGTCCCAACAAAGGCTTAAGGGTGGTCCATGTGCTCTCCTGAACTTAGTGGGATAACTTATGCAACTAAACATTGTATTAGTTTGAAAGATAAGACAAGGGGAGAATATAATGATTTTAGAAACAAAATCAAGTGTGACACATACCAAGTCATCAATAAGACTTAGAAA
Source organism: Pinus albicaulis (assembly GCA_034641835.2). Classification (NCBI taxonomy): domain Eukaryota; kingdom Viridiplantae; phylum Streptophyta; class Pinopsida; order Pinales; family Pinaceae; genus Pinus; species Pinus albicaulis. The sequence continues at coordinate 1,359,539,609 of CM076581.1, forward strand.
GGATCAAACAATGAGAAATACACATCAAAATGGAAGTTTACAAACAATCCCCAAGTATATAAACAAAGTGTGCAACTGTGACCAAAAGTGTTGTTTTACAACAAACAAAGGTTTTGTAACCACAAAGTGCACTAGAGACATTCTAAAAAATGTTATGAAACTTAGGAATAATCAAGAACAATTTAAATATGTGGAATGACTTGAAACAACACTTGAATACGATAGCGACACTTGATATGATAGTTTGGCAGGCTCTAAAATTTGAATGTATTGAAGTTTTGGAGGGTGTTGTAGCAATGAAAACATGGAATTAATTTGTGATTCTTTATTTTGTGTCAATACTATGGTCAATTCTACACATAGGAGAAAAAATTCATGGATAAATTTTATTGTAGTTTGGAAAGGAAAATCCAACTCTTGTTATGGTGAGCATTATACTACCAATTGTTTCAAGTCCTTACATGACCAACATAGACCATTTTTAGCATGCATATGTTCAATTTTTTCAATGAAATTGTATGGACAATGTATTATATGGTCACAAGAGATATATTCATTGTTAATCATGTATTTTATGGACAAAAATTTGAAAACAGGGATCTATGAACTTCAAATAGGGTGACATGGTCAAAATACTTATGTTTATTCGTGAATGTAGTTATGTAATAACAATACCACCTGTTGTGTCCATAATTCTTATGATGTGTTTAGATTTGTGATCTTTGTGTGCTTGTGAAATAAATGATGATGAATTTTCAAAATTAGATAAAGAGGTCATGTTATAATATTGACTAGAGTACATTCAATATGTAGAATTCCTTTCTAGATAAATTGTGAGCACAATGGTTGCAACCTATTGGGCCTCCAAAACGAAAATATTTTCGCCACATTTTCACCTTTGATGCCCTATATTTATCATGTCTTTGTGCATCCTTGTCATCTTTATTTTATGCTGTTTGACGTATAAATGCAATCATAAGCTGAAATAATAATGTTTTTCGTTTAATGCCTAATTCCATTGTTTTTTGATGAGTTAGAGAGGTTCAAATCCATTTTCTTACTTATAGTTCCTTTTCTCATCTAGTTCTTGCAACCTATATGCAGATCCTCCAACCCACCTCCAATTTTGGCATATCCACGTAAAACTATGGAGACTTTCGAGACATGGAATTAATTCCTAGCATCAATAAAATGGTTTCATGTTATTTAATTCACACCCAGTTCCATTCTATAAGTCTCCAATAAAGGATCAATATCTTATAAATTTTGTGTTAGGAAAAATCAGTTCATTAATTTCAGGCTTGAATTTGAGGGAAAAAAAGAAAAATTGGTGAAATATAAGCATGGGGTTTTATCAAGACATCAATAATTAGGTTTCTTGCAAAATTTTCCCCAAAAAGTCCATGGATAGGGAGATATCCAAGGTTCTTTGAAGGGAAAATTCTAGATTGCAACCATTGTCCAGTTGTGCCCAAATTCAAAAATTAGTTAGAAATTAAAAACCCAACTATTCTTAGATGATTTCATGATAGATGAATCCCAAGTGATTAAATATCTAGCTAAAGATATTAACAAATCAATCTTGTGTGAGATTAATGAGAAATTTTTGGGGTGACCCGTCTCAATTCACCCTAGACCTTATTATATATATATATATATATATATATATATATATATATATATATATATATATATATATATATATATATATATATATATATATATATATATATATATATATATGGGAAAAATCCCTGGCTAGGCGATTCAAATGGGGTTTCATAAAATAGTTCAGAGAGGACAATTTTATTCAGTACTACTTTCCTGTAGGATGATCCCTTGAGGTTAGCACTAGGTATGTTATTTATTTTTCTTCTAATGCAAAAAATATCTCGCTAGAGTTTACTTATTTGCACATTTTTTGTGATTTGAGTTAAATTTCCTTACGAGGGAGCATGTTGGTTGGTTTGGGTCAACAATCCAACTCGATTCCCCTCTATTTTATAGTGTGATCATTACGTGGTGTGCTTGTATTGTGCTTTGAATGATATATGCTATGTTATTTGATATTATGTTTCAACATTTGGTCATGGTTTTATTTCGTAGTGTAAACATGTATGCAACAATTATTTTGTATTAAAACTGACTTGGTGTGATTTTTTATCAATCAAATATGTGTATGTGTGGTTTAAAATTCATTATAGACATATGTATCCAACTTCTATTTGATTGATATAGTAGTTGGTATTATATATTTTCTTTTGCCTTTATGAACATGGTATTGGTCATGACTTGTATGAAGCATTTCTTGAATAAGGTTTATATAATTCCATTGGCGTGAGGGGTCTTGACCCAGGTTCGGAGTTCTCACATAACAAACAAAAACCCTCCAACTATTGGCCCTTTCAGCAGTGATATGCTTGCGCATATAAAAGTATCACCCAAAGAAGTATGTGAGGCTGCTGGAACTAGGTTTCCGCACCCTGAGGAATATTTTTATGTAGTGGCCCTAATCAGACTTAGTGCAGATAATATAATAGATTCATGCATAGACAATCAACATATCAAACCCTTCCACAGATTATCAGAGAATACTTCAATATATCTTGCGCACATCTAACATCAACTGATATTCATGCATAGAAGAAATTAACCATTAACATAAGTAAATATCAAGAAAATCAACCACATAAGAATCCATGTTTGCCAAAAATGACTTATTTATTAAGTGATCTTTCAATTAAGTACATTAATTCCTTCTGCGCACACAGCTACCAGGAGCCTTCCTACCCAGAAAAACCTAGACTTAGGTCAAAAAATTAACAACAACCATACATGATTGATATCTTGATTTATTCCTTTACTTGACTGAATCCTTACATATTTATACTATCTAGATGCGCACATACCATGGTCTCAAACCATGGTTTGAGACTCATGGTTTTCCCTTTAAACCAATTACAATGATTGATGGATTTTGACCCACCCCAAAGCCCCTTTCATTATTTATGCCTAGTGCGTACAATAAAACATAAAAAAAAAACCCAAAAATGTACCCTAAGAGACCCGACTTCAATAGGACCCCAACACAATTTTGTGACTCGTCCCGAGTCACTAAGGGGTGGTTGCCTTCATGTTCGACTTCAGTTCTTCCACAAAGATATAGAGTGGCAAGATAACTTCAATGCTTTGTGGGGCAGAACTTTGTGCTTCATAGACCCCTTTGTTTTTCTTTTGTTAGCCCCTCAACTACCAAATTGATGCTTCGTTGTGTTTGCTAGAGGCTTTTTAGGGCACCATCAAGATTATGCGACAACTACATGGCTTTGTTTGCCCAATGTTGCATCCATGTTTCCAATATCTTCTCTTTGCAACACAAGTCTTAAATTTCTATCTGAATTACCTTCCCTTCATGAAGCCGGGAAAGCCTCTATGCATATATGAAAGTGGGTGTTGCCATCTTGATTTCGGTAAAATGTTGTTCCTTGATGCGAAGCTCATTTGGCAACTCTTGTACAATCAAGTCATTCTAAACGGTTTTCCAAACTTCCATGGCTTCATCCAGTAACATGACACATTTTTTCATTGCATCTGCTACACTATTTTGGCAACCTTTACCTCTGCTGTGCGTTGCGCTCTGACCTCCAGCGGTGTCTTAGGTTGGAGCTTCATTTGTAGCTCAGCTATCTGTTGTTCAAACTCTTATCGAACTGTCTGAATCTCTGTGCATGATGCCTTGAGTGCAGAAGGCAGGCCCTCTAAATTTTCTATTGGCATGACTGGTGTAAGGACAATGACCTCTGGCAGGTCACCACACACTTGATTGATCATAACTTCCAATGTTGCATGAAAATCCTGAGTTGCGCGGTGTGCCTCTCCTGCTGTCTGTTGCTTTCGCTACAACAGTGTTGCTTGTTATTGAGACTCATTGGCAGCATGGAATGTATGAGCCTCTCGGTATTGAAATTAATCCACTATGATGTTGTGGATCGGATGGAGCTTTCTGCCTAGTAGCACCACTAGATTGATGCTAATATCTCTGCATGCTCATATGGAAACATGTAAGATAGGTGGCTCCACTATGATGGCTAGAGTGGGGATCTGAAGCAAGCCGCTATACAAGGGGGATGATAATACCATGCTAATGGGTTGCACACTCATCTGTCCTAGGTTGAATGTTTTCACACTCGCTTTTAGTTTGATCGCTTGCTTCATACTCTCTTGTATCGTAGTCACTTACATTTTGAGCTCTTGGATACCTGACTGTACTCCCTCAAGCACAGATTTATACTGTGCTTCCATGTCAGTCCAAATATCTTCTGTGGCTGACTTGACTGTGTTCTCAATCTTTGTGAAGTCATCCTTTGTGAGAGTGAGGTCCTCTGTTCTTGTGAATTTGGACACCTTCCTTTTCTTGTGCAAACCCCCAATGGCCTGAGAATTGCGTTTATTTTCTTTAGTGGTCCATGTCTCAGGACCCTCAGTGCCTTCACCATTTTCCTCTGCTACGTCCTTCTCCAAGTCAATCGTTTCCCCCATTTTCATAGGCTTCGGTTATGCTTCAACATCCTTTCCTTTTTTTTGTGTCTCCTTGGTGGTTCACGGCTTGGTCGAAGTCTTCAACACTGATGAAGAGGAAACCCCTAGTGGTGCACAACTCTAACTAGGTAGGTGATTATTCTATTGTGACACACACCAGGTCATCCTCCGTGACCAAGTATGTTAGGTCATACCAAACTATTTCAACAATGCCCTTTGCGCAGATGTGCATCTTTTGGAATGTAGCTTTGAAGTCTACAATCAACTTATATTACCTGTACAAGGTTGGCGATAACCTTGGCTTGGACTGAATGTCTTGGAAAAGTGCAAAGTCGAACAACACCTAAAAAATATTATTTTTGGTAACTCTCCCTAGGATATTAGAGTTCCACAGGGTTTCCTAGCGTGCGGTTTCGCACATATCTGGCTCAATATCTGAGAATTGTGTATCTTGAGGCATCTTCCATCTAATGAGTGAAATAAGGAGAAAAAACCACACATATTAGAAGTGCTTCCCTTCCTCCTGTACTTTGTGCACATTAGCTAAGAACTCAGTGTGCAGGTATTGAGACGAGTTGAATTTCAAGCCTCTTTCCCCTAGCCCTTCTAGTGCAATAACGTGGGCTAAAACTTCCTTTGAACTGCATTTACTCATCATATTGAATGCGACGATAAGCGTGTCCATTTGAACTACAGGATTATTGATTTAATGGACCAAAAATATGTGGTTATTGCACGAAACCTTGTATTTCATTTGACATCTTCCGCTACCTTGTGCTCTTGGCTTTTCCCACAAAAATTCTACGCAGGGTCCTTGTTAAATCCCTATATTAATAGTGTAGTCCCTTATTATGTTAGTGTATCCCCTCTTATTGTTATTTTTGTACCCTTGTAACCCCCATATTGTTATTATTGTGCTCTTACATTATTACTGTTAGGTCGACTATGATTACATTATGGCCCCATGGACTCCTATATATAGAAAGGAGGTTTTGTCATTTGTATCATCCAATAATTGTTCCTTCATGTAATGTATTGGAGGTTTCACCCTCGAAGTGGCTTATTTATAAGGTGTTGATATCTTTTTTCTTTTATTTTTGGAGCTGTTTTCACAACATTTGGTATCAGATCTTTGGATTCTAGGGTTTTCGCTGCTCCAAATAGGTCATCATGGCATGCTCGCTATAAATTTTTTTCTACGAAGGTTCAGAAGCTGAAAGTTTTAGAGTGCGAATCTGAAATCCTGGAGAACATCATTGCAAAAATTTAGAGCTTGGTTTGCAATGTTTTCGAAGATATGATCTATGGAAGCTAGGGATTTTTTAGGATCCTCAATTTCATCTCAAAGAGGTGATCGTGGGAAAATATTCATAACTCTCTCTTTGAGCATCGAATTGGGATTCTGTAAAAATTGGCCACAAGTAAACGGACTGTAGCTTCTTTTCTATTAATTTCAGAGCTTAAGGAGGAAACATTGACACATGGCAAGTCGTACAAGTTCTCTCTACTCAGCTAGTCCATAATTAGGTAATTGTGGGAGATTGGACATAACTTTGACTTGAAGAATCCAAATCAGGTCATACCTATGGCATTAGAAAGAAGATTCAGAGGGATAATTCAAGGCCAAATTTTAGTTATTGAGTATCCGAAATCACATATATAATTCAGTTTCAATATCAAGCTTCTCAAAAGAAAGAAAAAGGTGTGTATCTGGTTTTTAAAATTGCATAACGTTTGTTTGAAAAAGTAGTTTGAAGTGATTCCAAAGGCATATTTTCAAATTTTTATTAGTATTGGGTTCTATAATGCCTCCAAAAAATAATTCCATACTCACTAAGCCCTCAAAAAGCTATACTATGGCACATGAAGAGGAAAAAATGCAGTATGAGATATCAAAATTACGTTACCAAGTGCCACAAATTTTGATCGTATGAAGAGCAGCTAAAGATGACATAGATGGTTTAAAGGCAGAAATGGAGGCTAAGTTGGATGTTTTGAAGGATCAAATAATAGCTAATATGGATGATAAATTAGTGGAATATCACATCGAGCATCAACAACAAGTTCTCCAACTCTCAAGGGATAACCTAACTTCAGTGCAGAATCTAATAAAAAAAATAGGAAGATCAACATCACATTGAAAGAAGTTTTGAAGCAGTCACAGAAACAAGAACTCGACAAGTATGATCAATTTCAGAGTATCTCAGCAAGTGGAAGAACTTTCAGGTAGAATATCTCACATGCGAGGATGAGAATTTTATACAAAAGCATCAAGAAAGAATCAAGCATTGAGGACAACATTTGTTTGAAGGAGAGGGGCATGTTAAGTCCCTATGTTAATAGTGTAGTCCCTTATTATGTTAGTGTAGCCCCCCTTATTATTATTGTTGTACCCTGTAACCCCCATATTGTTATTATTTTGTCCTTACATTATTATTATTAGGTCAGCTAGGATTACATTGTGGCCCCACTAGGATTACATTGTGGTCCCATGGACTCCTATATATAGAAGGAGGTTTTTTCATTTGTATCATCCAAGAATTTTTCATTCATGTAATGTATTGGAGGTTGTCCCCTCGAAGTCGCTTATTTCTAAGGCATTGATATCTCCTTTCTTCTATTTTTGGAGCTGGTTTCACAATAGTCCTCCCCCTAGTCAAGCAAGCCAGTGATCTGATGGATCAACACAACATCGATTGAAATTGGCCCTCCTAGCCATAAGCAATCATCATGAATGAGGGCAAGCAACTGTTGCACACATATATCATTAATTGGGCTGCGAATGAAGTGCAGAATATGTAATAGGTTCAAAAATCCTTTTTTTTTTAGGCTTAGCACCCAAGAATTCAGCTCGACGTGCAATACCCCACCATCATAGGGGATCTTCAACAAGTACATGGTGGGTTCGAGCTCTGGGAATTTCTCCTGGAGTGCCAGGTCCTAGTCCTCCATCTTTAGCAGTAGATTTTTTGCAAATGTATCACCTTGAACATGTACATTCTTGGGGAGTAGCGGCATATTAATATTCATATGCACTCTATCCAAAACTTTAGGGACCTTAAATGAGGCCTTGTTCAACACAACATATGCAGGTAGTTGCGAGATGGGATTTACAAATTCTACGATGTTTTCATCCATGATAGTTTTTGGCAAGTTTGCCATAGGCTTCTTTTGGTGCTCTGCAGCAGTTGAGAGTGGCTTTGGGGTCTTCTGATGAGGTGAATTTTGGGATCCCAAGAACTATCCCTTCTTAGCTTGGACCGACGTAGGTGTCTCAGCAGCTTGCGCATGGGTCTCTTCAGCTGGCATTGTAGAAGGGGTGGGCTTATTTGTAATCATGCTTGGCGGAATCAGGTGACCCAAACCTTGATGGGGCAACTCCTCCTCAAAGATTAGATGAAGGCCAAACATAAGCTTCGCACAATCTACAGAAATTAGAGCACAACTCAAAAAAATAACATAGAAAGCAAAGGAAACTAATGCAACCCCTTTGGTCATATTGATAATGTAGGCACATCCTAAAAAATCTTCTATTCATTAATGTAGCCCCATAAATTCTAAAATGACTCCAAGTCTGGCATAACCTCATAATTAAATTCAATTTAGGCACTCCTCCAAATGGTAAGAATGTTGTCTTGTCCAAAATTATTGTCTCAACGACTATATTCTGGCGCTTCTGTGACCGAGTCAACCTTCTCACACAACTATTATGCACGTGTGGCACCTATCTGCACATATGTCATCCTTTCTGCATAGATCCACATTTATGGCCATATAGTCATTTGGTGCGTGCGGGGAGAGGGTTATCCCTTTATTGTTTCAATCAAATTCCATTGACATACCTAGGAAGGGCTTCTCTGCTTAATGTGACCAAGTGTATCGCACCTCCATCTGTGATTTCATTGACAACATATGGTCCAAGCCAATGCATTTTGAACTTCTCTGGGTGGCGCACAAACTTCTTGTCATATAGTAAAACCAAATCCTCTTCCTTAAATACCTTTTTCTAATATTCTTGTCATGCCAAGCCTTTTCGTGTGCATTTTGCAGCTGCTGATGGAAACCTACAATGAAGTAGTCCCCTTCCAACGCAACCAACTGCGACCATCATTCTTCCATAATATCCTATTCTACCATATTAGTGAATGCAGAAATGTGCAAGCTTGGGAAAATATACTCCATCGAAATAAAAACTTCCTACCCATACACCATCCTTAATGGTGTATTTTCCATCAACTTCTTGCATGTGGTTCTATATGCCCAAAGAACTACAGGTATGGACACATCCCAATCATTTCAATTAGCAATCCAGATCTTACTGAGCGTAGTCTCCAATATGCTATTAAAAGATTCCACCACACCATTCACATGTGGGTGATATGGAATACTCTTCTGATGATGAATATGGAATTATTTCGTCAGAGCTTCAATAGTTTCATTGAAAAAGTGTGTACCCCGGTCGCACATCAAAATCTTAGGGCACCCAAACCAAGTCAAGATGTTCTAAAAAATGAAGTGCACAACTGTATCAACACTACAATCCTTCACAGGATGAGCTTTAGCTCATCTGGTCACATAGTCTGTCGTAGTGGTTATGTAACACGCACCTATCTTCTTTCCTGCACAGTTGATATGTCTGAAAAAATCAATGGCCCATTTGTCAAAAGATTGCAACGTCATTTGTGGGTGCAACGACATCTCATCTCTGTACGATGGGTTTCCCATCCTTTGACTTACATCACAAGCATGGAAATATTCATATGCGTCACTGCGTTAGGGGGATTTTGAGGTCTAAAATGGGCCTCCTAAGGAAATTATAAAATAATAGTAGCGAAATTTCTAGACTGCATAGACCATAGCCCATTAGGGGAATTTTGAGGTCTAAAATGGGCCTCATAGGAAAAATGTACAACAAAAATAAACTTTATAACAACCAATAGGATTCAAGATGATGATGTCATCCATAATGGATGATTCACCATTTTTGGAGTAAAAAAGTAAAAATATTAAAAAATAATAAAATAAGAAACTAGTTCTCAATCCGTATTTTACCATTCTCCCCAAAATTTTTACTCAAATTTTCGAAAGGAAATATTGGATGTTCCTCATCCAAGGAATTTCATTTGGAATTAGGCTACTGATGTATTATGTTCGTAGGCAAGCTGAGAAAATTTTACAAAAACGTGATTGTAATCACGTTTTTTTATGTATTTCTCATTTTTCGTGTAGTAGGACCCATCGAAAGTATGCAACATGGGTACTCCTTGGATGGGGAATTAAATTCCGTATCCAACGAGTACTCCCGCTCGAAATTTGAGTAAAAACTTTGGGAGATAAGTTGAAAATATGAATTGAAAAAGTAGTTTTTTCATTTTTCCCTCTAAAATTTGATGATGTCATCAAATCTTATTAGATTTTTCCACTATTATTTTATACTCTCAGAGCCCATTTAGACCTCATGGTACCCCTAATGAATCCTTCCATTTTCGTGGTTGAGGTAGAATGGTCATGACTTATTGAAGACTAGCAGGTGTTTACAAATGCAGACGGTCAATCTCTTCTGCCTCCCAAATGCCGCACTAAAAAATAACTAAAATAACTTCGAGCACGATGTAGGAGGGATCAACATACACATGAAATACCTTCGTCCAGTCTGGAAATACCAATATGGGCGCAGTGACCATCTTATCCTTGAGTAATTCAAAGCTCTTTCGACAATATTCATCCCAAAAAAATGAGGCTTTCTTCTTCAATAATTTGCCCATGGGCCCAGTGATTAGTGCGTAGCCCTGAATGAACTTCCAATAATACCCTGTAAGCCCCAAAATTAAGTGCAACTATTTGACATTTGTAGGAACTTCCAGGTTAACAATAACAACAATTTTTGTGGGATCCACCATAAATCCTTGCTGACAAACAATATGACCTAGCAAGATCCTGAATCGAACAGAAAAGATGCACTTTTTTAGATTGAGCGAGATCAAATACTTCAGACATGTATCCAACATTAGGTGTAGAATCGACACATTATTATTCAATAATCCAAAGACATTCTAGTCATTAAATTATACTTCTAAGAACTTGTGTATGTATTCTTTGAATGCAGCCACTAATGGGCACAAGAAGATAGTTGGCACATTCTTCAGACCAAATAGCATGACTTTATATTGAAAGGATCCCCATTCTATCACAAATGTTATCTTACTTATATCTTCCGACATGATTCTCATTTGGTGATATCCTAAGAAACCATATGTAAATGAGTAAGCTTAATGTCCTCCTACATTATTGATGATTTCATTAAAGAATGGGGTCGGGAACAGGTCATGTACGCAAGCATAATTCAATTTGGCAGATCCACACAAATCCTTATTTCCCCTTGGTTTTCTTATCCTGCACCACCATAGGACTCACCCAATTTGATTCCTCCACTAGCTCTATGATTTGTGCAACAAGAATTTTCTCCATTTCCTCTTTGAATTTCTTCTTACATTTCGGATACAACTGATTCGAATGGAAAATGGCATCCACCCATGGTATTCATCTACCCATGTTATCCATCCACCCATGGAATTTACCCATGGTATTGTAAATGTCATCGACCCATGGTATTCATCCACCCATTATATTTATTCACCCATGGTATTGTAAGTGACATCTACCCATGATATTCATCTACCCATGGTATGCATCCACCCATGGTATTCATCCACACATGGAATTTACCCATGGTATCATAACTGGTATCTACCCATGGTATTGACCCATGGTATTGTAAGTGGTATCTACCCATGGTTTTGACCCATGATATCCACCTATGATATCTACACATGGTATTGTAACTCAAAAAAGGCTATAACTAAAAAGCCTCAGTTTGTAAAAGGACAGATTGTCCACCATAATGTAGCTTCTACAGTTATTCTCTGTTTTAATAAAAACAAGTTTCTTTGTGGTTTTATTTGCAGTGTTCTATCTTTTTTCTGGCATTCTAATTTTGTAGATTTTGTCAGATCGATTTCAATTTTTTAGATCTTGGGGGCCTCCCCCCAAGATATGGATTAGTGGTATCAGATTTAGGTTACGCCTCCATGGGAATGAGGGTTTGAAACATATTTAAGTTTCAATGTTTTGCAACAATCTTCAGCAGACTCCATGAATTGTTTTTTGGGAAGCGAGTTTGCAGATCAAATTTGAAACTTTTGGTGAAAAATTTACAAAATTGAAGACTAGATCTGGATTCATTGCAAAAAAAAACACCCAAATTCAAAAAAAAAATCAACCGAATTGGAGTTCAGATGAGGGAGATGTCGCTGATTCGAAATCAGCAATGTTGCAAAAAATGTTCTAACGACAATTCATGGGCGGCAGATCTCCTATCATTTTTCACAACTTTCATTGTGCAATTTTAGAGAAATGGCTATATATATGAGCTACCCTTGAAAAATAAACCACTTTGAAAGAAAAAAATCGATCAAATCGGAGTCCGGATGTGGGAGTTATTTTTGATTTAAAATCAATTATTTTTTCAGAAATTTTGTGACGACAAGACAGTTATAGCGTGAATATGACAGTCTATAGTTTACAGATAGTGGTTTCAAATACATGAGAATATGTATAATGATCATTCCATTTCCAAAAATAGGTTATAATAAATATTTCTAGTTATATTGACCGAGTTATGCTCATTTTAAATCTAGAGCAACATTTGGAGTGGGTTACCTTTGGAGACGTGCCCTCCCACCCCTCTTTAGTAGGCACCTGCTTCACATTTATCAGTTCCAGCATAGCAACATTTGGCTTGGGTTATTTTGGAGATGTGCCCTCCCAACCCAAGCTATGTAGGCACCTGCTACTTCATCAATAATCAACATCACGGTTATGGGTCAACCGCACAAAATCCTTCTTATTGAAGTCCATTTGCTAGGCCGCACACTATTAGTAGCACAGTTGGTCATAAGCATTACAGGGTGTCTGTATCCTCGGATCTTCATTTTTCATGGTTTTTGTTCATCCACAAACCCACACTTCATCGAAGTCCATTTTCTAGGCCACACACTATCAATATCATAGTTGGTCACAAGCATTACAGTGTATCTCTATCCTCAGATCTTCGTTCATCACGGTTATGGGTTAACTACACAAAACCATTCTCTTCAGTGGCTCGTCATATTCAACAAAGGCTTCTCAGGAGGGAACTTCACGCAATGGGGACCATTGCTTCTTAAGGAGGGAGGAATGATCCGAATGGAAAATGGCATCCACCCATGGTAGGATCATTCTATCTAATGTTATCCATCCACCCATGGAATTTTAATGATAGGAAGCATTTGCCACGTACCCATGGTATTCATCTACCCATTGTATTTATTCACCCATGGTATTGTAAGTGACATCTATCCATGATATTCATCTACCCATGGTATGTATCCACCCATGGTATTCATGCATACATGGAATTTACCCATGGTATTGTAAGTGGTATCTACCCATGGTTTTGACCCATGGTATCCACCTATGATATCTACGCATGGTATTGTAACTAAAAAAAGGGTATAAATAATAAGCCTCAGTTTGTAAAAGGACAAATTGTCCACCATAATGTAGCTTCCATAGTTATTCTCTGTTTTAATAAAACAAGTTTCTTTGTGGTTTTATTTGCAATGTGTTCTCTCTGGCATTCAAATTTTGCAAATCTTGTCAGATCCATTTCAATTTTTTAGATCTTGGGGGCCTCCCCCCAAGATCTGGATCAAAAACCTATACGAGCGCTGCTTCATAGGTCCCACATCTAGTTTCAAGGTAATCTTCATCACCCAGAGATTACCAATTATCCCGTTTAGCTCAAAATTTTTTGTAGGAAACAGGTCCTAATATTCATTCAACAACTCGATGGTCTTTCCCATCATATCATCATCCTAGTAATCTACGATCCTTGCTAATTTCGACTGTTCCTTTGAACTGTTGTTGACTTGTCGAATCTTCAAAGGCTTTGATACATCTAGTGACACAATCATAGGTCCAACAACTGCATGCTGTCCTTCATATTTCGATTTCGTAAGGTTCCTTGGATTTCCCTCATTATCTTCATCTGATAGATTTTGTAAATTAACAATGTCCATCATCTATGCATCCCATGCTGGCAAGGCACGCTCCAGCTTCGGTTTTGTGGTGTCAAAAATGACCTCTTGAATATCATGTAGTGCCTCATATAGGTGTTTTGAACCAACGTTCTAAACTAAAGGTCAAGATAAATCTTTCTATCAGCACAGTCCATTCATTGGTTCCTTGGCGCAGCTTAGTTTCAAGGTACCAGTCCATAGGCACCTTTCCTAAAGTGTGGATGAATATATGCACCAATTATGGCCTCGGCTCTGCACCTCATGCTTCAGTCCATTAAGCCAAATATTTGTGTGAATCACCTTTTAAGGAATAGGGCTCTTCCATTCTGGTACTTTGTCACTCAAATCATAGACGCATCATATCGATGCATTATTCCCAGTTACCCAAGTTTCCCTTGTGTGTCTACCACCAGCGTTCTGGGGTTGAGCGTAACGCTAAATCGAGTGCATGGAATATTTGTGCTTCTAGAACAACATTTTCAAGTTATCCTAAAAAAATGTTAACATTAGCAAGACCATCATAATAAGAAAATTCTCATACCTATGAGGATATGCACCGAAGATATTTTTTCACTCGATTACAACACAATGCAGATACTTCATGTAGTCGGTTCTTCCAGTTCTCTATTTCTTCATATGAATATGAAAATAAGGAACTATCCTTCTCCCATTTGAGTCTTCCATTGACTGTCAGGTTGATCCAATATTCGTCTTGCATAGTCAACTTACATATATGATCGCCATCATCATCTGTGTGCACTAGCTCTGTATATATTTCACCTTCTCTAGGATCTAGGGGGACCACAACTTTGGTTCCATTATTCTCAAATACCTTACTTCTGCACTTAAGGTTGATGGTGCAACCCATATCAATAGCCCAATATAAACCCAACAACGTAGGATAGGGATCAGTATCATCCACAATATTTATAACTTCAAATTCCATGAGCACCTTTACTCCTTTGATATCTAATAATACCTGCGAGAGTCTTCATAATGGAATAATTTTTTTTCTAATTTTTCATGCACAACTATATCATGGACCATTCCAACTTAGGTTCTCCCACGCATTTCCAAGTCTTCTTTGGTAAATAATTTGCATCAGAAACTAGATCCAGAATGACCTAATCCATCTCATAGGCACCAATATGAGCATTCAAGTGCATATCTTGTTCAATTCTTATTTTATTCTTATAGATCTTATTAACATCCTTCTCTTCTATCTAGAGTTGTTCATTTTCTGTGCATTTTTCTATAAATTATTGGAGGTTGTAGACTGCCTTCTTATTGCACAACAATTTGATAGAAGCTTGTAGGAAGTTATTTATTTCTTCATCTACCCCTACCACATTCATATGTTTACTTGATGTTGATGCGCTCACTTCTATGAAACGCTTTTTCGCTTTTTTGCTTCTTCAATGGTTTATTTTTTGTGTTGTAAGTTGAATCCTTCCTTCTTCTCAAGCACTTTTTAGATCCAGAGATCAAAATTCAGCTTCCCTTTGTCTTCACTAGTGGATTCACCACTCCTAGTAATGACATTCACACTTGGTTCTTATTTTCCCAGCTCAGCTCTTACCATATGAATGTTTTGAGTAGGAGTCTCTATTTTCGTTTTCTGCATCTTTGCAATCAAAATAAGACAATATTCAATAACATGATCCAATTGTCTACAATACTTGTAAGACTTTCATGATGGATTTGGATAGTTCACGTATAATGAACCACATCTCCACAATTGTAGCAGCTGAGTTGTCCCCTTCCTCGACCAACTCCTCCTCCTCCTCTTCCTCGTCCTCTAGTTTGGAATCCCCCACACCTAGATGAGGATGTTGGTGAGGTAGGTTCAATGCACATTATATATAGGTCATCTCGGTCAATCATTAGATCAAAGATGCAACAATGATGTTCGTCATGTCTGAGTGATCACAAAAATTTGTAGAAACGTTGCTTAAGTTCATACATATATTTACCAATCTGCAGAAAATAGTATGTCATATGCATACCTATAGCTTGAAAAATTGCGCACCACGATGTAGGAGTCCCACTTGGTCCAACCACGCTCTTTAGGGGGCTTGGTCCTCCATCTTGTAGACAGTCATTGAATACAGGGAATTGATCCTTGTGATGCCCAAAAAATTTGTAATGTATACACCATACATATTCACATGCCTCATTTCCCTTATCCTTGTGCAGACTCTTTATTTCTAAGCTCATCCCATCCAATCGGCTTTAGATATGCTGGGTCTCGATCTGCGTAATAGGTACTAGTGAAGTCTCTAGCTTCATTGCAATCTCTATGGCTTCAACCTGCGTGGAAATCTTCTGCTGACCTAAGGGTTGGCGCAGATATGGTAGCAGCATGGAAATTAAACTTTATTTATGTTGGGTATCATCAATAGTAAATCCCCCATATTTGATAGTGCACTTCAACCTTTGATTTGCTTTCGATACAAATTTGTTCAATTATTAGTGAATCTCCCTCAACTCAGTTACACATTGCGTAAATAATTCTGGCCCCTTGAATTGTTTTTTTAGTGCGGATTTCAAATTATCAATAATTGCATTAGGATTTTTCGCCACATGCATTATGTACCAATCCAGCACATGATCTTGAAAAGCAGTGGCCATATTCTCTTTCTTAACATCGACAATGTTAACAGGCTGCATTATCCACATAACATCATTAACAAGCTAGAATTGGTTTGTATCTTCATTCCCATGAAAAGTAGGTAACTTCATGGACACAGTTATCCATGTTCCTAGTGGTGGAGGTGGAGGTGGAGTGGATGCCTTGTTAGAGTGAGATGAGTTCAGAAGTGAAGTGGATTGGATATGAACTATGGCCAACAACCCAAGACTATTAGGATCTTGCAATACCTTTTATTTAGAGTGAATAGATTCACCAGAGCTACTAGTTTCTAATTCTTCGTCATTGTCAGATTTATCTTTAAGAGGACTATAAACAAAACCTTCTTCTATATCTACTCTGTAAGTTCTTCCATTGCGCATAGTTGGGCCTCTACGGGACATTTAATAAATATGACTGCAAAGAGTACGTTGTTCACACAATAAAATTTTAATCCATAGATTCAGAGAGTGCATGAAATTAACTCTAGGACCCTTGAAAAATCTTCATTCAACTTCAAAATAAGATACAAATTGATCAATATAAAATTTAGTCAGAAATCTTCCTAGAACACGAATGATCCAATGATCTACCATGGGGGTGATCTTGTTGCTAGTCTTTTCTAATTGTTGTACAACTTCGGGGTCCACTGAGTGATTGCATCATCCTTTAAATAAGCATGGAATTCAGTGAACTAAGACAACCAATCGTGAAATTCGGTCGCAAAGGAAGGAAATAAAATTTCATGGACTTATGTATAGATGTACTTTTGTGTCCAACCTTCAATAGATAATTTAGAGCTTCTGTTTTCTTGGATCGCAAATTCAATTATCTTCTTATCGAGCCAATCTTGTAGGTTGTTCTAAGTTGGATGCCAACACATCAAATCTCCCTCAAAATGATCTGGATCCTGGCAATGGAACCATTTTTTGGTTTGAGGGGTCTTGACCAAAGTTTGGAGTTATCGCGCAACCAACAAAAACCCTCCCACTACTGGCCCTTTCGGTACTGATCTACTTCTGAAGATCAAAGTCTCACTTGAAGTAGTATCGGGGGGTGCTAGAACCAAGTTTCCACACCTCGAGGAAGTTTTTGATGTAGTGTCCCTAATCAGACTTAGTGTAGATAATATAACAGATTCACGTATACACAGTCAACAAATAAAACCCTTCCACAAATTATCAGAGAATACTTCAATATATCTTGTGCACAATAATTAAATATACTTCAATAAGATCTATTCATCTAACATCGACTGATATTTGTGCACAAAATAAATTAACCATTAACATAAATAAATATGCAACACAAAACATATTTAGATGTTAATGCAAATACAAATAAACAAGATAGCCAACCACATAAGTATCTTGGTTTGTAAAAAATCCCTTCTTTATTAAGTGATTTTTCAATTTAGTACATTGATTCTTTCTGCACACACAACCAACAGAGTCTACACATAGCCAGGACTTAGGTCTCCGTGCACATAGCCAGCAGTAGCCTTTCTACCTAGACAAACCCAGACTTAGGTCAAAACATTAACAACAACCATACATCATCGATATCTTGATTTATTCATTTACTCGACTCAATCCTTACATAATTATAGTATCTAGACACGCACATACCATGGCCTCAAACCATGGTTTGAGACTCATGGTTTTCCCTTTAAACCCATTACAATGATTAAGGGACATTTACCCTCTGAAAATCCCCTTTGACTATTTGTGCGCAGCGCGTAAAATAAAAATTAGACAAAATTAACCCAAAAATGTACCCTAGGGGACCCCACTCCAACAATTTCTAATGAAGAGGTTTAGTTTAGCATGCAACACGTTGTTCCTATTTCAATATTCATTCAATTATAAATATAGTTACATATGAGATTGAGTGTAGATATATATGGTTCTCAATATGATAGTAATGCTCTGATATCTTTTGTGATGAATAAGCAGTGAATGGTCTCATTTGGGCTATAAAATATTTTTGGTTTTTCTACCCTTGTATTTGAAGCAAGGGTTTGTAAAAGATATTAGTAGCCTACTCCATCTATTGATTAACAGTAGGACACCCGATGGAAATTTTAGGATTGGTCACAATGAGAATTTGGTAGAGGGTGGCCATGGTGCTACTTAATGGCTATGTTTGATCAAGCTTGAACTTTTTCTTTCTTCTTTGTCCTTATAGATATTTTAGGGACACATTTACTCCATTTTTACACTAGGAAATCGAGTGATAAATTAGGTCAACCATCGCAGGAGGAGAGAGAAAAAATAACTCTGTTTATTTAAGCATTGTGCTTATGGAACCCACAGTGAGGTATTGAATTCTTTTGTGCACTGGAGAACTAAGCAAGATATTAAGTCATCCAACCCATGAGGTGTCAAAAATAAAGATGATATATTTAGATGTTGATTGTGTGAAATTTCCTTAGATAGATAGATTTCAATAAGTAAGTCCTTGCGGGTCATGTATCAACATATATTATCCTAAACCTCTAAGTTTATGACCCTTGGATTGATAAAGTATATTTTGGGTAATCCTTTTCTCAATTACTACACCCAATATTTTGGTGTTGTTGCTCAGGAGGAACTAGAGGGATAGGATCTTAGTGTCACGATTATTCTTTTTTTCAATTCAATTCCACAACATTTAAGACTCGGAGGAGGAGGGGATGTAAGATGAGCATTCTGGTCTTATTATTTACCTTGTTTTCCTGAAAAGTTTTTGATCTGAATTTATGCATGAATGGAGTGAAATACATGATATTTAAACATAAATATAAAGCTACAATGAAAATTGATCTTGAATTAACTAATAACAGATACTGGAAACTATTTACATGCAAAATGGAAACAAACTAGCTTGGGAGATGGTAGTTTATCTCTTAGAAGAGATGTGATGACTTGCTGCCTTTTGAAATGTGTTACAGTGAGGCTTGAAGGAATTTATATTATTGAGAAACAATGGAAAACAATAAACATCAACTTCCCAGGCCCATAACTTTGGCATATGATCTTTGTTTGATTTGTTTGATACCTTGTTAGAAAACGTTATATGAGGAAAACAAATTTTGACTACAGACTTATGTCTTTGCTTAAAACTCTACCCACTTTTCCAAAAAAAACTTATTTAGGGCCTCAAAACAACTTCAAAAGTTTAGGACCTGCAAAACTGCCAAAAATAGTAAATTGTAATATAATTAAGAAAACTTAAATAAATAGTGTTAGGGGTCCAAGTGGAATAGGTGGGTGGTCACAAATATCCACATGGATTAGTCCTCCTCCCTTAGTAAGCCATGGTCACCATTGCATTGATTTCATCCATGACATAGGGAAAATTTTGTTGAACTTGGTCCCTAGTGAGCCACTTTCCCTAGAGTAGGAGTTGGACAAATTTAACAACTCGTTATTATTTGATCCTCTATTTGTTGTTGGAATTGATTTCAACATGGTCATGATGTTTCTTGTCATATGAATGTGTGATGGATGTTTAGCTTGATGGTATTTTTAGTTGGAATTGATGTCGAAATACTTATGACTAGACCTAGTGGAGGTGATTTAGAGATGGATTCTACATGTCAGGTTGGATTGAGGTTGACATGTTGAGTTGATTGTAGATGTTGTTGCTGTAGGTGGTTAGAGTGCTGCTGAAAGTGTTACATGTGTCTCTACATTTCTTGGAGACATTGGAGTTGCTGCTAAATGTGTGAGTTGTGGTTGTTTGTGTTGGAGGTACCTCTATCAGTGTTGGAGGTGCCTCTATCATTGTTAGAGGAAGTTGTATGACATGATGATTCTACTGCAGGAGTTGGATATGTTGTTATAGGTGTAGGAGGTGTTTGTATAGGTTGTGATTGTTTCTTGAGGAGATGTAGGTTTTAGTATTGATGAAGGGTTTGGAAGATTAGGGACTGCACGTCATTGAATTTTTGTAGATGTTGTTGGCTTATATCATTAGTTGCATATTTTTTAAAGAGGTTCTAGAGGTTTCTCACGGTGTCCCCCACACCCTCTTGCAAATTTAATCCAAGTGGTGTATTAAACGAGTCAGGAACTGGAATTTTAGAGGGTATACACTAGTTTCCTTCAAAAGAACAACATACATATGTAGGTTTCCCTCACAGGAGTAGCATTTGCATTCTAGAATTGAATTTTTCCCACATTCATCACGCTACTTACTTATTTAATGGATTTTCTGGCTTATCTTTGTCAAATTTTCCATGTGTGGGCTTGAGGGGTCCTGACCTAGATTCAGAGTTTATCGTGCAACCAACAAACCCTCCGACTACTGGCCCTTTATGCAATAACCTACTTGCATAGATCAAATTCTCACCCGAAGCAGTATGGGGGTTGTTGGAGCTAGGCTTTTGCACCCTCATGAAGAAAATAATGAAGTGGCCCTACGAATATTGATTGTAGACTTATATCAATCATAAACAGATGCTCGAAATAATTAACAAAATTAAGACAAATCGCATATCGCTTTAGCGCAGATAAAGCATAACATAACCAGATCTAGATCTAAACAATGCATAATAACTTAAAGCAGATTTATCAACCATAAATATGCATAAATAACCATAACAGATGTATTCCCGCAAATATATATAAGAAACACAGAAGATGTGCAATCCAGAGACAAAAACAATGGAAAAATAACTTAGATAAACAACACAATAAGTTCACCAAAATCTGTCCTTGTATTAATTCATATCCTTTCAATACATCAGACTTTCCCCTTACACATAACCCTTCCGCGCACATACCCATTTAAGTCCACACATAGCAAGGACTAGGTCTCCGCGCAAACATCCAGTAGGAGTCTTTCTACCCAACCCAGACAAAAATCCTTACACAGATTACAAACGCACAAATAGTAAGACCATAATCAAGTTATACTTCGATTAAACTACTTTCCTTAGAATCGATCTATCTATTTATATTCTTCTAGCGTGCACAGATACTATGGTCTCAAACCATGGTTTGAGGCCACAATTTACCCTTAAACCCATTTACACAAAAAATAGGGACTTTGATCCACCCCAAATCCCCTTGACTCATTCGTGGAGCGCACACATACAAAACTTATACAAAATTACATAAAAAAGTGTGCCCTAGGGGACCCAGTCCAACAGGCCCCCAAAACAAACATGTGACTCATCCCAAGACACTAAGGTGTCTACTCCTTTAGCTTGGCTTGAAGTGCACTGAAAGGATATTTCAGAGGGGGCACCATTTTTAAAATTTGTGCTGCAGCTCCCTACGCTTGCTGAACCAACTTCTCCATGGTGAGCCCTTCAGTGCCATATCTATGCTATGATGTGTTTGCTAAATTTCCTTCAAGGTGGTGTCCAAATTTTGTGAAATATGAAGAGCTTCCTCAGCCCAAGGCTGCAGACGTACCTCCAACAACTATTCTTTTTGGAGCAGTTCTTCAATATCTATATGTATCATCCAACCCTCTTGTAGATGAGTTAGGTGTTGTGGAAGAACAAGATTTGGTGCCACTGTCTGGATCTCTCGAAATTGTTGTTCCTTCTGACATAGATTGTTGCGCAACTACTGAACTAATGGATCATTCTACATGGATGACCATATGCCCATAGCCTCATCCAACAGATTGTCACATTGTGTGACTGCACCAATGATACTATGTGTGGCTTATTTAACTTCGACTGCTCTTTGTGCGGGAACCTCTAGTGGAGCCTTAGGCTACAACTTGATTTGCAGATCTGCCATTTGATGTTCATATTCTACTCTAATGGTATTCACCTCAATGTGCAATGCTTTGGAAGCGGTAACCAGTCCTTCCAATCTTTACTCTAGCACAGCTATGATTAGGACTGCTGAAACATTGCAACAGAATTGATGGAGTTTGGCCTCTAGTGCAGTGTTTTGGGCTTTGGTTGCGCGACATGCTAGTTTGGCGGCTTGTTGTTTTTTATGTGCCTCTTCAGCTTTCTTCTGGGATTCCATTGTAGTTGTGTGAGAAGCAGCCTCTCTGAACTGAAGTCCATCTGGGATCATGGTATGCAGCAAGTGTAGCTTCCCTGCAGTTAAAATAGACAGATTAATATTAATATCACCTACTCCATGGAATTGGGCACGCTGGTTGGACTCCACATGAATGGCTGGTGTGGGGATTTGCACGAGTTGGGTATCCTTGGTGGATGGTAACAATACATCTAATGGTTTCACGCTTGTGCCTTGTGCCTTGTTCTGACACGCCTGAAGTACGCTCGCTTGTATCTGGCTCACTTGCATCTTAAGTTCTTGTATCCCCACCAAAAAAATCTCCAGTGAATTCTTATACTCCTCCTCCATATCGATCCAATGATCCTCAATCATAGGCATGACTATGTTATAAATTTAATTCAGACCATCCTTTGTCAATGTCAAGAAATCTTCTCCAGTCTCTTTAGATTCCTTCCTCTTTTTTCACGATCCACTAGCGGCATGAGAGCCACGCTTTGTACCATTAGATGTCTGCGCTTCTACCTCCTCCACGGTATCTTTTGGCGCAGACCCATTCTTCTCAGGCTCAGTCTCTTTTTCGAGGTCGATTGTCTCGCCAGTGGTAGTTGGCATTGGTTCTTTCTCAACAAGCTTCTCAGTCATCTTCTCGGCCGTTTTCACTGGCTGAGTTCCAGTGCGCGGCTTTGTCGGCATTTTAGGTGTGAACCACGTCGGTGGACACTTAGTAGTGATTCTGATCAAGTCATCTTCAGTCATAAATACAGTAACTCATACAAGACTCCTTCCATGATGCCTTTCACGCAGATGTGCATTTTATGGAAAATGGTTTTCAAGGCAGCTACCATCTTGTATTGATCATAGAGTGTGGGCCATAGTCGTGGCTTTGAATGCAAAAATTGATAAAATGTAGCATCATAAAGGACCCATAAAAATTTTTTTCTCCTTGTCTCTTACAGGGTCTGATGAGTTCCACAATGTGGTATAGCGCGTAACCTCGCACATCTGAGGCTTGATCTCAGGAAACTAGGTTTCCTCATGGGTCTTCCACCCAATCAATGTGATCAACAATAATAGCGAAGCATAATGGAATTGCTTGCCTTCCTCATGTGCTTCGCACACATTTTTTAGGAACTCCTTGCACAGATAGTTAGACCAGTTATAAATGAAACCCTTCTCGCAATTTCCAGCAAGAGAAATGACGTGTACAGGCACCTCTTTCGGTCTGCATTTTTTCATCACCTTATAGGCCAAGATGAGTGTGCTGAAATGAATTGTTGGGTCATTTATCTCACTCATAATGAAGCCTTGACTCTTGCGCGAGACTTGGTATTTACTTTTAATTTTCATTACAACAACTTTCTCTTGGGATTTACCACTGAAATCATAAATGGGGTCGGTGCCTTTAGCAGGCAAACAAGTGATCCTATGGCTCAAATCAACATCAATGGGGATGCGCTTGCCCAACCATATCGCATCATCATGCACTGGTGTGAGAAATTTCATAACGCAGATGTAATTTATGGGGTTGTGCCTAAAATAAGGGATTTGCAGTAAGTTTAGCATGCCTACCTTTTGCAGACCCATCACCCATCTCTTTGGCTCAAGGCACACAATGGCTCCTTCATATGTGACATGATCTAGGTACAACTATGGCACACGTTTTGGAAATTTATCTACATCCACAATGTCCTAGTCCTCTAGTATGAGTTATGAAACTTTAGCAAACATGTCCCTTTCCATTGGGACATTTTCAGAGATTATTGGTATTTGGATACTTGCACACACCTTGTACAGATCTTTAGGAATTCAGACTGAGGGTTAGCGCGGTACGATATAAATCGACAACCACTAGAATGGGGTCACTTCGAATACATCCTCCTCTCCTTCCGTAATTTTTTAAGGGACCTCGACCATAGGCCTTTTATGTTCCTTAACCGTAGTCGAGCGTAGCTTGGGGGTCTTCTCCCTCGGGGATTTTCTATTACCAGAATACTGCCCCTTATTATACTTTGCGGGTGCAAGTGTTTCAACAATAGGGACCTTGGGCACAATAGGGTCATGTCCATGGCATGTGGCCATGATACTTCCAGGGATTACATATCACAACCTTGCACGACGCAATGTTTCCTCGAATCCCGGATCCAAACTAGACATAGACACAGAGTATGTAACAACAATCAGGGAGCTCAAAGCAAAGAATTCAATAAAAAAGAAAATGGATCTATTGTGAACCCGTAGGTCATATTTATACTTGTGGCACATCATCAACAACTCCTTTTGTATTAATTTGTCTCCATAAATGAAAAACGGTTCCAAATATAGTAAAATCCATTCATTAAATGCAACCTAGATGCTCCAATAAATGGTAATAAATCTATATTTTCTAGATTTACTATTCCAATGGCTAGTTTTTGACACCTCTATGACCCAATCAACCTCCTCGCATAGCTACTGCATGTGCATCACACCCTACTACGCATTTGCAATCCCATATGTGCAGGTCTGATACTCCGGCCATATAGTCATTTGGTAGGCACAGGGTCATCCCTATACAACTTCAGATGACTTCCATTTACATATCAAGGAAGGTATTCTTCGTGCAATGTTTCTAGGGGCACTACACCTCCATCAGTGATTTCCTTAACAACATAGGGTCCTAGCCAACTCATCTTCAATTTCCCTTGGTGGCCCACAAACTTGATGTCATATAATAAGACCAATTCATCTTCCTTGAACACCTTTTTTCTGTATGTGCCTATCATGCCATTATTTTTTTGCACACCTTCTGTACTTGCTGGTGATAATTTGAAATGAATCGATCTTATTCCAGGACAACCAATTGTGAAAATCGCTCTTCCATAACATCTTCTTTAACCATATTTGTGAATGTTGCAATGCACAAACTAGGGACAATGAACTCCATTGACAACACAACTTCTTGCCGATATACCATCCTGAAGGGTGTCCTTCCAATCAACTTCTTGTATGTTGTCCTATATGCCTAGAGAACTGGAGGTACGTGCTCATCCCAATCATTTCAGTTATCATTGTGATCCTTGGTCAGTGTAGTCTCCAATATCTTATTGAATCCTTCGGCCGCGCCATTTGCCTAGGGATGACAGGGAGAGCTCTTCTGATGATGCATATTGAATTCTTCTGTTAATGCTTCAATGACATCATTCAAAAAATGTGTACCCTATTTTCTTATTAGAATATTAGGACAACTAAACTGAATCACAATATTCTCAAATATGAACTCCGCAATTTTATCGATAGTACAATCCTTCATAGGTTTATATTTATCCCATCTCGTCACATAATCCATCGCAGTAATAGTGTAGTGCACATCACTCTTCTTGGATGGAGGATTGATAAGTTGCACAAAATCTATAGCCGATTTCTCAAAAGCTTGCAGTGTCATCTATGGATGTAAGGGTATCTCATCTTTGCGTGATGGCTTTCCCGTCCTGTGGTATACACCAAGCATAGGCATCATTGTGCAATGTGGGCCACCATAACCCAACTCGTAAAATCTTCTGTGAGGTTTCATTACCTTCATAATGACCACTGGGAACCCTTCCATGAGATTCATCTAGGATTGCACGACTTTGATACTCCATGACACATCTTCGCAAAATTTCATCTGAACCTATTTTGTACAACTGTCCAACAATAATGATGAAGTCTGTTGCGTGTGCCACAAGATATTTCATTTGCTGAACTATATATTCGTCAGGCACACGTCTAGTAGTTAGAAACTGAATGATTTCATGGAAATGATCATCAACCACCTTTATTGTAAACAACTACGCGTATTTCAATCCATCTTCCAAGTTTTTAGGTTCTTCATCTATTTCAATGCACGACAGATGGTCTGGCCCAACATTCAGTATGGGCTTGGTTTTACCATAATCTCAAAATCATATTCTTAGAATAACAACAACCATCTACAAATATTCCCCCCCAACATAGCCTTATTGACCAGGCACTTCAAAGCAGGATGATCATTGAACATCTTAAAATGGCTGCCTAACATATAGTGGTAGAATTTTTCCAGTGCTTACACCATTGCTAGTCCTTCTCTTTCCATGGTTGAGTAATTCTGCTCTCAGCTTGAAAGTTTTTGGCTCGCAAAAGAAATAAGATGATCAATATGTCCCCCTCCGACTATCTAATATAGATTCGAGCACAATACAGGAGGCATCCACATGTACATGAAATACCTTTAACCAATATGGGAAGACTAGGATGGGCGCATTGACCAAATTTTCCTTTAGCAACTCAAAACTCTTCTGACAATCCTCATCCCAACAGAAAAGTGCATCCTTCTTGAGAAATTTTTCCATGGAGAAGTTATCAGTGCATAGTCCTGAATAAGCTTCCTATAATACCCAGTATGCCCCAACATTGAGTGCAATTTCTTAACATTCTCATGTATGTCCAAATTAACAATGACTATGATCTTTGTAAGATCTACCGTCAACCCCTACTGGCAGAAAATGTGTCCAAGAAGTATCCCAAATGGTACACATAATATAAACTTCTTCAAATTCAAGGAAATCTAATATTTCCTATAGGTATCTAGCATTAAGCGTAGATTTGAAACATGCTTCTTCAACATCCCAAATATAGTCCAATCATCAAAATATACTTCCAAAAACTTGTGGATAAATTATTTAAAAGCAAAAACTACTATGCGTGAGAAAATGGCAGGAGAATTATTTAATATAAAGGGCATGACTGTATATTGGAAGGATCCCCAGTCAATAAAAAAGGTGGTCTTACTTCGATCTTCTGGTGCACTCCAGATCTGATGATACCCTGAAAACCCATTTGTGAAGGAATATTCTTCTTGGCCTACAACCTTATCCAATATTTCATCAGAGAATGGAGTTGGGAATGGATAATGCACACAAGCATCATTCAATTTGTGCAGATCTACACATATCACAATTTCTCCCTTGGTCTTATTATCTTGCACTACCATTGGACTTACCCAGTCGGACTCTTCTACAGGTTCAATGATGCCCGCAACAACCATTTTGTCGAAATCTTCTTTCACTTTCTACTTATATATTGGGTTCAGCCTGTATGGGCGTTGTTTTACTTG
This sequence comes from Pinus albicaulis, assembly GCA_034641835.2. Taxonomy (NCBI): domain Eukaryota; kingdom Viridiplantae; phylum Streptophyta; class Pinopsida; order Pinales; family Pinaceae; genus Pinus; species Pinus albicaulis. The sequence continues at coordinate 1,359,566,984 of CM076581.1, forward strand.
GTGCACATGAGGTTTCAATGTGATCTTCATAACTCCCAATTCCCCAATTATTCCTTTTAGATATGAAAAATATGTAGGGACCAAATCTTGATACTCGGTCAGTAAATCAACAACTTTTCCTACAATATCATCATCCCAGTAGTCTCCAATCTTTGCTAGCTTAGGTTTTTCTTCATATCCAATATTCACTTGCTTGATTTTGAAGGGATTTTTCAGATCTAGAGAGGTGATTGAGGGCCCAAACACTGCGCGTTGTCCCTTAGATTTAGGAATCATGATATTCCTTAGATTCACTTCAATATCTTCAACTGTCAAGTTCCTGCAATTCACAATAAATTTCATCTGTGCATCCCAAGCTGGTGGAACACACTCAATTTCTCACTTTGCTGTATGAAATATGACTTCTTGAATATTATGCAAGGCTTGGCCAATCTTATCAAATCCAATCTCAAAGTTGAATGTAACAATACAACTCTCTGTCTTTGCAAACCATTCACTAGTGCCTCGATGCAACTCTGTTTCCAAATACCTTTCACTAGGTACCTTCCCCAATGTGTGAATAAACATATGGACCCATTCAGGTCTTGGTTATACACCCCATACCTAATTTCTTTTCGCCAAATTTTTGCGAGGATAATATTTTTCAGAGTAAAAATCCTCCAATTTAATGACTGGACATTCAAACTGTAACCTCATCATGCACACAGATTCCTCCTATCTTCCCATGTTCTCCTTATGAGTTTCCCACCATCTTGTTGGTGTAGCATGCAAGATGAGATAGCAAGTATGTAATCTCTGTCCTTCAGGAACAATCCTTTCAGGTTCCCCTATAAACATGTTTATATCATTTAATCCACCATAGTGAGGTAACTCACATACCTCAGATGGGATCTAGTCACATGATTACAACGCAGTGTAGACACCTCATGCAATCAGTTCTACCAGTTTTCTAATTCCTCATTAGAGTCTAAAAAATAAGAGCTATCCTTCTCCTAGTTAATATTTCCATTGGTTGTTGGATTAATATAATATTCCTTGCACAAGGTAAACTTATAGATTTGATTGATATCATCATCAATGTGCATCAACTCTGTATATCTTTTCCCTTATTTAGGATCTAGAGGAATGTTGACCCTAAGTCCACTGCTTTCAAATTCCATTCTCCTTTTCTTCAGATTTATAACAAAATCCATGTCAATAGCCCAATCCAACCCTAACAACATAGGATAAGGATAAATATCATCTACAATTTGTATGACTTCAAAGTCTTCCATCACCTTAACACCCTCAATTTTTGACTAAAACTTGCGGAAACCTCCCTAAAGGAATGATATTATAATTGGCCATGCGCAGTTGAATGGTAGACCACTCCAACTTTGGCTCTCCCATGCACTGCCATTTTTTCTTAGGTAGAACATTAGCATATGATCGCAGATCTAGAATAGCGTGGTCGATATCATTAACACCAATCTACGTGGTCATATGCATCTCCCTACTCGTTCTATTCCTATTCGTGGATATTGGTTGATGGCTCGTTGTTATACCATTGATTGTTCCTTCTCTACGCAATTATATATCAAAACTTGAAGATTTTCTACTGCCTTTTTGTTGCACGCTAACTTTATGCATGCTTCTAGAAATGGTTTGATCTCCTCATCTCCTCATGCTTGCTTCATCGGTCATCTTGACGTTGATGCACTTCCTACTGTAAATTCTCTTAGCACTTCAACAAAAGTCTCCTTTGCACACTGAAGATCAAATCCTTCTTTGTTTCAAGTACCTTACAGATCCATACATCAGTGGCTGGTTTCTTTCCCTTATCTTCATTGGTGGCTACAATGCTCCTAGCCACCACATTCACACTGGGATCTTCTTCACGGGTATATTCTATAACCATTTGAAGATTTTGTGTGGGAGTCTGCGTCTTCTTCTCCTAAATTTTAGCAATCAATACAAGACAATCTTCTATTACATGATCAAATTTCCTAAAATACATGCAGGATTTTCACTCTGGATTAAGACAGTCACGCGCATAATGACCAACATCTCCATAGTTATAGAAAATAACTTGTCATCGTCCTCTACCACCTGATCCACCTACTTGGCCTCTTCCTCTACCCTAAAATCATACACACCTAGAAGGGGATGCTGGTGATGTGGGCTCATCTTGCATTCTATAGATTTCAGCTTTATCTAACATCATATCATAAGTGCGAAATTTTTTCTAATCATGCCCTAATGACAAACATAATTTTCAAAACAACTACTTCAAGTGAGGTTGATACTTTCTGATCCTTCGGTAGGAATTTGTGTCATGTAATCCATCAATTTGATAGATTATGCACCATACAGGACTCTTCTATGGATTAGGACCTACAACGTTTAGATAATTATTGAAGAAAGGGCATTGATCTTTATGGTGCCTAGAAGCCTTACGTTTTATGCATGAGACCTCTACATAGACCTCCTTGCCTTTGTCCTTACGCAGGCTTTGAATTTCTAGATGCATGGCTTCCAACTGATTTTGTATCTATTGAGTTCCTAGCACAACAGGTGTTGGAGTGGCCTCTAGTTTCATTGCAACCTCCACAACCTCAGCCTATGTGGCAATCATTTGTTGACCTAAGGGTTGGCGCAGATGTAGGAGCAACATAGCAATGAACCATTCCCTATTTTCAGTATCATTAATGACAAATCCACCATCTCTGATGGTGCACTTCAGTATTTGGTCTGCCTCCCATACATATTCATTAACCTCCTAATGAATCTCTTTCATTTCTATCACCACCTGCACATATGACTTAGGCTTCTTAAACTTCTCTTTTAGGGAATGTTTTATTTGTTCCAAGGTGGAATTAGGGTTTGCATGAGCATACCTAATGTGCCAATCTAATGCATGATCGTAGAAAAAAGTAACTAGTTGCGCTTTCTTAATATCAATTTTATTAACTTGTCGAACCTACCATACAACCTCAGTCAGAAACCAAAAATGTTCAGTATCCTCATTTCCAATACCTATGAAATTAGGTAACTTCATTTACATAGCCATATCTACTTCTAGGGGGGTGTAGGTGGGGGTGGAGAGGGACTACGTGGAGGATTAGGTATTTTATGATGTGAGTGTAGAAGTGGAGTGGATGGGGTTTGAAATATAATCGAGGGTTTTTGGTGTGATGAACTTTCTCCTTGAGAGTTGCTAGAGATACTAGTTTCTGGTTCACCTTCACTATTAGATCTAGGCTTCGGAGGGCTATAAATATATTTTTTTGAATCTTCGCAATAAACTTTTCCACTGCGCATAGTCAGGCTTGTTCACATAATAGCATTTTCAGCAACAACTTCAGAGAGTGCAAGAAATTACCTCTAAGGCCTTTCAAAAACCTTCTTTCTGCTTAGGAATATGACACAAATTGATTGATGGAAAATTCATTCACAAATCCACCCAAGAGGCGATCTATCCAATGATCTACTGCGCGGGTGATATTATTATCTAAATTTTCTACTTGCTAGATCAATTCAGGAGTCCACTCGGTGACTCTGTCGTCCATTACGCATGTATTGAATTCAAACAAGTGTGAAAACAACTCCTGTAACTCGTTTGTGAAGGAGAAAAAGAATATGTCATTAAATTTTGTATAGATGTACTTCTGTACCCACTTTTCGTCAGATATTTTCGTACTGTGATTCTCTTGGAGTGCGAATTCAAGGATCTTTCTATCTAGTCAATCTTTCAATTTGTTTCGTAAAGGGTGCTATAACATGAAATTCCTCTCAAAATTATCCCGGTATCGACAATGTAACCATTTTTTGGCTTGAGTGGTCCTGACCCAAGTTTAGATTTTATCGTGTAACCAACAAACCCACCAACTAGTTGCCCTTTCAAAAATGACATGTTTGCGCAGATTAAAGTCTCACCCAGAGAAGTATGGATGGGTGATGGAACTAGGTTTCCGCACACTAAGGAATAAAATAATGAAGTGGCCCTAAGAATATCTATTGCAAACTTATATCAATCATAAACAGATGCGTGCAATACCTAACTGAATTAAGGCATAATCACAGATCGTTTTAGCGCAGATGACACATAACATAACCAGATCCAGATATAAAAAACGGATAATCACTTAAGGATATTTATCAGCCATCAATATGCATAAATAACCATAACATATGCCTTCGTGCAAATACAAATAACCAATTCAAAAGCAGTGTGATCCAAAGATAGAAACATTAGACAAATAACTCATATCAATAACACAACAAGTTCACCAAAAATTTGTCCTTGTATTAATTCAGATCCTTTCAATACATCATAATTTCCCATTACACATAACCCTTCTGCTCACATAGCCAGTGTAGTCCGCATACAACCAGGACTATGTCTCCGCACACATAGCCAGCAGGAGCCTTTCTACCCACCCGAGACAAAAACCCTTACAAAGTATTACAGATGCATAAACAGTCAGATCATAATCAAGTTCTAATTATATTTAAATAATTTCCTTAGACTTGATCTATCTGTTTATATTCTTCTAGCACATAGACACTGTGGTCTCAAACCATGGTTTGAGGTCCATATTTTACACCTAAACCCATTTACATCAAAAATAGGGACTTTGACCCACCCAAAATCCCCTTGACTCTTTCGTGCAGCGCACATATAAAAAAATTATAAAAAAATACATCAAAAAGTGTGCCCCAGAGGACCCCACTCCAACAACATGTAAAGGTCCGAAAAGGTTAACTAAATTTTAGAAGATGGTTAAAGTGCAAAAATCTCTCATTAAGTGGAGCTAGTGGTTTGATAGAGTCAATGAGTTGAATCTAGATCAAATCAAGAATATGAACATAGTTGTGGAGCCTAGTAGTTCTTTGTAATTATTGAGCTGAGCAACTCAGTTCATCTTTATATTGCAGATATCTCAATGATAGTTTGGTTGGATGAGTTATGTATTGAGTGAGTGTGAGTTTGGTGAAGAGTGTGCAAGTTGTATTGCAATTTTTTTGAAGAATTTTATATTTGTAGCAATAGATAATTGAAGTATGTTTCAAACATCATATTTATGCAGTGACTGAGGTGTTGAAATGTGGATTGGAGAAGTGATTGGTGATATTCTATGGCGGCTAGTGGATTATTTGGAGATTGTGTTATCTTATTTTATTGTTTAGTTTTTGTTGCAGATTTGGATTTAGAATGATGGTGTTGTTGTGATGTATATGTTGAGCGAATTAGGAGTCCAGTGTGAAATATTATGAAATTATTTTCACATGAAGGAACTAAGGGCACAAAGGCTTCAAAGTGGACAATTATTTGGAAGATTTAGTAGAATGAAAAAAATTATCCATCCAATTAGAGTTTGAAAGTCCAATGGTACTTGTGCGAGGATCGTTGATGATGATGTGTTGAAAATGGAAATAAGAAAAATCTAATTTAATTTTCGCTTGAATTAAATTATGAGAAAATTGTAATTAAACATTACAAGAAAAAAAAATGTTAAATAAGTTAGAAATACTTATTTGGATCAGTTAATTTAAGTTGAGGGCCTAACTCGAATCATGTAGAGTGGTTCCCACTTTTAGGAGCCTAGGTTGAGTTGTAATAATTTGATTCAGCCAAACATGAGTTAAAGTCAGTTAAACTAGTTCCAATTGTTGGAGGAACTAGTGGGAGGTATAGTAGTGGGGTTTGTACTGAGTGATAAACCAGTTAACTAATAAATCAACCATAATTAACTCATCAATATATAATCTATGAGTTACCTTGTTGAGATAGGAGTTCAAGGACAATGTACTATCAGTTGTATAATTATCCGAGTTGTACATGTGGTGCATGCAGTCAAAGAAGGACCTATAGGGATTGCATAGTTATGGATGAGGAATTTCCCTAAATAATAGGGGCTAATTCCCAAGGAAACATTGCAAGGAAATAATAGCTTGATAGGCAACATATTTTTCTAAGTATTGTCCAGAGTCATCTTGTGAGGTAGTGAGATAGATTATACTTATGCCGAGTTTGTTTAGGCTTGAACAAGAATTGTATTTCTTCTATTTTTTATGATTAATCCAATACAGATCGGAAGGGGTTTTTAGTAATGGATTTCTCCTAGATATATACTCCTGTTATGTGTGTTAATTGATTCATTTCACATGTTTTTGATATTACTTCTTAATCGTGAATTTATTTTCGCAGATGAGTAAAGTAGATTCATGTCTATTTTTTTAGTAAATTACATTAACAATTTGAATCTACAAGGAATTTCTACATAGTATTAGAGCTATATTCACATTAGAGGATAGAATTTGAAGCTATATTTGTAGGACGAATGAGGTTGCAGATCTATTCTTTAGAGCTAGCAGGATGGTGTTCTATGGTATAAGGCTCGAGTACGCCCTTGAGGGTAGCTCAAATTATATTATGTGGAAGGACCAGATGGAATATGTCATGGAGGACAATGGGCTGAAGGAAATCGTTGATAATGATGTCCCAAAACTAGCACCAACTAATGCCCAAGATCTAGCAAATTGGAGGAAGAGTGTAGCAAATGAACGTAGGATAATATTGGAGGGAGTACGTGAACATATTGTCTATAATATCCATGGGAAAGAAAATCCATATGCAATGTGGCAGAAATTGAAAAAGTTGTTCCAGAACAGTAGTGACCACAAGAATTTGGCACTCAAAGATAATCTGCGGAATATGAAAATACAAAAGGGTGACACAATACCATAGGACCTAGGAAAGTTCACACAATGTTATGATGAACTTGGTAGTGTTGGTGTTATGGGAATAAAATATGATCTGGTAAGCTTGAAACTTCTAGGGCTTCCCAAGAGCTGGCACAACTACCAGGATTTTGTCAATGGGAAGGATAATCTACCAAGCTTGGAAAGATTATGATAAGATTTGGTACGAGGAGAGTTTAGGCAGAACAACAAAGACAAGACCCCATCCAAGGTTAAGGATGAGTAGAATTGTGCCTTGGATGGAAAGGTGAAGAAAGGGAAATGGAATAAATCCCAATCCAAAGGAGATTCTAGTTAGGCGGGAAAGAAGAAGGACTTGTCGAAGATTAAATATTTTCACTGTCATGAGCTAGGACACTATGCCATGAAGTGTGCACATAATAAGGCTGACAAGAAGCCCTCAGGAGGAGTGGTAGGTGAAGCTCTAGCTTCATAATTCGATTTGGATTTCACCCTCATTACATGCAAGGTGACATTGATGATGGGTAGTGTGTGGTTTCAGGATATTGGAGCCTCATTCCATATGATGAGAAACAAAGGAAATTTTAGGGACTTGGAGGTGAAGGAATTCTAGATGCACAATATGATGTGAGATGATGGAAGGTATAATGTGACTGACATCAATATAGTTACTTTTAAGAGGGAGTCTAGTTTTCCTCTCACATTACAAGATGTCATGTATGTTCCAGGTCTAAAGAAGAATTTAGTTTCTGTTACTATGTTAGAATATCGTGGATACAATGTTGTATTTAGAAAAGGAAAGTATTTCCTTCATCAGATCGCCATGGGACAAGTGAATTAGATCAACATTGAAGTGAAGAACATCTACAAATTGGATGTAGAAGATTGTCATAATTTTATCATGAAAGTAGGGAAGGTGCAAAGTAGAGACATCAGTGAATTATGGCATAGGAAACTTGGCCAGTTGCACCATGGACCTTTGAATACCATGCAACGTATTTCTATAGGTCTTCCCAAGGGTGCAATAGAGCAGTGATATACATGCAAAGGGTGTACATTGGGGAATTACACCAAAGCAAACATTCATGATAAGGACTGTCGAGTGCAATTGGTCCTTGAAAGATTTCACCCAAATGTGTGTGGACCTTGAATGGTTCCTAAAGACAGTTTTGATTTTTTCACAAGGCAGTTGGTAGATATATCCTCTTGATAACATATTGAGGGTTTCTATAACCTCCTCCCTAATCCTTTGCAGAAGTAATATTTTAAGTGATCCGGGATCAAGAGTACAATTTGATCTCTTATAATTTAACTAAAACCTCTCTTCATAATATTATAGGGATTCATCAAGCCCTAGAGTCATCCTGAATATCTCATCCTTAGTTTCCTTCGACCTACAGTAGTCCCTTTAAATGTTGTTGAAGGTTTCTTACATCTATGCTGAGGTAGTGACGCTTTTCCCAGGTAGGCCCACGAACCAGCGCAAGGATGCATCCTTAAGGGTAAATGGGAATAGCTTCAGCTTCTGATCATCTGAGGCATCATCATATGTCCTATAGACAATAGAAAATTCAAACAGAATGTGTCAGGATCTTCCAAGGTAAGTCCATGAATGTGTGGAAGGGCTGAGGGGCCATTGTTTTTCATTTTCGTTTACCCGTATGCCTCTCTAATGGGAAAGGCTCCCTAGGCTTTAGTGTCAGCCATGGTTGAGATAGGTGTATCAGGTTCCTCAGGTGAAACAATATCTTCTTCTTCTCTAATAGGTTCTTAAAAATTTTTAGAAGGCTCACCTATGGTGTGTTCAACCTCACAACCACTTAGGAAGAGTGAAGGGTGACTATGTCGTGATGTGGGGGTTTTAGGTAAAACAATTTCCTTGAGTATCCCTACTCCTACGAGGCATGAAAATCATATTTTTTTATATTTTTTAAATATTTTTGAAACAAAAAGTAAAAGGAAAGCATAAAAGAATGCTAAAAGAAAATCAAAGCATCTACTAGACACCTCCCTGACAAACGCGCCAAAAAGTGGTAAGCCTTGGTATTGCACCAAGAATATTGCAGCTCCTGGAGGTTTCCCTACTTTACTTTATCAACTCGTGGTTCATAAAAACTTGGAGGTGACAATGCTATATACATAGAAGATGCATTATACTCATGTCATCCTCTTCTGAGCTTTACAAAAGGGTGCTACTTCTAGGGTTTCTGCATCAAGTCTGTCACACTTCTAAATTTAGGCCCATGGCTACAAATGATTCAAAGCTACAGCGCTATCAGCAAGTACAAAAATACACTATAGAAAGAAAGTACAACTAACTACTATGCAATGCAATGAATCTACACATTAAGTTATGATAAGAAATGAAAGAAAACTAGGCATCTTGCATGAATTAAATTGTTGAATTAAAATTACATGAAATAAACTAACCTAATCACACTTTGTTGGGCCAAATGGCTAAAAAAACTCTACTGCCTCTATGCTCTTTCTATCATGATTTTAATAGTATGCAACTAATCATGGCCTAACTATGCTTGCAAAAGTGTTGTCCAATCAGAGGAAGTTATTTACACAAACCTATTTATGAGAAGGAAAAGTTGGCATACTACATGCACTAAAGAAATGACGACCTTACCGAATGGGAAGACACTTCAAGGTAAAAATAGATCATGATAGTCTTAAATACTATAAAGGAGCAAGAAAAATGGGTCACAAAGGTGTTGGGTTATGAATTTGAAATTATCTACAAAAAAGGGAAGAAAAATGTTGTTGCAGAGGCAATCTTAATAAATGATGAGGATGTGGAAGCATTACTTTGTGCCATTTCTATTATCTAACTTGAGTGTATAATCGAAGAAATGGATGAATGGAAGAATGATTAAGACGTGTGGAAACTCATTGAAAATTTTCTCGAAGATACCAGTGCATATGATACATTTAGCTAGAAAAAAAATTTATTATGGTAGAAAAATCGCTTATATATTTGTAATAATTCCCAAATTAAACCCAAATTTCTTTTGGAATTTCACACCTCTCCCTTAGGAGGGCACTCACGATTTCTTAAAACTTACCACAGGGTCAAGAAGGAATTTTTTTCGGATGGAATTTGATCTGATATTCAAAAGTTTGTGGCGGAATATTTGGTTTTCTAACAAAATAAATTTGAGACAATTAGGACCTCGGGTCTGTTACGGGCTATATGCATTCTAAGTCAACATTGGGAAGAGGTTTCAATGGATTTTATCACAGGTTTACCCATGTATAAAGGAAAGAGTGACATCATGGTGGTAGTTGATAAACTTACCAAGTATGCATGTTTTTTTGCATTATCTCATCCTTTTAAATCCAATACAGTTGCTACTGCATTGATGGAAATAATTCAAAAGCTACATGGAAACCCAAATATTATTGTAGGCAACATAGATCCCATTTTTACTGGAAACTTTTGGATGGAATTATTTTCTTGTTTGGGTACTCAATTAGCTCAAAGCTCATCATATCATCCTCAATCTCATGGGAAAACTAATATAGTGAATAAATGTTTGTAAGGATATACCCGTTTATTTGTATCTAATAAAAAAACACACTAGGTCAAGTGGTTACCTCTAGCTAAATGGTGGTATAACACTTCCTTCCACATTGCAGCAAAAATGATCCCATTCATGGAAATTTATGGATATCGTCCACCATCCATCACATCATCTATAAGAGAAAATTATAAGGCTCAAGCAATGGAAGATCATATCGAGTATTAACAACACATTCTCCAACTCTTAAAGGATAACCTCACTTTGGCGTGGAATAGAATGAAGCAACAGAGTGATCAACATCGCAACAAAAGAAGTTTTTATGTAGGTGACTGGGTATTTTTACGGCTACAATCATACAAACAAATGTCCCTCAAGGAATATAAGAAGGATAATAAATTATCACTAAAGTATTATGGTCCTTGCGAGGTGTTGCAAAATATTAGTACTATAGTATACAAATTGGAGCTTCGTTCAACTTCCCGATTGCACCAAATTTTCTATGTTTCATGCTTAAAGAAGATTATTGGTGACAAGCTCATAGTTCAAACAATATTTATAGAAATTGACAAGGAAGGAAAAATCATATTGGAACCTGAAGAAGTGAAGAAAACAAGAACTTGACAGCTATGAAATTGATCAATTTCAGGGTTTCTCATCAAGTGGAACAACTTACCCACTAAAGATTCGACATGGGAGGATGATAATTTTACACAGAAGCATCCATAACTACTCAAGCGTTGAGGACAATACTTTTTTGAAGGAGAGGGGCATGCTAGGTCCCTATAATACTAGTGTATCCCCTTATTGTTATTAGTGTAGCCCTATTATTGTTATTTTTGTTCCCATTTAGTCCCCATATTGTTTTTATTGTGCCCCACAGAAGCCCACTATTGTTATTGTTGTGTCCTTACATTATTTTTGTTATGTTGGCTCTAATTGTATTGTGACCCCTTAGATTCCTATATATATAAAATAGGGTTTTTCAATTGAATCATGAAATAATTGTTCATTTATGTATTTTAAAGGAGGTTTCTCCCTTGAAGTGAGTTGGTTTCATAACAAATCCCGCATTTAGCAATAATTGACTATGGTTGGAAAGTTGAAACCCACAATTTTTTTTTTGGAAAGTACATCCCCCTTTAGTAATTATTCCTCATCAATCAACTTTATTGTGTAAAGGAACCCGATTTTGTAGGGTATGTAGTATCCTAGTGGTCTGCCAACACATTCGTAACCTTATTTTTATGTTGACCACATGTATACTTTATGTGTCATATCTATATTATACTCCCAAAATTCCCACGAACTTGTGGAGTTTCCTTCCATGATTGATCACAAGCTTAGGTAAGCTTATTTTCTATAAGGTTTTAAAGTCATACTGAACTATGCTATGGGTTAAGGCTTGTATTAAAATTGACCTGTCAAGAGAGTTTAAAGATGGAATTTTGAAGTGTGGCTCTATGTTTGTCATCAGAAATTTGTCTATATAAATATGCCAAATGTCTATTTTAATCCCTATGATAGGAATCATTGCATCAATAATTATTTTTTACTTAAAATAAAACCATAGTAAAATTGAGCCTACCCCCACCCCTAACCCTCCTAGACATCACTCACAATGGAGGTTATATAGAAGCTTAAATGAAAAATAATAACAATGATGATAATACTAGGTACCAATAGAATAAATGAAGGGTTACCCCTATCATATTCCAAAAAAAATGAAAATCTCGAAGAATCCTAGATACTAAAAAAGCCTTAGTGGAAATCAAGGGATATTTGTAGCATCACCCCAAAGGGATAATCTCCCAAGAGTATAAAAAAAGTGATTGTCATAGACCCCACCAAACAATAAGATGTTTGGATCATAAAAAGAAACAATTTCAATCCTCCCACTAAAAGTTAGTAGGCCCAAGAGGTCCACATATGGTATAGTGGAAAAATTAAATTTCCATATCAAGCAAGCCTATGAAGTGAAGGGGTCTGTGTAGAGGCCAATAGCCAAAATCAAGAAATTATAAGGAAAGAAATAAAATAAACATCTACCCTCAGTTGGATTTCCTTTGAAAGAAACCCATTTACTCTTGAAATGCAACACAAGCTCGATGATCGGGACATGTTTTGAGAAATGCTAAGGGTACAAAGGCCAAAATCCATGGGAGTCTGTAACAGAGATAAATGAACCAAACTCTTTTTTCAGGATTTTCAAAAATAGCAAGATTTTGAAGACATCAAAAGGATTCAGACTAAGAAATGTAGGCTTGTTAAGAATGAAAAGATTTAAAAAAAAATTGTATCCCACCACAAACCAGATATCCAACACTCCAATAAGAAGTCTGAAGAATATGCCTTGAATCAATGTTTACATGTTGTCCCTTCCAATTTTTCTCATGAGGATAGAGAGGATTGTGAGTTGAACATCTCACCAGAAAAAATTAGAATGTCCATAGATAGAATAGTTGATGGTAAACCTCCAAGAATAGATGGGATGCCCCGTGAATACTACAAAACTACTTGGGAGTTCACTGGGCCTGTCTTTCCAAAATTTTACATTAAGTTTTGAGATTAAATTTAATTTACATCATGATCAATTGTTAATCCCGAATATATTAATCTTATACCCAAATGGAGTGACCTCCAACTGTATTTGAAAAACCTAAATAAAGCCTTTTCCACGCTAAATTTATCGTCAAAGTCCACCTTTGAATCCTCCTCATATTTTAAGATCCATCAGGTGAGGTTACCCTCTAGCACTAGTCTGATACATGTTGGCTATTGATGGTTGAATTTCCACCTTCAGCACAACCAATGTGTGGCTCATCAAGATAATTATACTACTCCAACTTGAATGAAAACACATGTAATTTATTATTTGTTCTAATTCCCTTCTAAAAGACATAACATGTTGAAAAATGTTTTCAGAACCTTGTAAGTTCTTATTGAAACCTACAGAAGGAAAAAAAAATGACCTCCACAGACACAAATAGGATGTTTGATACCTTACCAGGAATGAGGAAATTGTCTTCACTAATGTCGCCAATTAAGGTGCAACCCTTTCTACCATATGGATTGTGAGGACCCATCCAGGGAAAAAAAAGCTAAAATTATTCTACAACCTAAAATGGTTGAAAATTAAAGGCACTCCCTATATGTGACATGAATTCCATAATGTCATCAAAACATATTGATGTAGGGGGTCTATTTAGTTTCAAATTGTCTGGGAAACTTGCGAAAGGTGCAAGCCATTCTTATGTGATGGAATATCTTTACCATAGACTATCCTACAAATATATTTTCTCTATGGTGCATAATTTTTTTTTATCTTCATAGTAAGTGTTTCATGAGGGATCCTTGGTCTAAGACCAACTGAATCCATAAAAACGGAATTTTAAGCAATGTATTTGATTACTAGATTTATGAGTTCCTTCAATTAGAAAATCTTGAGAAGAATTTTTATCTCAAAACTACATTAGAATGTTCATGACCTATTACCTCATTATACACTGGGAAATATAGCAATGAAGTGTTATGAGAACAATTGGTAAGTTTGGATATAGAGTTCTCCACACTTGTCCCATGTACCTGCTACTCACCTTTATAGTACTCTAAGCGTCCTTAGATAAATTGAAAAGTGTACAAAAGTTGGGGATGTGTGGTTCCTCTTCAAGATGGTTATCATATTTTAACTATTTTTGGAAAACAACCCTAGAGCACAAAAAGGTTGTGTTAGCATGTACCCTTCTACATCAAGATATCTCTAACATATACAGGTTGTCCCATTATAAAATCTACCAAAAGGAAAAGTTTCCTTTGTATCTCTTTTCATTTTTCAACTTAGCATTTTTCATGGACTTGAATCAATGCTTTTTCCAAACCCCTCATAGATTCCCACTTAGATTTCTTTTCAAACTTATAGGAGTTACCACACCATAGTCTATGACTATTTCCCAATACATGACAACTATTGAGAGTCGATATCCCTCTTGCATTTGGAAGTGTAGCCATAATTTGATCTTTATGGGGCCTCACATTGTTAGATATCAACCATTAATTTCAAAAATCAGTAATTCACTTGTGTATTCTCTGTATCAATCCACATGAAAAAAATGTCCAAAGCATAGGGGTTAGATACTTGCACTTCTAGGCTCCAGCAAATAAGTGCCCCATCCTCAATATCAAGGAATGAATTAGATTAATACTTTCTCCCGATTAGAGAGGACATATGAAAAAATTGTTTCAGGTGTGAATATTTTCAAAGCTACTACAATAGGGTGCAATGTTGGTGCAGAGACCCCAAACGTGGAGAGACCTGGGTTCCCATAATTTATTTGAATTATGTATACTTCAAGACTACTTCCTGTCAACAAAGGATTTTCTTTTCAATTGTTTTTTGTGAATTGAAATTTCAGCCTAAACCTCCCTTTTCCAAATTTGTTCTCTTGACTAACAATGTTTACCTGCTTTTGTTTATTTTTTGTGTCCCAACATACTAGTGACTTATAATATTAAATACTAGCTTATCCCCCCAGCATTAGCTAGTTTCTGATTGTCTCTGTCTCTATCAAAGAGGAGGGGGTATATTGTTATGGTGTGCGTAGGAAACATTTTCAATTAATATATTTCATTCTAAATGGAAAAATGCAGGAAATGTCACATTAATTTTTTTTGTTAATTTGAAAATTAAGGCCTTGAAATGAAACCAACCAAATCAACATTCACGCACTACCATGAAAGTTATTGGTAAGAAGTATATTCATTCAAATATTCCCAAATAAAAATACGCCATGATGATAAGAAACAAAAAAATTAGAATGAAACCAACATCCTAGATCACCATATGAGTATGCCTATAGTCTGAATAAGCTGATACTCATGGATAAATAGATCATAGATGTAAACATGCTAATAAATAATTTACATATGTAAATTTTGGAATGTTTCAATATAATTGGAATGCTAATAAATCATTTACATATTAAAGTTTTGTAACATTTATATATCATTGGAATCTTATACATTGTACACAATTATTTTCAGTCACAACTAGGGATACTACAGATTCTATCAATATCAAAACGATAGTAAGAAAATTATTCCAGGATTAATATATGGAACACAAAAGCATATTCCATCTCTTGATATATCATGAGTTGCAAACTGACAATTTTTCATCTATCTAACGAGATGAAAATATTCACGTTATCACCATATTCCATCTTTTGATACGCCATATGCATTGCAAACTAATAATTTATCATTTATAAAATGATAATCAAATGTTGAAAATAGCTAATTAAAAAGTATTTTACAATATTATTAACCAAACACAACACAAGTAACCAGTAAACTTAATTACATTTATTAGTGCTAAAGTTTCATTCATGTGGGATAGTCACAAACAAGATATTTTACCAAAATATTATAGGATATTTAATGAAAATCTCTAAAACTCTTGCAAACAAGTACATACCCAATTATGAACAAAATAACAAAGGAAAATAAATCTGAACATTATGTTCTAAACATACTTGGCATAGATACTTCAACATAGTAAATGTTGAAAATGGTCAAATCTTACATGGAAAGAAGTTAGGAAATTCAATCATACATATTCTAATTCAATTACGTGGTGCTCCAAAAATTTCATAATATTTGAAAAATAACCAATGAGAATCAACATTATAATCATGTCCTAACCTGCGTTCCAATGTTTTTTGAATCCCTCCCCCACGCTTCAAAACCTCCTTGAACTTCATTTTTTACTTGGTCATCATTGATAAACTTTCAATCCAAAAACCAAAAATGCTTCCTCACCCATAACTACATGTTCCAACATACCTGAGACAAGTCCAGCCTCGTTCCCAACTCTACCAAGGCATTCTTTGTCAACACTTCTCATTCTTTGTGGAGACGAGATGCTACTCTCTACATCCTAATTAATTGATTTGTCATCCCCACTTCATAGTCTAGGTAATGAGTGCTCACCTTATTCTCTTTCCTAAATGTCATCTATGAGTTTTCGCCATCCTCTTCCACAATATTTTCAACTATTTCAATAGATCAATCCAAACCCATACCATCATATTTTTCCACAGAATTCATACCATTGCAATCAGGGACATCAAAGGCTCTGGAAAGTGAGATAAGAAGACCTCACCAACTATATATTTAGCCCATAATTCCTTGCTACCACTACTATTAATATTATTCATGAGGTGTGCTTGCATTTAAACCTACAACTATTAAAATTCAATCAATGTTATATTGGAAAAGAGTCATGTCCCATGTCTAGCAATGCCTCTTTTACACAAATCACAAAATCCTTATAAAATTCACATTTTCATAGTTTCACATCATTGATATTTTACAATGGAATGTTTAGAATGGCTTGAACATTCTTTAAGAATCTCCAATTTCAAAGCATTCTTTTCTATTCAATTTGAGTAGAATAAACACTAGGTACCCACCCTATGCATTTTCAACACAAACCGATCTCTAAAACAATGACCTGGAAAATTGTAGGTTTTAACCCTGTACATAAATTATCTACAAAAAAATTCTTAAAAAAAGAAACTAAACAATGACGAGAGCATAAAACATAAAAAACATATACACAGATATTCCCCCCCTGAATCCCAAATCAGGACTACTAACTTGATTTTTCATTATATTCCTTTTAGTGTTACAACACCTATATATACATGTTGAAGCATTCATAAACCCCAATCCATTAACCATGGATTAGAACATAACTGTAGTCCCTTGACCAGATCTACAAAATACCAGGGGTCGAAAACAATCATGCCCTAAAACCATGTGCAAGCCCATGCACAAAACCATAGGCGATTCTGCTCACCAAAAAAAAGGAAAAAAAAATCCCAGGGTGCTTCCCTGGACCCCACGCAGGGGGTTACCCACCCCCTATGAACCACTGGACAGGGGGGGCTATCGCCCCCCTTGTGACTACCCCGCGCAATGTATAGGGGGGGATTTTGACCCCATATGACCCCGCCACACGTATGACTAATCATGGAAAGAATATAACACATACCCAACAAAAATGATTGAGTTTACTTAAAGGAGCATATATGCATAAGGAGTGGTTAAAGAAGAGGTTACTTTGATGAACATGTGCCACTATGTGTTATGGAATATTTTGGCTTGGACCATGCAACATTTTTTTGGGGTAGTTCAAAGATCATAAGACATTATACTAAACCCCACTCATGGTAGTGATTTGTAATAATACATGGTTAAACATAAAATTATTGCGTTGATACTTATGTTGTGTTTCAAATGTTGGCTTCAATTTCAATTTTGGTAGCAATTCAACAGTCATTTATTGCATTTCATGTGTGTAATATCTTGTGTTGGAAACAATCTTAATAATGAGAGGGGGATAAATTTGTATTAAGGATAATTTTCACTTTTTATGCAAAGTTATTTTTCATTAAAACTTGGCAACCATCCATATAATCATAAATAACAATAATGTGGCAGCAATATGAAATCAAAACATAAACCCAAATCATGAGCAACATTAACATTGTACATAGAGGTTTTATGTGGAAACCCTTTCAGGAAAAAACCACCAAAGATTGTTGTTTTTATTGATGTAAAAATAAGATCAGATACTCTATTACATCAATTTTTTTGTGAACCACCACTCATAGGAAGCACCAACTCCCTTTGACTGTTTGTTAGCACCCACTAGCAGGAAGAACCAAATCCCTCCTTTTGTTTTCACCTGATCCTCTTACCAAAAGCACCATGCGAAGCACCAAATTCACGGATTTTTTCCAAGAACTAACTTGCAGCTCCTTGGATTTATGGCAACACCAACTTGCAAGAGCCACCAACCCCCAAGCCTTCTTTAGACACCCACTATAGATGGAAGCACCAATGTCCTGTATGTAGGATCCAACCCACACTCAATAAGGAACTAATATTTACTGTATATGGAAGCCACTCTACCTAATATTAGCTCCTCTCTTCATCCCTTGGCCCACACAACATTCTATGTCCTCTTCTCACTCTGAAACAACTTCTTGTTCTGCTCAACAAAATTCACTATCACGTTGCACTCTCCACACTTTTATCTTCATCAACATACTCTCAGCTCTCAACTCCTTCAAATCCATAAGCTCTCTCGGCCTCTCACACCATAGCATAGGCTCGCTCAACCTTCTTCCCCTGTGAGGTAAATTTTGGCCTCTTCTTACACATCAACTTTAGCTCTCTCGGAGTCTCTTTCCTCTGCTATAATGTTCCCAATTTTTATGGAACATTAATTTTTGCCATTTTCACATAGGAGATAAATAAAATGGGTAGGAGACCCATTCATTTCATGAAAAAAGGATAAAAATCCTCTTTGTGTGAAAGAGGATCACTTATAGAGCTGGATTTCAAACCTCCATGTGTGAAAGGGGACTTTTGCAAGAAGGCTAGGTCAAGTTTGACCAAGTCAAACTGCGCAGTGGTAGGAGATGGAAAGGTATCTTGTGGGATAGCACAGTGAAAGAGGAGGGAAGCTTCTAGAGGAAGGAAACCCTAATGAGTGGGGTCCATTGAGAGAGAGATCCAATTGTTTAAAAGGAGGGCAATGTAGCCATTGTAAATTATGTTGAGTATTATTCATCTTTGGTCCTTTGGACTTGCTGCACTCTCTTGATATTTAGCAAGGATTGCTGGAGGAAATCCTGTTTAGGATTTCCTCTCCTTCTTGAGTAGCTCTTGGAGGATTTCACTCCATTCCCCATATTCAGACATTGAGGTCAAGTATCATCCTTCTTCATCAGCGCAGTTTCAGCTGGAGATTGTGCAGTGTTGCTGGGTGTTGCTAGGGAGGTTTTCTACAACACCATCCTTGGCTAGTTTTTCAGAGGAGGGAGATTCCATCCTTTGGGATATCAGAAAAGGAGGTTCATGAGCTTATTCCACCATCTTTGGCACTAGGCCAACCACTTGCCATCATATGCAGCGCAATCCCTCTCTTAGAAAGTGTTATCCTTGGAGAGAATTTGCTGTGAGGGATTAGCAGGTAGTTTGGAGGGTGAGATCTTAGGTGAAGGGATCAGCCTTTCACTTCATATTTTTATTAGAGGAGGGTTCTTCTGATTGATGCAGCCATTTCAGCCTTCTCCATCTATTTCCAGTTCTTGAGTTGCTGCTGCTACCTAGCAACTCCAACATTTTTGCATGAATGACATTTTTCTTGTATTTCAGCCAATCCTTCTAGGGGATTGATGTATTGTATTTTCAGGGGTTGAGATTATGCTCCCCCACTTTATTTGAGCCTCATAGTGTCATATCTTTGTATCATTATCGTTTATGCAGCAGTGCCTTTATAAAAAATGCAGTCATAGCCTAGGGCTTGTTTCATATTGTAGTGTTCTTCATATGTATCATGCATGTAATGAGAGGCTTGTATTGTATTGATTGAATGACTGATTCCCCAAGTAATTGCATTCCTTTTACTATTATAATCATATATTTTGGCTATTTACATATTCCCATAAGCAAGCTTAGACAAATAACACAGAGAATCCATTGTATGTTCATACCTTGTTGCAGCCCCATCCTTTGGGAAATTTACGAAGGGAACTAGGTGTGGGAGGCTTGTCTCATCATCCTAGAAGGATTTATTTGTTCCCAAACCTTGGATTTCGGTCTTAGACACATTGGTCTAAGGGATCCAGGTCTTTATATCAAATCTAGCTGCCTCCATTTCTGGAAAAAGCATGTTCCAGCCATGGATTGTTAGCTATTCCTAAAAGGGGATATTACAGTGGTATTAGAGCACCTTTCTTGGCTCAGCCTGTGGCCTTCAAGCCCAAGAAAGAAGGAAGAATATGATGGAGAAGATGAGCTTGATCTCATCTATTTTCAGAACAAAGAAGAGCCTCCCCAAGGAGGAGAAGCAAAGAGAAGAAGAGGAAGGTCCATGCACTTCCTATTCTCAAAAATAAAGCAAGCGTGAGAGATGCTTAGATCATCAGGTTCTAAATAAATACCTAGATGAGTATAATTCCCATTCTACAGTATTCAGGGGAGCTAAAATGTTCCCACAATTTATCCAGCAGAAGGAGGAGAGAAGGCCCTGTAGTAGAAGATAAATCAAAGGCAATAGGTTTCTATTGTCTACATTTGATGGGGACACTTCAGCTAGAGCTTGGGTGAAAAGGCTAGAGGCATTTTTCTTGCTACATCCAGTGGCAGAGAAAGAAGTAGTGGAGATTTCAGTGCTGCACATGGAGAATGAAGCCTCTGTTTGGTGGTTCAAACCCTTGGTCCATTCAAGGGTGAGTTCTTTTGCAGAATTTTCTCAAAGATTGATCCAAACCTTTGATGGAGAGAGGACAAAGAAAGAGAAAGCCATTCCACCACGGGAGGGGAATTGCACCAATGTTGTCACATCTTTGGGAGGGTAGCCTTTTACATCTATGGAGGAGGTAGTCATTGCATTTGAGGAGACAAATAATGCAGCCATACAAGAAGAAAACCCCAAGTTCTACCAAGGTATGAGTGAGGTTCCACTTTTCATTTCAGCAACTCATTTAAAAGATTATGGGAATTCATCTTTAAGGGTCCAAGAATCTACACATTATGCTATTCTAGAGCACCATGATTTCACTGCGCTGTGCAAAGGGTTTAAGAAGGAGATGAACCCTCATCCTCATACACTTTTGATGAGTCTCATTCAGCCCTTGAGGTTGGGATGTGAACCATAGGAGGATGGAACAAGCCATGGCACCTTCATGATAAACAAGGAAACATATTTTGAACTGAAGGTTGAGACAGCTGCTACATCATTGGAGGAATTAGTAGCACTGTTAAACATGGGTGGAAGGGAGATATTACCTCCATCACATTTGGGTCCTCATGGATCCAACATATTCATGGGAGAGAAATATTTCCCAAGAGGTCTCCAAGGAGCTGCATTTCAAACTCTCATGAAATGCAAAGAGAGTGATTTGGTTTTGGAGGATGGTAGCCCTCATGGGAGGAGTACCAAAGGAGGAAGAAGGAGAATACATCCACAAGGAGCTGAGTGGGTGTGGATTAGGAGCAAGAGGTTTATTTTCTACTTGCAAATATATGATACCGGACAACAAGAGGCTTGGCTACGTTGGCTCCTCTTGAAGGAGTTTGACCATCACTTGGTGTACCCTTTTTCCAAGAGGATGGGAGAGGAGAAGAGGTGGCAAGATGTTTACATCATTGGGCAGAAGAGAGTAGGGATACATGGATCTGATATGGTATATATATCAATCATGATTCCTTTATCACATGAGTTATATGATGTGAGCATGAGGAGGTAGCAAGCACTTGGGTTGCTTGAACTATCTAGGAGAGAGCGCAAGAAGATTTGCTCTCATATGATGTATGATGTTGCAAGAGTAGAGGAGGGCACTCTCATAGTGAAAAGGGATTAATCCTTGGCTTGGACTGATCAGGAGGCATTCCCATCTTAGGAGAAGCTTCATATTTGCAGCAACATCACCAGAGGTGTTCTTGATAGGGAGCATGTCAAGAGACAAAGTTTGACATGGACAAGAGCCTTTATGCATGAGCTCACAATGCTGTCACTTGGGAGCAAGGTAATATGCATGGATCCATCTATAATATCACTTAAATCCTATGGTAAGATCCTTGTGTTTACATTTTCTGATTTACATACTCTTATCATTATGCTGCAGTGTATGACTCCTCAAAGGGGCAGATTTTTCATGTTGCTCTAGGAGAAAAGTTGGGCCAAACCATATGATGGAGGCAGCCATATTTTACATGTCCTTGGGAATTTTTTTTTCCATTCTACACATGTTCAGATAATTCATATGATTAGCATTGTATTTCAAAACATTTTTCCTTGTACATTTCTAAAGCAGCAGTTTGAAAAACTGCGTTATGCACCCTTGGGAGACTGTTGGTACTTTCCAGCACCATACAAAACCATCAATAATTCCTTTATTTTGATGATGATCATGTTTCCATTTGTTGATATTTTCCATATTATTATTGGGAGCATGATCGGAAGATTGACACATGAGTTTAGTGTGTCCTTGAGGGAAGAAGATTCCCACAGTTTATGCATGGCATGTTCTAGGGGAAACATGAGGAGAGACATGGCCACCACAGCCACTTATTTGCCTTATTTTGAGGTGTTCCATGAGTTTGATGATGATATTCATCCATTTTATATATATGGGCTTGTATTTGATCTTGTATTATTGAATCACTCATCTATTTACTATTCAGTAGTAGAGGTGATATTTTCTGTACAGTTCTTGCCATGTTATTTTCTGCAGCTACAGTGGATGAAGTTGCATTGTAGCCCTATGAGACATTTTTTGTACCTTTTTTCACATGGTATAACCTACATCAAACATTTCATTGGGGTATTATATGATGATCATGTCCTACTCATCATGGATGAAATGTCTTGTGCCAGCCGGATTATCATTGATGGGGGAGAGATCCTTGGAGGATTGCTCTTCATTTTGCCACTTGAGGGCAATATTTTTGCAGCCCATGATCAGCACACACTATAAAATTATCACAAGTGGAGAGAAGGAAAGCATGGGGAAAGCTATGAGGCTTTCCATATTCAGATTTTTAGCCCACCTTCATTTCCACAGCTCGAGGTGGAGGGATATTTCTATGAGTTTCCGTGTTGGGAGGCAGCTTATGTTGTATGGATGATTGCTTGGGGATGGGAGATTCATATGAGGATGATGAGTCCCATTATATATCAGATCTCATGCCTCAAGGAGGCCCTTAGACAACCCATTGTTTTGTTCATGGATATTTGTTTCTACATGACAACTATTTGGGGATGTTCAGCAAAAGCTAGATTGCATATGTTGGAGGGACAACTTGGACACTTGATTGATGATATGGCATACTTTTCTCAGAGGAGTTCATCATGCATGGATGCTACAGGGAGAATAAGGGAAGATGTGTCAACCTATCCTTGCACTTGCTTGAGGACAAGAAATCCTTGAGAGGGGAGGACTGTAATGCTCCCAATTTTTATGGAACATTAATTTTTGCCATTTTCACATAGGAGATAAATAAAATGTGTAGGAGACCCATTAATTTCATTAATAAAGGCTAAAAATACTCTTAGTGTGAAATATGATCACTTATAGAGCTATATTTCACACCTCCATGTGTGAAAGGGGACTTTTGCAAGAAGGCTAGGTCAAGTTTGACCAAGTCAAACTGTGCAGTGGTAGGAGATGGAAAGGTATCTTGTGGGCTAATGCAATGAAAGAGGAGGGAATATTATAGAGGAAGGAAACCCTAATTAGTGGGGTCCATTGAGAGGGAGCTCCAATTTTTTAAAAGGAGGGCAAGGTAGCCATTGTAAATCATGTTGAGTATTATTCATCTTTGGTCCTTTGGACTTGCTGCACACTCTTGCTGTTTAGCAAGGATTGCCGGAGGAATTGATATTTAGGATTTCCTCTCCTTCTTGAGTAGCTCTTGGAGGATTGCACTCCATTCCCCATATTCAGAAATTGAGGTCAAGTATCATCCTTCTTCATCAGCACAGTTTCAGCTGGAGATTGTGCAGTGTTGCTGGGTGTTGCTGGGGAGGTTTTCTACAACACCATCCTTGTCTAGTTTTTCAGAGGAGGGAGCTTCCATCCCTTTGGGAGATGAGAAAAGGAGGTTCATGAGCTTATTCCACTATCTTTGGCACCAGGCTAACCACTTTCCATCATATGCAGCGCAGTCCCTCTCGTAGACAATGTAATCCTTGGAGAGCATTTGCTGTGAGGGATTAGCAGATAGTTTGGAGGGTGAGATATTAGGTGAAGGGATAAGCCTTTCACTTTAGATTTCTATTGGAGAAGGGTTATTAATTTGATGCATCCATTTCATCCTTCTCCATCTATTTCCAGTTCTTGAGTTGCTTCTGCTACCCAGCAACTCTGACATTTCTGCATGAATGCCATTTCGCTTGTATTTCAACCAATCCTTCTAGAGGATTGATGCATTATACTTTTAGGGGTTAAGCTCATGCTCCCCCACTTTATTTGAGCCTCATATTGTCATATCTTTGTATCATTATCATTTATGCAATAGTTCCTTTATAAAAAATGCAGTCATAGCCTAGGGCTTATTTCATATAGCAGTGTTCTTCATATGTATCATGCATGTAATGAGAGGCTTGTATTGTATTAATTGAATGACTAATTCCCCAAGTCATTGCATTAATTTTACTGCTATAATAATATATGTTGGCTACTTACATCTTATCATAAGCAAGCTCAGAAAAATAATGCAGAGAATCCATTGTATGTTCATACCTTGTTGCAACCCCATCCTTTGGGAAATTTCCGAAGAGAACTAGGTGCGGGAGGCTTGTCTCATCATCCTAGAAGGATTTATTTGGTCCCAGACCTTGGATTTTGGTCTTAGACACATTGGTCTAAGGGATCCAGGTCTTGGTATCAAATACTGCTGCCTCCATTTCTGGAAAAAGAATTGTCCAGCCATGGATTGTTAGCTATTCATAAAAAGGGATATTACATCTGCATAGGCACTCTCATCATTTATCTGTAGCATAGTCTCACTTGGCCTGACACAAAATTTCAAACACACATAGAGCTCTCCACACAACTCTCTTTGAGACAATGCTTCTTCCCCCAGATTTCTCAATTCTAATCCTGAGTTTTTTCTTATCTTTTACACTAGTCAATGTTGCCATGATGCCCTCCATCACTCTTCTATTCACACTTCTCGATTTCAATTCTTCATGGTTTTCCATGTTTTTTTTGTATCAACCTTCCTGATCTCATCAGCAACATTAAATATTAGGAATGGGATACTGAGAATTAACTCTAAGTCATATTGCACACTCAAACAAGAATATCCATGCTTATTCATGGCTCATATAGCTTGTTAGGTACTTCGACATGGCTTCTTTTTTCTTCATTGAATTCAATAAGGTGTGCACGATAATCAGAGATAAATTATTTCAACTCATGAAATACTCCTTTAAATCGTTTGTGCAATCATGGTCCTTTTGCCATGACTCAATGATCTCTACAATCTCCATTAAACCAATAGCCAACTCTCCTGCGTGAGTTACTCTTTCTTGTTGAATCATACATCCAAATCAAAAAGGTTTTCCATTAATAGTGTTTCCAAATATAACTCCACAACCCTTTTGAATATATCCCCTATAATTTCGGTGCGTATCCTCTTTTCTTCCCTAGGACTCCTTCCTATGACTGACATATTCATACACCTCTGTATTGGAATATTAAATCTCTCATATCTCATAACTTTCATTAAATTGATGTTACGATGTTATGAGATCCCAAAATTCTAAGCCCCTTTTTCTTAGCCCCTTTTTGCATTTCCACCATAGGGCTGGGTACTGTGACTGTCGGTGTAGCACTTAGGTGCTAAGAATTTTAGGATCCAACTGAGGGCATATATCCTTATTTATTTTCTCGCACTCTTGGTTCTTTGAGCTCCCCAACCAAGAAGAAACACATCAGAACTCCCTTGTATCGTAGCTTTCTCACTATTCAATTACGAAGGAGTTACATGATCCTCAACCTCCAATATATTCCATATCACTTAGGTGCTAAGTCTTTCAATATTCCCTTGGTTATTTGGATCTATATGTCCAAACATGAATCATACATCAGAAGCCGATTATATCATAACTTTTTTCAATAATAAATGAGAAAGGAGTCATGAGATATCTAACCTCAGTTATTCTGACATCCGAGTCAGCGTCATGCTAACGTCATTATCTCCATGTGACATCTCCTTAGTGGTGACACATGTCACATGGATTTTCCCAATTAGGCCACCCAAAATATTTAATATGACTTCCACATGTCCTCCATACAACTATGTCATGCTGACATCATCTTCCACCATCATCTCCTCATAGCCAATCACTTACTCCCATGTGTCATGTCTAAGGAGAGAGAAATGGTCATTTTTTCTTTGGTTTTGTAATGGATTCATTTGTAAATATCATCTTCTCACAACCTCTGTTCTTTGAAATAATTTCATTACTAAGAACTTATGAGATCTGAAGTTCTAATATTCTAAGGTCCTGAGGTTCCTGCCTACTTCCCATATTCGCCTGCTCCAAAGTTTCGATATGACCAACCATCCAAAATTCAGGGTTCCAACATTCTGAGCCTTCTCCAATACCCAACCCTTCTGATATTAGGTTTTTATGTTTTGAGCCTTCCTAGGTTATGATATTCTATATTCCAAATTTCTAAGGCTCTGTGACTTGCATAGATGCTCTGCCATCATCTTCGCTAAGTTTGGCATTCCTCCCAACTTTGGCCATACGGCATGACTGCTCCAATCACCTTTTAAATCTGTTATCATGGACTTAAGTCACCAAACATTGACTAATAATAACTTCTGATCTAGGAGGCCATTTGTATACTTCCACATACCATTGGAAATCTATTTTAGAGAATTTTCCATAAGAGAAGGTTCATTGTAGTATTTGAGCCCATTTGCTACTTGAAAAATGGTTGAAACCTCCCTACTATTATTTGAACCTTGAACCTTCCTCTTGTGCTTGAAAAGTACTATTTGGACACATTTTAGAAGGTTCCACATTCCGTTAGAGAGATAGTTCCATGATATTATTTCTTCATTGGAAAATATGGCATTCAATAAAAATTAGGACAAAAGAGGAAGTTGTTTCATTCTACATGTAGGGAAGAATGTACCTATCATCCTTTGATGCAAGTGAATATAATGTGCATGATATGAAGAGAGTATCTCCACCATAATATCCATCATTATACATGTGTTTCCTACTACTCTTTTATCTAAGATTTCTTGGGCCTACAAATCTACCTTGGGCCTTGGTTCTATTATCGTTAGATATACTTATCGAGTCTTTCTTCCAATATAGTTTAGATTATCTTGTCTAGCCTCTAAATTTAAATGATCAATTCATATTATACTAGAGGCAAGTGCTTGAGGTATTCAATCTTATCTCAAAGAGAAGGCTTCAAAAAGCCTTGTCAAATTCATTGAATATGCTATCGGGAACTACAATAAATTACCACTTTAATCTCTTCGCCATTTTTCTTAGGCTTTCTGAGGATGGAAGGATCAATAACCTTAGTAAATTTCATTAATGTTCATCTAAATCATACTTGGGAAAAAAACCAAAAATGGTTTCCATCCTCGACAAACAATTTCTAGAGATGAACTTCAAAATGGCCCATTTCTCTATAAAACATTTATTAGCCCTTATAAATAAAAAAAATCCAAGGAAAAAAATGTGTTCTCTCTCTATTTAATTTATACCTTGGGCCATGGCTCTATTATGGTCTATACAAATATCAAGTTTTTCTTCCAAGATAGTTTTTGTTAAATTATCCAACCTCTAAATTTAAAGGAGTAATATGTCTTCAACTAGAGGAAACCATTTGTGGGATTCAACCATATCTCGAACAAAAGGTTTCTTAGAGCCTTGTCAAATTCATTGAATACACCATCAAGAAATACAATAAATGGTCACCTCAATCGCTTCACCATTTTTCCTAGGCTTTCCAAAGATGGAAGCATCAAGAACCTCAATACATTTCATTCAACACTCATCTAAATCGTACTTGGGAAAAACAACAAAAATGGTTTCCAATTCCTCAAGAAACAATTTCTAGATATGACCTTAAAAATGGTCCATTTCTAGAGAAAATAGTTATTGTCCCTTAGAAATAAGAATGTCCATAGAAAATAATTCTCTCTCTATTTCATTTTTAGGATATTTTATCACAAGGATAGGGCCTTGTATTCCATTTTTGGTAATGTAGATGGAATTTATCAATTCTATGTTATTCAACAACATAAATAACATGATAGTGGTTCCTTTTCTAAATGTATAAAATATTATTACAATAGGTTTTCCTCCCCATTGGGGTTTCCCACTTTAAAGCATGGTTTCTTAGTATTCATGATGTGAGTAATTTATGTCTATTTATGGATTATTATTGTCATTAAATTGATGCCCTAAATTTCAAAGGAGTGGAGTGTAAGGACATGCTATGCTTTCTATAGATGTAAGTAAAATCAACCAAGAACCTCAAGGCATTTCATTTAGTTCTTATCTAAATCATACATTGGAGAAAATGCCAAAATAAGAAATCACCAAAAGCAACTTCCAATTCCCCAAGACATAGTTTCAATGATGCCCTTAAAAATGCCCCATTTCTCAAGAAATATTTCCTCCCTTTATAAAAGGAGACAAAAATTTCCATATAATTTCCATTTAATGGCCATTTTCGCATGGGAACAAACCCCTAGTCCATTTCTAGTGACATAAATGAAAATTATTAGCTGCATTTTATTCAGAGGAAAATCATATATATAGAAGTTCCATTGATGAATGTAGAAGAGCTTATTGCAATGGATTTTATTGTTTGTGAGGATTTCCCACCATAAAATATCATTTCCCACTATCCTTTTTGTGAATGTTCAGATGTTTCTTTTATAGATTAGTATTGCAGTGATGTTGATGCCATGATCCTCAATGGAGTAGGGTCTAGGGGAATAACCAACAAGCTACAACACATGTAACCCAAAATATCTATTTTTAAATCAAGAGTGTGAACATGAGCATAGAAGGCTAGATTAATACATATCAAAAGCATGGATCCTATAAGTTCTAAAGCGTGTGCCTAGTTTGGACAACTAGATCTTGAAAAGTGGGCCACATGCACAGGTTGTGTCTTATTGAGAGATGATGATTATAAATCTCCCCAGCTACTACTCTATCCTAATATCCTCCATTCTAGAGCATGTGAATATTAAAGCAGTACATAAAAACTTCAAAATTCTTGGCAGCATAAAATATAAAATAAAGAGAGACATGCTCATCCTTTCAGCTTCTTAAATTCCTGAGTAGTTTGGAAGAGATACTATAATCTCTCCATCATGCAAACTAGTTCCAAGTCCATGAAAATTCAAGGAGAGAAAATGGAAACCAACTAAATGTGAAGTCGTATTTTAGCCCCGATCCCAACCAGATCAGAATAAAAAAATGCAAAAACCAATATAATAACGTAAAAAATATTCTACTTTTCTTTGAGAAGTGAATTAAAAAGAACTATAATAATATGAAAATAAAAGGAGAATGCAAGCACATTGAGTACCTTAGTACTTTAGTACAACCTAAAACTGCTTCTTCTTGGTTACCAAGTCATCTTCCTCAGATTTTAGAAAATTGGTTAATAGCCCAAGCCCCAGAGATGCCTGGTAGAAGCAAAATCCGTCCCCTCTTACAAACTATCAACGGGTTATCCCAAGTGGTGTGGTTCTGCTTGATTAATGGTGATGTATCAACCTGCATTCACAAGCATAAAGTGATGGTTGGCCCCATTGTTGGTTTAACACCTGAGCTATGATATTATTTTCATGTTATTTTAAAAATATTGAGTACTTTAACCAAAATTTTCATTGTCAATTAGATGGATATCAAAATATTTGTTTGTAAGCTTCTTTTAAGGGTAGGGTAGGAACCCTGAGGCCCTTTTAGTTCCTTTTAGGGTGTTGGATGTTCATAATTTATTAAGAATGGTTGTGTTAATTATGCTGAAATGAACTTTCAAGGGAGAATAATTTGTATATTATGTGCACTAGCCCTAGTTATTTTGTTCTTTGACCATTGTAACTTATTTAAAAAAAAAAATTGTATGCATTCCCCACTCATCCCAGCAACAAAACTAGGGTAAATACAAAAGATCCTCATGATTCAATAAGCCCTTCATGATGAAAACTAATTTCAAGTCCATGAACATACAAGGAGAGAACATGGATGCCAACTAAATGTGAGGTTATATTTTATCCCAAATCACAAGCAGCTTAGGAAAAATGAAGAAGAAGTAAACAAAAAAAATAATAGTGTAAATAATATTCTAGTTTTATGTGAGAATCCAGTTAAAAACAAGTAGAATAATATAAAAAAAGAAAAATATATTGAAAACATATAGATTATCTTGGTCCTAGATCAACCTAAAATTGTTTCTATTTGATTATGAACTCATATTCCTCAAATGAAAGAAGGAAGGTTAACAACCCAAGACCCAGAAGCACTTGGTAGACGCCAAAGCTTGTCTCTTTGGAGACCACCAGTGAGTTATTCCATGTGTTGTGGTTTTCCTTGAATAATGGAAATGAATCTATTTTCATTAGAAAATAGCAGTCAGTAATGGTTGTCCCCATTACTAGTTTGAGAATAGAGTTATGATAAGTTTTTCTAGTTATTTTAAAAATATTGACTACCTTAACCAACATTGTCATTGTCGTTTAGAGGGATATCATTATATTTCTTCAAAATATTATTTTAAGGGTAGGGTAGTACCTGATGCCCTTTCATTTCATTTTTGGGTGTTGGATATACATAATTTATGGATAACTATTGTGTTAATTATGTTGAAATGAACTTTCAAGAGAGAAGAATTTAGTAAACCCTACGAACTACCCCAGGTTTATTTTTTCTTGGCCAGGTGTAATTTTTTTTTTAAATTAGATTCTCTATGTACCCCACTCACCCCAACTAAAAGAGGGAAAAAAAAATTGCAAGTAAAAGGGCATTGAGTAGATTTGGGAATACCAACTTGGTTATCTCCTTCCAGAAGTTGGGTATGAGATTGATTGTGTAATAAGTGTTGTGTAGTGAAAACTCATGATCCTTAGTTCCTCCTTTGAAGTTCATCCCTCCTAGTAGTGGTATTCCTTTGTTCACTCATGTTTTATTCATTGACCGATAGTTTCCTAAATCACTACTTCTAGTATTCGAACAATCACCCTCATCTGCTACCTCTATTACTTCTTTCTCAGAATTTGACTCAGAAACCACATTTTTTATGATATCCATATTTCTCTTTTTCTTATTAATTTTATTCTATGATTTAAGACTCTGCGAGCTTGGTGAAGAATTCATGGCTACTTTTGGTATCTTGAAAATTTCATAGTAACCATGATCCATCTCCTTATCATTAGTATCACTAACAAGCTCTACAACGTGTTCCAAAATCCTGGCAAAACTTCTTTGTTATTCGATGCCTACCTCTTCTGTAGTATTGGAATTTTGTTTTTATATGTAGTGCATGTTGAGATTCAACAAGACGATGAGCTTAGTGAAAAGAGTCGCCTTCACTAAGTGGGCCTGCAGGCTATTTTTGGTGCCAAGTCTATTTTTAGACATGTCGACCATATTCTATGGGTTGCAGGATGCTATTTCTGGTTGGTTGGTCAAGTTGGAAAAATATATGGACTTCTATTTTTAGACATATTGGGCAAAATCTATTTTTAGATTGCCAGTCTAAAAATAGATATGTCGAATATTATTATCTCTTAATAATATTTGGACTCTAAACATTATCTTATTCTCTTGGAGCACTTCAGTTAAGTGCATAGATGTGGCACAACAACTGACAGAAGGAATTATGCTATTCCTGAGGGTTTATTGGAGCTAATGCATGGAGGACTTCAGTTAGAACTCATGTGACAGAGTTTGGTGGAGTTGGAGAAGTAGTTGGTGGAGTTGTATTTAGTTTAACTTAGTTAGACTTCGTTGAGCTAGTTACATCTAGTCTAACTGATTGATACACTAGTGAGAGTGGTGTGAATTAATTAGTTAATTAATTCACTAAATAATAACTCATTAATCAACTGAAGAATACATCAGTTAACTACAGTGCATGGCAGTTTCAGTGGAGACCAGTGGAGAGATAGGTGAAAGAGAAAGTGTGACTATCAGTTGTGACTATAGTGATGCATTGATTGCATCCAACACTCATTGAAGATTCCAATGAGGATTGTGTGAGCAAGGCTAGAGAAATTCAAGTTCATTCAGAGCCATTCTTCAGCAGGGATTACGCAGTAGAGGCAGTCTAGTAGGTGGCAAAGATAGGTGCATGGATTTGCAAGATCGGGCTTGATTAGTGTGTAGCGATTGTATTGTACTGAGAGCTTGATATGATCAGCTTTGTATGAGGATTGTTACATGATCTCTATGACATATATTATATACAGATATTTGGGGTTTTCAGCTTTAGGCTTTCCCATTAAACAATTGTGTTCATATGTGTGAATTTTTATTGTTTCATGTGTGCATTGCAATCTTGATTTAATTTCCGCAAATGATCAATGGTGGAATAGATTCTGTATTTTGCATGAAGTTAAAATAGTGTGAGATTAGGAGAATATTGGATATATAACACATAAGTTATATAATTTCTACATGGTATCAGAGGAGTATTTATCATAGAAGATTGCAATTATTGAAGCAGTTGATTTTTGTGTTGGTGGAATTCGAATTTGCTGCAGTGTTTTCTTGGTGTTGAAGTTGAGCATTCATTGAAATGTCTTTCAACGGATTGCGGTTGGAGTATGCCCTTGACAGGAGCTCGAATTATATTGCATGGAAGGACAGGATGGAGGTGGTGCTGGATGATAATGGGTTGAAGGAGTTAATAGATGCTAATATTCCAAAGCCTGGTTCTAACGATGCAGCCACACTTGACACATGGCAAAATAAGGTAGAAAAGTGTCGAAGAATTCTGTTGGAAGGTGTGGAGGACCACATTGTATTTTTCCTTCACGGTAAAGCCACTCCATTCTTAATGTGGAAGGCTTTGAAAGAATTTTTCCAAAGCATAAGCGACCAGAGGAAGTTGGCGCTTAAAGAAAAGCTCAAAAAAATAAAAATGGAGAAAGGCGACAGTATACCAAAATACCTCACGAAGTTATGCCACTGCAAGGATGAGATGGGAAGTGTGGGGGTTACTGTAGATGAAGAGGACTTGGTGAGCTTGGCTCTCCTTGGGCTTCCAAAGAGTTGGCATAGCTACGAGGACTCTGTCAATGGATGGGAGAAACTGCCGGGATGGGAGCGACTTTGGTCGGATCTTGTGCTGGAGGAGATAAGGCAAGGTACCAGGGATGGATCTTCATCGAAGAATGAAGATGAAGAAAATTGTGCTTTGGCTACCAAAGCAAGGAAAGGGAAGGGAAAGAAAAATCCTTCTTAATCCGGTGCGAAAGGCAAGAAGCAGGACTTGTCCAAGGTGAAGTAATTTCACTGTCACCAACATGAACATTACGCCACTAACTGTAGACAAAAGAAGAAGAATAAGCAGGCTATTGGATCTGCAGCTGGAGAGGCCTTAGCCTCACAGTTTGAGCTGGATTTTTCTTTGATCACATGCTTGGTTTCAAGTGTGATGGGATCGGTGTGGTTTCTTGACATGGTGCGTCTTTCCATATGACCGGAGACAAATATTTGTTTAGTGATCTGGATGAAAAGGATCTTGGAGTGCACATCGAGATGGGCGATGATGGTAGATACAATGTGACTGGTATCGGGACCATTTCCTTTGAGAGGGAGTCTGGAAAACCTTTCATCTTGAAGGATTTCATGCATGTTCTAGGATTGAAAAAGAATCTGATCTCTGTGGCGATGTTGGAAGACAAGGGTTACGATGTTGTTTTTAGCAAGGGAAAAGCCTTCCTACGCAGTGAAACAACTGGTCGAACTAGGAGGATAGGGATTTGAGTTAAGAATCTTTATCAGTTGTAGGTAAATGGCTGCACAACAATGGCAGGAAAAGCAGAAGGAGTGGTGAGCCGGGATGAGGACGAATTGTGGCACAAGAGATTGGGCCATCTTCACCATGGTGCTTTGAAAATTTTGCAGCACATTTCTACCGGGGTTCCCAAGGGTACACTTGCACAGTTTGATCAATGCAAGGGATGTACTTTGGGAAAATTTGTGAAGACCACTTTGCATGAGAAGTATAGTTGCGCCACAACGATTCTTGAGAGAATTCACACAGACCTCTGTGGACCTTTCTCGGTTGCTTCAACAGCAAAGCACATGTATTATGTGATATTTGTTGATGAATTTTATCGTAAGTGCTGGATCTTCTTCATGTAGAAGAAGAGAAATACATACTCAAAGTTCTGTGAGTTCAAGGCACTAGTTAAGAAAGATTCGGGGAAGCAGGTGAAAGATCTAAGGAACAATAATGGTGGTGAATACATCTCTGGAAAATTCAAAGACTTCTGCAGCAAAGAAGGAATTCGAAGAGAACTCATAGCGCCCGATAACCCAAAGCAGAATGGGGTCGCAGAGAGAAAGAATAGAATGATCATGGGTGCTGCACGGGTGATGTTGCATGATCAGGGCCTTCCCATACACTTGTGGAATGAGGCATGCAATAGTACGGTTTATGTGCAAAACTGTTGTCCTCATAGAGTACTTGGCATGAGTACACCCGAAGAGGCGTTTTCTGGTAAGAAGCCTGATATTTCTCATTTGAAGATTTTTGGCTCACCTGTTTACATTCATGTGATGAAGGATGCCAGGAAGAAGTTGGAGCCGACCGTAGAGGTTGGGATATTTATGGGGTATACAGAAACAACCCACAATTATCATGTGTAGTTGCTAGACAATTGGATCACTGTAGTGTGATGGGATATCAAATTTCATGAGGATAAAGCCATGAAGTTGTCACTTGAGAGGGAGCTACACTTGCATGAAGATGAGGAGCTACTTGTTCCTAAAGATGAGCCTTAGGATGTGGATCAGACATAAGAGGAGGTTCATGGAGTGGAAGAAAGCACTCATGCAGCGCCAAACATCAGAGGGCAGAAGTGCACTATAGAAGCTAAGTGACTGAATCTTGATGTAGTGCAAAATGTAGGAGAACCTACATCACAACACGGACAGAGATCATCACCTGACTGATTTACTAGATACATGGATCTAATGAGCAAGTGTATCGTGACAAAATCATCCTCTTTTACTAGTAAATCATCCTGATTTACTAGATACATGGAAGCTGTGGAGGATCCTACATGGGTAGATGCCATGGTGGAAGAGTATGATTCGATTGTCAGAAACAGTGCATGGGAGATTGTCCCAAGGCCGGAAGGGAAATCAGTGGTAGGTTCAAGATGGATCTACAAAGTGAAGCAAGCTACTGATGGGAGCGTCGAGAAGTATAAGAAAATATTTGTTGCCTGGGGCTTCTCACAGATCGAGGGGATCAACTATGAAGAAACCTTTGCACCTGTCGCAATGTATTCTTCCATACGGACCATCCTTGCTCTCTCAGCGCAGATGGGTTGGGAAATTCATGAGATGGATGTGAAGACTACACTCCTCAATGGAGTATTTGAGGAGGAGGTGTACATTGAGCAGCCTGAAGGATTTGAAATCTTCAGCAGCGAGTCACATGTGTGCAGGCTCAAAATAATGTTGTATGGGCTGAAACAAGCACCTCGTGCTTCGTACACACAGATAGACAATTATTTCACTGGAATTGGTTTCGCTAAGAGTGAGGCGGATCCTAACCTATACCAGATTGTGGTGGAGGGTAAGTTTTTGATCATTGTGATTTATGTAGATGATTTAATACTAATAGGTGATGAGCTGTTGATACACTCATGCAAGGAAGATCTTGCAAAGGAGTTTGAGGTGAAGGACTTGGGCCTCCTTCATTATTTCCTGGGATTTGAAATTTGGCAGCAAAAGGGTGGGTTGTTTGTGTCTCAAGGCAAGTATGCCCGGGAGATACTGGAGAAGTTTCACATGGAAGGCTACAAGGCTATCGACACTCCTCTTCCTGGTGGTTGGAGGAAAGAGGATGCTACATGGGCAAAGTTAGTGGATGCCACTGTTTATCGATAGTTGGTTGGTTTGCTCATGTATTTAGTCAATACACGACCAGACACATGCTATGCTCTGAACCAGCTTTCACAAGCTATGCTTAAGCCTACCAAGCTCTTTTGGAAGGTAGGCAAGCATGTCTTGAGATATCTCAGGGGCACATCTCGATATGGATTGTGGTACAGATAGTCAGATGAGTTGAAGTTGCATGGCTTCACAGATGTAGATTGGGCAGGAAGCCCAACAGACAGAAAGAGCACATCTGGAGGGATTTTCAGTATCGGATCTACAACAGTTTCTTGGTACAACAGGAAACAAATATCCGTGGCACTTAGTTTAGTGGAGGCCAAGTACATGGAAGAACTTTTAGTTGCATGCGATGCTATATGGATGAGGAAGATCTTGGTCAGGTTGTTCGGTTCACACTTAGATCCTACTATGATATATTGTGATAATCTGAGTTGCATTAAACTCTTAGTTAATCTAGTATTTCATGATAGATCTAAACATATTGACATTCGGTATCATCATATCAGAGATTGTGTGCAGTAGAAGATCATGTTGCTTTCTTACATTCCTACGAAGGATCAGGATGCAGATATTCTGACGAAAGCGCTCACTAGGAGAAAATTCGAATACCATAGAGACATGATCGTGGTGGTAGATAATCCCTATCTTGTTGAGAGGGAGTGTTTAGATTCAACAAGATGATGAGCTTAGTGAAAAGAGTCGCCTTCACTAAGTGGGCCCGTAGGCTATTTTTGGCGCAAAGTCTATTTTTAGACATGTTGATCATATTCTATGAGTTGCAGGATGCTATTTCTGGATGGTTGGTCAAGTTGGAAAAATAGATGGAATTCCATTTTTAGACATATTGGGCGGAATATATTTTTAGATTGCAAGTCTAAAAATAGATATGTCGAATATTATTAGCTCTTAATAATATTTGGACTCTAAACATTATCTTATTCTCTTGGAGCACTTTAGTTAAGTGCACGGATGTGGCACAGCAACCGACAGAAGGAATTACGCTATTCCTGAGGGTTTACTGGAGCTAATGCATGGAGGACTTTAGTTAGAACTCATGTGACAAAGTTTGATGGAGTTGGAGAAGTAGTTGGTGGAGTTGTATTTAGTTTAACTCAGTTAGACTCAGTTGAGCTAGTTGTATTTAGTCTAACTAATTGATACACTAGTGAGAGTGGTGTGAATTAATTAGTGAATTAATTCACTAAATAATAAATCATTAATAAACTGAAGAATACATCAGTTAACTACAGTTCATGGCAGTTTCAGTGGAGACTAGTGGAGAGATAGGTGAAAGAGTAAGTGTGACTATCAGTTGTGACTGTAGTGATGCATTGATTGCATCCAACACTCAGTGGAGATTCCAATGAAGATTGCGTGAGCAAGGCTGGAGCAATTCGAGTTCATTCAGATCCATTCTTCAGCAGGGATTACACAGTAGAGGTAGGCTAGCAGGTGGCAAAGATCGGTGCATGGATTTGCAAGATTGGGCTTGATTAGTGTGTAGCAATTGTATTGTACTGAGAGCCTGCTATGATCAGATTTGTATGAGGATTTTTACATGCTCTCTTTGACATATATTATATACAGATAGTTGAGGTTTTCAACTTCAGGCTTTCCCGTTAAACAAATATGTTCATATGTGTGAATTTTTATTGTTTCATGTGTGCATTGCAATCTTGATTTAATTTCCACAAATGCTCAATGGTGGAATACATTCTGTATTTTGCATGAAGTTAAAATAGTGTGAGATCAAGAGAATCTTGGATATATAACACATAAGTTATATCATTTCTACAGTGCATGCTCTTAGCCTTTTTAATAACTTGGATTTGGATCGAATGAAATCAACCATGATATATTAAGCAAACTCGAAAATGGAATAAGGTCTCATGAAACAAGTAACATCTCTAAGAAAATTTAACCTCTCTGGGGATCTTTATTATCATTGGTCTTGGGAATGTAATATTTTGAGGGGATGAGAAAACAGGTTAAACAGAGGCCCTAAATAAAACTTCATTTCAAGGAACATGAAGTAACTCTCAAACAATAACAGAGATAGAAGGGATAACTAGATTTCCACTTGGATATGGGAGTCGTGGCATGTTTTTTTTTTTTTTTTCAAGTGGTATGAGTTCACCATAGATTGCATCAGGCTTGAGCTATGGCTTGGGAAACCACAACCCAAGGGAATCTAAGCCATCAAAATCACCCGATGATCGCACCCAATCTGGGCCACACTAGCACTAAGCGAACTAAGTTTAACTTGTCTCCTCCCCCTAGCACGAGCCCAACAACCTCCGTGAGGTTTGACACTAGATCGCCCATATGACGTGGTCCATCCTCAACCGGTTTTGAAAGTGGGACTTAATGAAGCTATGGATTTTTATTTTTCAAAAATTCCACAATAATTTTTAGTATGTATCACTTTCTAATAATAGCATATGAACATTCTAAGAAAGTGAATGTGCTATTAGGATTTGTGCATATTTCTGTAATGCATGTATTTGTAGAATTATTTATAGAATAATATGCCTTTGGAGTAATCTAGGTTTATATTAATTAACCAAGCTTAAATCAGTATACTTTGACTTCAAATTGATAAAATAATTGTTTCTATGAACCTTAGTGCAATAATTAACCATAGTATGTAACAACGCCACAAAACCACACAAAAAATAGTGTGTCATCTCTCTAATATGTGAGGAAAAAATTCCTATTAACCCTTAAAGCCCTTCTATATAAATTTCAAGCTATATTACTGTCCCTCCTTCCAAAGAGATTATAAAATTATTATATATTCTAAAATTATACTCTATATTGTTTAAAATTGTTATAATTCTATCATTATAGATGGATTCATAGACTCCTTTAAGGTGGTCACTAAATCCATCTACCTAAAGCTTAACATTGAAAATGGATTTAATGACCCCGTCTAAATTTTGACACTATAGATGGATTCAGAGACCCCTTTTAAGGGGTCTCTGAATCCATCTGTAGGTGTTAAAATATGTAAAATTTCAGTATCAAAATTGCAATTGTCCATTTCCATAGTGATATAGTTAAAAATGACTAGCATAAATGACTAATTCATATACTTGTTATACTTTTTAGTTGGTCATATTTTTATTCTTGGATTATTGTAGTCATTTATGTTAATCATTTTTTATTTTTTCACTTGTTATCTAGTCATAAATTTTTGTCTTGGACTAAATTAGTCATTTAATTTAGTCCCATTTAGTTGGATCCATTATTATCTAGTCATGTATTTTATCCATAGACTAAATTAGTCATTTAATTTAGTCATTTTTAGTTTGTCTCTTAAAATTTTTCAAATATATTAGTAATTCAGTTGAAATAATTGTGATGACTAAATTTTTAGTCACATAGTCACTAATCACTCATTTTGTACTAGTAGACAAGGCCTTCTTTCTACATATGTACCCAAACTTTGTCACCCACCTAAAACTTATGTGGCACCTCATGTTAATCACAATGTTGTTTTTCACTTGGCATTTGCTTTATACAAGATGTCATGTACCTACTAGAAAATTTATTGAATGCGCTTAGTAAACCTAGTGAATTTATTAACTCTAGACTAAACATGGGAAAATTCTTCCTTGTGTAGTTGCAAAAGGGAGTGAAACATCACAGGGAAATAATGGTTGAAATCCTAGTCAAAATTGAAATGGGTTGTTTCTAGTCGAACTATGAGGAGTTATGTTATAGATTTTTTGCACATAGGGAAGGCTATCATCCCATGTTCATGGATTCTTAGAGTTATACATGTGTAATATGTGCACAATCATCCAATTGATGACCTCTTTATGCCCATCAGTCTGTGGGTGGAATGTACTCAACTTAGTGAGATTGGTGTCCAATAATGACCAAAGGCTCAACTAGAATGTGATTCGGAACTTTCTATATTAATATGATATAATGGTCTGTGGGACCCTCAAATATATCCATACTCGTCCAAAGAAGAGTTTGGCAATGTATTCTTCTGTAATACTCTTCTCGTAGACACCCAATATGGCCATCTTATAAAATTAATTGTGGACCACACATACATTGTCATTAACATGATTGGTAGAAGGAAGGAAAAACATATAGTTCATGGAGATGGATTCCCAGGGCCAATTGGGAGTAGGAAAAGGAGTATACAAGCCTTGATTCTTAATGGTTGGCTTGGTGATGAGACAATAATTGTAGGATCTAATATATTTTCTGACATCCTATCAGAGAATTGGACAATAAAAATATTTCTAAAGTACTACCACTATCTTCTCTACAGAAAATTTTCCTGCAACCGAACTATAGTGTGCCTCTGAGATCATCTAGATGTGCTTGCTTGGAGGAACACAAAGGTGTCCCAGGTGGAATAATAATGCATCTTGGAGGTGGAATTATAGAACTTCCTTTCGATCCATAAAAATTTGGTATGTGGTGGAAAATTATGGATCATTTTTGTAAAGCTATGACATCCAAAAGTCTTGTTCCGACAAAAATCGAGTAGAGTGGTTAGCACCACAAGTGGTGGTTGTCTCAGGAAATATATAACATTATTGGTGCCCCTTATTGTACTTAATTTTCAAATGAAAATGTTGTATATATGTGGACCATTTATAATGGAATTCCTTATGCAACTTCCCTTGTGTTTGTATAAATTGGAGAGGTCAGTGATCCATGTGGATGATCATATCATTCCCTAGAATGTAATGTTTCCAACACCAGCAAGCTTGCACAATGGAATACATCTCTTTATCGTAAGTGGGGTATTTCTAAATTTTATCTGAGAGTGTTTCACTATGATAAGCCACTAGATTCCCTTACCGAGGGAAGACTGCACCAATAAAATAGTCTGAGGCATCTGTTGTAATATTCCCAATTTTCCATCATGATAATTGGAATATTCGAGTTCTTAATTTTCTTAATTAATTAACTAAATAAGAGGGCGGAGGGACCCACAAACCCCATATATTAATAACATCCACTTTTGATGTGTGTATGTGGATATTTTAGATCTGCATTATGGAGTAGTGGAGCAGCTTCTTAAATGAAGGAAGAGTGGAGATTATGGATCTTTAATGCAAAATGATGAGGATCGTGGAGAACATCAACTAAGATCATAGTGCATTCAAGGTAATATCATAAAGCACTTATTATGAGATGGTGGAGGAAGTGGTGTGCCTAATGCACACATGATGGAGAGAGTGGGAATTAAATATAGACATGATGGAGATCATGGAGAGACAATGCAATCTTCATGGAGACTAGTGGCCACATGTACAATGCAGTTATTAGGTGGGCCAGGGCTATGGAAGGCTCACAATATATATAATGAAGATGAAGGAAAAATAGAAGGCAGACTTTAGTATTATTATTTATGATATGTTTAGATCTAGATTTGTCATGTGCCATTTCCATGCATGCTTATGCTGTTTAGCTAAGTGTGCAATGCTATTTAGCACAGGCTATTCCCGAGTAGGAATCCCACACTTACCCATGGAGTACTTCAAGTGCCCACTTTGGGAAGGTTTCTATTGAGATATATTCATCATCAGGCATTAGTGCCATCTTCAAGAGGTTGTTTCTAGCATTTCAACAAGGAAACCCATGGAGGATTCATCCTTTCACCTTGTTCTTCATGTTCAGTCTTCCAGGAGTAGGAGATCTATATCTGACATTCAGGCCATTGTATTTTACCTCCATTCAATAGCAATGCCCTCAAAAATTTCATAGTTAAGTCCTTTATATCTAGTGGACGAAGGAAGTTTCTAGTATTTCAGCTGGAAATCATGAGGGGCCAACTACTCACTTTGCATTGACTATTTCCACCATTATTGAAATGATTTGACATATTTAGTACCAGGCTAGAGAGCATCCATCGTTGGCAGCACATTTTTTTTCAAGAAGTTGTGTAGCGGCAACTGCAATCAATGGAGAAGATTGCAGGAGATAGATCTTGAGCTTCTAGCTTGAGGATATAGTGAAGGGATCAACCCTTCAAGCATAGATCTGATTTTGTATGATATTTCAGCCATATTTAGTCAGATCTTAATTTATATTTGCATACCCAACAGTTATGTATGAAATCCCTAAGAGGGTGATTTTCTTAGATTGATAGATCTGGAAAATACTTTTTGGGTTATCTTGTGTATCCATCATAGAGCCCAGATCTATATTTTCAGTATCATCAGAGCTAAAGAACTGCCTAGATATACAATTTACATTTTACTAGAAGTTGTAGTAGGGACATCACATTTTTCCTTATAGCAGTCCAGCAGTTACGCAGTCCCTCTTGTGGGATCATTTCAGGGTCATTCTAGGCCATCTCTTTGGCTTGAGTGTCTCATAATTTGAGAATTATTGTACTTGCATTCCAACTCCTATATAATAAAATGTCCCAGCTATTTCTGTCTATTTCATGGTGTATTTAGATTAAATGTTTACTTTGCTCCAATATCCATTATTGTTTTTTTATATTACTACATTCTCCCTTTTGGGATATTACACTGGTATCAGAGCATGATCTTTGGCTTAGTTTTGGACACTTCATCTTTTGCATCAAAATAAGAAGAAGATATTAAAGATCTGCCATGAAGGAGGATTGCATTTTTTCCACTCTTCTCTTTAAATCCCTACAAGATATCTACAAGGAGGTCAATCAAATGAAGAGAGAAAGGCAAAGGAAGGATCCAAGAATAATATTTGCTGACGAAGGTCAGAATACTTCCTATCAGCATGAGAAGCAATAGGAGAAGAAAAGAGCTTCACATTATTCCACTAGATCCACTTTCTTTGATAAGAAACAGGATTGGTCTGAATATGAAGGAGACTTGGCGCTTGATACCCTAAGTCAATATTTGTTTGAATACATAGCATAACCTAGAGATTTGAAGGAGAATATCTCTCTCCAACAGTTCTTGCAGCTCAAAGAAGAAAGAAGATCCATAAGAAGCAATAGAAGAAAGAGGCATAGATTATTGTTTCCTACATTTGATGGATCTTCCAAAAGCACATTGAGGGCTTGGAGGGGAGAATTTGCTACCTTCATTCTGCAATATCATATAGCATAAAGAGAGATTGTGGAGTTTGCAATATCCCATATGAAAGTGTCTGCTTATGAAGATTTTATTCAAATACTGAAGAAGAGGTATGGTAGAAAGAAACTAGAGACATCTGACATAGTGACATCCCCTATCATTGAGGAGATAATGCATGAAGAGACCAAGGAAGATGTCCTCATTATCACTCAGGAGGAGGAGCCTCTACCACCACCACAAGATGTAGATGGAATTAAATCAGGAGGAGGATCACTTGCATCTTTCCAAGATGGTCTTGAGTTCTTGACATTTGGAACCACATGCACGATTCATGAGATGCATGAGGAGGAGGAAGCTACTAGCGCTAGTAAAATTGTAGAAGAGCAGCCATCATCGCTACCAACAGTTGGAGAGAATATTGCACTGGTTGGAGGAACTATTGTGTATGTGCAAGATGTTCCATAGACTCAGCTTATCCAAGGTTTTCTTCTCCTATTATTTCAATAGCTCATATTGAGATATGTGAGACCATGCAATCAGGGCAAGTGCATAACTAAGGATTAGAGCACCTTTCTGATTTGGAGTAGAAAATTACAAATGCACAAAGGACCCTTGATTTGATGAAGGAGAAGATGAATTGATATCCCAGTTTGTCATGGTTGAGCTACACCCAACACTTTGTGTTGAATTGTGGAGTTGCAGAAGATGGGAGAAGCACATTCCTATTCAGTACAATGCCAAACTATGAGTTTAGCATTGTATGTGGCCATCAAACAACACATGTAACACAATCCATATATACAACATTGTCACTTAGCAGTGGAGATGTTGAGAGGGCCCCATTATTATTTGAGCATTCTAAAGGTAGCTTCACCCATGAAGCACTGGAGGGACATATGATAGATGGTGGACATCTTGTGATGGAGAGCACTTTCCATTTTCAAGGTGAAGTTTTCTTGATGAGCTCCTCACAGCTCAAAGATGAGATTCTACCTACAACATTTTTGGAGCCTTATGGGTTCTAGTGGGCCATAGATGAGAGGATCTCATGGAGAGACCTCAATGGAGGTGCACTTCAACACTTCATGGAGTGAAAAGATATTCAGTTCGAGGATGTTTGTATTCTATATTGGGAGGATACCAAGATTAAGCATGGCATTATTCATCATCCACATTGGGATGAATGGATCTTGTTGAGGAGCAAGAGGTTTCCTACCCTCTTATAGATATATGATACTAGGTAGCAAGAAGCATGGCTACGCTGGTTACTTTTGGGTGAGGATAGGTTTTACCCAACATCTCACATTTGCAGCATCCATGCCACACATATCACTGATGACATGCAGCAGCAGCAGGCATGGTTGCATTGGTTGTTGATGAGAGAGTTTGGACATCTCATGATATATCTTATGTTCTTGTATTTGATTTTGTTTGGGATAT
Source organism: Pinus albicaulis (assembly GCA_034641835.2). NCBI lineage: Eukaryota > Viridiplantae > Streptophyta > Pinopsida > Pinales > Pinaceae > Pinus > Pinus albicaulis. The sequence continues at coordinate 1,359,611,419 of CM076581.1, forward strand.
GTCTCATGTCTTTACATGTATTTCTGTTTGGGATATATCTCATGTACATTCATGTGTTTGGGTTTGAGAGAAAGCATGACTCTCACATGATGTTGAATAAGGGAGCTTATTTTTATTTTTCTGATGAGACACTCCACATATCCATCAATATGTTGTTGCTCCATGACTTCCATCATGATGATGTAAGGAAGCATCAAGAATCCTTGTTTCTTTCATTGCTAATGGGAGAGTATGGGTTGATTTCTTCCCATACATTGCATGACATTGATGGAGGATGGAAACATGAGGCCTTAAAGCGTTGGCTTCTCTTGGGGGATTTTGGTCATCGTACTTGGTATGATGATGATGTGATAGGGAAACAAGATGCCTTACTATGGTGGCTTCTATTGAGAGAATATGGTCACTACATTTGGTAAAATGATGATGTGGTGTCGAAGCAAGAGGCATTGTTGTGGTGGCTTCTATTGAGAGAGCATGGCTCTCATATTTATATTGATGTTGATTTGGCATGGAAGGAAGAAGAATTGATATGATGGATTCTATTGAGAGAGTATGCCTCTCTTACTTGTTTTCATGATGATCTAGCATGGCAGCATAAGGCTTTGCTACATTGGTTGTTATTGGGATAATATGGTTTGACATTGTTCATGTTCATCAATATGTCTCTACTTTTTTTGTACTACGTTGATGTTATGTTTGGTTCCTATATGGTCAACAGGGCTAATGATGTGAGCATTGATAGATGCGATATACTATATGTATCATGGGTTGGAGAGATAGTTCATGAGTTGGGACTTTCCACTATGGGAAGAAACCACTTCATTTCATGTATCTCATGCACAAAGGATATCCTTGGTCATCATATGGTTGTCGCTTGGAGATTCATTGATGAGGATGGGTATCTAAATTTTCAGTTGGAGGCCATTCTAGACATTCTAGAGAGGCATCTTTGGAGCTGCACATGCTTGACACATTGTGACAGATGGGAAGGCCTTCCGTATGAGGAAGCCATTTGGAGGGAAAATGTTGGCTGTAGCATCCACTTTTGCAGTTGCTTGAGGACAAGCAACATTTTGGTGGGGAGGATTGTAATATTCCCAATTTTCCATCATGATAATTAGAATATTAGAGTTCTTAATTTTCTTAATTAATTAAGTAAATAAGAGGGTGGAGGACCTACAAACCCCATAGATGAATAGAATCCACTTTTGGTGTGTGTATGTGGATATTTTAAATCTAGATCTACATTATGGAGTAGTGGAGAAACTTATTAAATGAAGGAAGAGTGGAGATCATGGATCTTTAATATAAAATAATGAGGATCTTTCAGGAGGTCAACTAAGATCATAATGCATTCAAAGTAAGATAAAAAAGCACTTATGATGAGATAGTGGAGGAAGAGGTGTCTTTAATGCACACATGATGGAGAGAGTGGGAATTAAATGCAGACATGATGGAGATCATGGAGAGACAATGCAGTATTCATGGAGGCTAGTGGCCACATGTACAATGCAGTTACAAGGTCAGCCAAGGGTATGGAAGGCTCACAATCTATATAATGAATATGAAGGTGCAATATAAGGTAGGCTTTAGTATTATTATTTCTAATATGTTTAGATATAGATTTGTCATGTGACATTTCTATGCACACTTATGCTATTTAGCTAAGTCTGTAATGTTGTTTAGCATAGTGTTTTCCTGAGCGGGAATCCCACCCTTACCCACGGGGGACTTCGAGTGCCTACTCTGGGAAGGTTTCTATTGAGCTATATTCATCATCAAACATTGGTGCCATCTTCAAGATGTTGTTTCTAGCATTTCAGCTAGGAAACCCATGAAGGATTCATCCTTTCACCTTGTTCTTCATGTTCAGTATTCCAAGAGAAGGAGAACTATATCTGGCATTCAAGCCATTGTATTTTACGTCCATGCAGTAGCTGTCCCCTCAAGGATTGCACAGTTCAGTCCTATATATCTATTGGAGGAAGGAAAGGAAGTTTCCAGTATTTCAACTAGAAATCTTGTGAGGGACCATGTCCTCACTTTGCATTCACTGTTTTCACCATTATTGAGCTGATTTGACATATTTAGTAGAAGGCTATAGAGCCTCTCTCTTTGATAATGCAATTTTTTTCAAGTAGTTGTGTAGTAGTAGCTGCAATCAGTGGAGAAGGTTGGAGGAGCTAGATCTTGAGCTTATAGCTTGAGGATCTAGTGAAGGGGTCAACCCTTCAAGCATAGATCTAATTGGGTATCATATTGCAGCCATATTTTATACATATCTTGCTTCATATCTGCATACCCAATAGTTATATGTGCATGCCCTAAGAGGGTGATTTTAGTATTTTGATATATCTAGAAAATCCTTTCTGGGTTATCTTGGGTATCCATCATATAACTCAGATCTATATTTTCAGCATCATCGGAGCTCTAGAAATTCCTAGATCTACACTTTGATTTTTTTTCGGTAGTTGTAGTCCTAGCAATTACAGCAGAGACAATGTAGTTATGGATGATTCTGTATAAAATTATCAAATTCTCGTGTGGAATGTTCAGTGGGAAAGTTCTTCCACTTAATGAGATACTTTGAAATTGATCGATTTTTCATCCCTCAGGTTCTTATTTAGATAACTTCTTCAGGCTCAAATATGATTTTTCCTTCTTCCTCAAGTTCTTGTAACACTATTTAAACTAGAAGCTTGTCAATGATAACCTTCTTTAAGCATGAAACGTGGAAAATTAGGTGTACTCTAGAAGATGCACGTAACACCAATTTGTATGCCATAATACCAATATCTTGCAACACCTTTTAAGGACCGTAGTAATTGGGTGATAATTTATTATACCTCTTAGCTTGTTTGTGGGAAATTTTTTATGGTTTTAGATATAAAATTACCCAGTCACCTCCATCAAAACTTATTTCACTACGATGTTGATATGCCTGTTGTTTCATATGATTCTATGCCAGAGTGAGGTTATTCTTTAAGATTTGGAGAACTTGTTATTGGTGCTCGATTTGATCTTACACTGCTTGAACCTTAGAACTTTCCCTTAAATATGATGTGATGGATGGTGGATGATATCCATCAAGTTCCATATATGGGGTCATTTTTTCTCTAGTATGGAAGGAAGTCTTATACCACCATTTAGCCAGAGGTAACCACATGACCCATTGTGTTTCTTTATCAAATATAAAGAAAAAAAAATATCCTTCCAAACATTTGTTCAATATCCTAGTTTTCCCATCAGATTGAGGATGATAGGATGAACTATGAGCTAATTGAGTGCCAAGACAAGAAAATGATTGTGTCCAAAAATTTACAATGAAAATGGGATCTCTATCACTTACTATAATATTTGGGTTTCCATGAATCTTTTGAATTGTTTCCATAAATGTAGTAGCAATTGTATAGGCTTTAAAATGATGAGATAATGCACAAAAGTGTGCATACTTGTTAAGTCTATCAAATACCACCATTATGGCACTCTTTCCTTTAGAATTGGGTAAACCTATGATAAAATTCAATGAGAGCTCCTCCCAATGCTGACTTCAAATGGCTAAAGGTTGTAGCAGGGACGTGGTATTAATTTTATCGCCTTTATTCCGTTGGAACACCAAAAATTCTGTCACAAACTTTTGAATATGATATTTAATTCCATCCCAAAAAAAATCCTTCTTCACCATGTGGTAAGTTTAAAAAAATCCTAAGTTCCCTCCTAAGGGAGAGGTGTGCAATTCCAAGAGAATATCTTGTTTGAGTTGCGAATTATTACAAATCAATAAGTGATATTTTTATGATAACGAATAATTTTTCTAGCTAATGTATGAGATGTGATAGGTTGTTGATGCAACTTTTGAATGAGTTTCCACATATCTTCATCATTTTTCTATTTTTCCCTTTCTTTGGTTATCCACTCAGGTTGGATAATAGAAATGGCACAAAGCAATGCTTCCACATCGTCATACTTTCTTGAGAGTGCATCTACTACAAAAATTTTCTTCCCTTTTATTTAGATGATTTTAAAGTCATAACCCAACATCTTTGTGACCCATTTTTTTTGCTCTTCTTAAGATAATCATTTTTCCAAAAAGTATCTAATACTGTCATGATTATTTTTCACCTTGAAGTGTCTTCCCATTAGGTAAGGTCACCATTTCTTTACTGGATGTAGTACTGCCAACATTTCCCTCTCATAAATATGTTCATGTATATACTTTCCTTTGATTGAACGAATTTAAAAATAAATGGGTATTCCTTCTTGCATTAAAACCGAACCAATTCCATTTCACGAGGCATCACATTCCACAATAAAGGTTTTTGTGAATTCTGGCATAGCTAAGACCAGTGCTTGACACATTTCCAAGTTTAATATGCATAAATAGCTTAGTTTCTTATGGAGTCCAAGAAAATGCATCTTTCTTCAGTAATTAGGTTAAAGGTGCCACTATTCTCCCATAATTATTAACAAACTTGCAATAAAACCCTATAAACCAAATAAATCCTGAAATATACTTTATGGTTGTGAGGATTTTCCATTCCTTAATGGATTTAATTTTCTTAGTGTCTACCTTAACACCCTAATAGATACAATATGACCCAAATATTCCACCTCATGAACTCCAAAGAAAAACTTTGAGGTTTTTTCATATAATTGTTTCTCCTCAAATTTTTTGAGAACCATGTCAAAATGTTGAACAGGATCCTTCCAAGATCTGTTATAGATTAGCATATAATAAGAAAAAACTAACACAAATTTTCTAAGGAAGGATTTGAAAATGGAATTCAGCAAGCCTTGAAATTTTGAAGGCACATTATTACGGTCAAAAGGCATGACTAAAAAATGATAATGACCATCATGAGTTTTGAATGTTGTTTTCAGAATGTCTTCAATCTTCATTCTAAACGAAGATCCAACTTGGTGAATTAAATTTCTCCATATAATTCATCAAAAAATTCAGTAATGACAGGAATGGGAAATTTATCTTTAATAGTGAGCTTGTTGATATCCCTATAATATGGAAATATATACCATGATCCATCCTTATTATGCACCAATACTACTAGAGTAGAGAAAGAACTTTGACTATGTTGAATTATACCAACCTCTAGTATGTTTTCAACAGTATGCTCAATCCCATTCTTTTGGGAATAAGGCTATCTGTAAGGCTTGATGTTTGGAGGAACAATTACAGGAATCAAATGAATAGCATGACCATGATCATGAATAGGTGGGAGGCCTTTTGGAGTCTCGAACACCTTATAATGATTTTCCAGGACTTTTTGGAGATATGGAGAAATAGATGATTTCGATGTTTTAACCTCTAGTGAGAATAATTGTGTAATAATGCGTCGTAACTATTTCTTCAGAATATTTTCTAGGACATTAGATTTGATTATCATTCTTAGTTTCCTGCTATACCCCTTAATTCAACTTCCTTTCCATTCGAAAAAAAATGAACAAAATTTCTTGAAAATTAAAAACTATCGTCCCCAAAGATTATAACCATTGGACTCTTACTACAACATTAACACCACCGATTGGAATGGAGATAAATGGACTATTCAATGCATATTCCCCCATGGTTAGCTTGATACTATGGAAATTTCGAGAGTAATTTATAGTTCCTCCATTTGCAACCATCACTTGACACTCTAGTGTTAGATATAGGAAGCAATTCAATTCCTTGGCTATCTTACAATGAATAAAATTATGAGTACTACCTAAATCAATCAATACTATTAAATTTTTCTTATTGATATATCCTTCTATCCTAAGATTTTTAGGAGTGGTAATTCATGCAAATTCATTACAAGATATGGTCAGATTCATTTCTTCTTTCTCTGGGGTTGGTTCCTAGTGTATATCCTCCTCTTTTGATGTTTCTTGTTCCTTTTCTTCCTCCTATTCACAATCAATGTAAAATAATTTATTCTCAGTGCACATATGAGCTTTAGTGTATTTATATCACAACTATAACAGATCCATTTTTATCTTTTTTCCTCCAATTGTTGTGGTGTCAAACTTGTAGGTTGTGGAAGGATAGGAGCAACAACACTTCCATCTTTGTAGTTGTCAGTGGTATACTTCCTTGTTGCCGTAATTTTTCTTTCAAATTTTCTTGCCACCTTGAATGCCTTCTCAAATGAATCAGGTTCCCAAAGGTGAACCTCATGTTGGATGCTATCCTTTAATGTCCCTATGAAGACATTGATCCTATGTTCCTATAAAATATCAGTTACCTTGATATTCAATTTTTGAAAGTCCTCAATGTGCTACGCCATTGAACCCTTTTGTTTTAGATGTATCAATTGGGTAAAGAAGGTGTTGTTATTTGTATTCTTGTAATGTGCTATAATTTCCCCCGTAAAAGATGACCAAGTGGCAAGTGCTTTATAGAAATAAAGCCATCCATACCATACAAACTTATTCAGTTCTAAATATAAATTTTCAATGCATACCTTTTGTAAGTGTTGCACGTCATGGAGATCAAAATATTGCTCCATCTATATTAGCCATGTTATTGGATCCTTTCCATAAAAATTCCTCATATTGATCTTTGTAATGTGGTGTTTCTTAAACCCAACATTCGAGTCGCTACAATCATAATTAATATTCTTTTTATCCTCATCATGATTTCATGGATTACCTTGTCACCGCTTAAAAGCCTTTCTTCCAGCAACTTTTCCAAACCTTCCTTCAACCCCTCTATCTTGACATTATTCATTGGTTCCATGTATGCTTTAAATCATCATTCAAAACTCCCATGTCCCTTTTTATACGATCTATATTATCATTCATCATGGCTTCCAATTATTTTTTTAAACTTTTTGCGAGAGTAAGGATTGTTGCACTTGGTGTCCTAATTTTGATATATCATGTTGCATTTATTCCTCTTATTCATGTGTCATAGAAGATATTTATAGTTGTGTACTAGGTGTGTCCATTATTTTGTTTTCAATCATTTTGGAATCAAACAATGATATCTATGCTTCACTATGGCCTTTGAATCATTTCAAACTTATTTTTCAAACGAATGTTATAGAAAATTAAAAAAATACACACCTTTTTCTTGCTTTTGAGGTTACTTTTGAGGAGGTCGATATTGAAACTATTGTATCTTAGTGATTTCAGATATCCAATATCTAAAATTAGGTTCTATGGTAGCTCTCTGATTATTATTTTCAATGCCACAAGTCAGAACAAATTTTGATTCGTCAAGATTAATTTATTCCCAATCTCCCATGATGACCTAATTATGGATTGGTTTAGTAGATCGAATATGTACGAAGTTGCACATTTCAAGTTTTTGACCTTCATTCCTGAACATGATATAACAAATGCTACAGGTTGTGGACCTTCGACCACTTTTTACTAGATTCCAATCTAATGCTCATAGAGGAAGTTATGACGATTTTACTGTTATGAAACCAAATCCAAACATAGAAGAAAAGAGACATCAATAGCTTATAAATCAACCACTTCGAGGGGGAAACCTCCAATACATTACATAAATGAACAATTATTGGATGATAGAAATGAAAAAACCTACTTCTATATATAGGGGTCCATGGGGTCACAATATAATCCTAGCCGACCTAACAATAATAATGTAAGCAAACAATAATAACAAAAATAAGGGGGCTACATTAATAAAAATAAGGGGGCTACATGGGGGTTATAGGGTTACAAAAATAACAATAAGGGGGATACATTAATAAAAATAAGGGACTACGCTAGTAATATGGGGACCTAACATGCCCCTATCCTTCAAAAAAGTTTTTTCCTCAATGCTTGAGTAGCTCTAGATGCTTCCGTATAAAAGTCTCATCCTCCCATGTAGAATCTTTACTGGGTAAATTCTTCCACTTGATGAGATACTCTGAAATTGATCAATTTCGTAGCTATTGATTTCTTGTTTCCGTGACTGTTTCAGGTTCCAATATGATTATTCCTTCCTCATCAAGTTCTAGCAATATTTTTGAACTGGAATTTTGTCACCTATAACCTTCTTTAAGCATGAAACATGGAAAACTGGATGCACTCGCGAAAAAGTAGGAAGCTCCAATTTGTATGCCATAGTACCAATCTTTTGCAACACCTTGTAAGGACCATAGTATTTTGGTGATAATTTATTATCCTTATTAGCTTACTTGAGGGACATTTGTTTGTATGGGTGTATCCATAAAAATACCTAGTATCCTACATCAAAACTTCTCTCACTACGATGTTGATTTTCCTGTTGTTTCATTCAATTTTGTGCAAAATTGAGGTTATCCCTTAAGAGTTGGAGAACTTGCTATTGATGTTCGATGTTATCTTCCAGTGCTTGCACCTTAGAATTTTCTCTTAAAGATGATGTGATGGACGATGGATGATATCCACAAAGTGCCATAAATGGGGTCATTTTTGTTGTAGTATGGAAGGTAGTGTTATACCACCATTTAGCTAGAGGTAACCACTTGACCCATTTTGTTTGTTTATCAGATACAAAGGAATGAAGATATCATTCCAAAAGTTTGTTCACTATCTCATTTTGACCATCAGATTGAGGATGATAAGATGAGCTATGAGCTAGTTGATTACCCAAAAAATAAAATAAATTTGTCCAAAAATTTCTTGTAAAAATGGGATCTCTATCACTTACCATAATCTTTGGGTTTCCATGTAGCTTTTGAATTGTTTCCATAAATGCAGTGGCAACTTTACTTGTTTTAAAAGGATGAGATAATGCACAAAAGTGTGCATACTTGGTAAGTCTATCAACTACTACCATGATGACACTTTTTCCTTCAGGCTTAGGTATACCTATGATAAAATCCATTGAAATCTCCTCCCAACGTTGACTTGGAATGGATAAATGTTGTAGAAGACCCAGGGTCTTAATTGTCTCAACTTTACTTTGCTGGAAAACTAAACATTCTGCCAGAAACTTTTGAATATCATATTTAAGGTCATCCCAAAAAATTCTTTCTTCACCTTGTGGTAAGTTTTTAAAAATCCCGAGTGTCCTCCTAAAGGAGAAGTGTGCAATTCCAAAAGAATCTTTTGTTTTAGTTGGAAATTCTTACAAAGATATAAGTGATCTTTGTAGCATAAGGAATCAATTTTCCTGACTAAATGTATCAGATGTACTAGGATCTTGCTTCAACTTTTGAATGAGTGTCCACACTTCTTCGTCTTTCTTCCATTCATCCTTCACTTCAGTTATCCAATTTGGTTGGATAATAGAAATTTCACAAAGCAATGCTTCCACCTCTTCATCATTTCTTGAGAATGCATCTGCAAAAAAATTTAGCTTCCCTTTTTTGTAGATGATTTCAAATTCATAACCCAACATCTTTGTGATCCATTTTTGCTGCTCTTCTGAAGACAGTCTTTGTTCCAAAATGTTTTTAAGACTATAATCATATTATTTTACCTTGAAGTGCCTTCCCCTTAGGTAAGGTCACCAATTCTTTAGTGCATGTGGTATTGCCAACATTTCCTTCTCATAAATAGCTTTCTGTAAATACTTTCCTTTTATTGGATGACTTGCAAAAGAAATGGCTCTTTCTTCTTGCATTAAAACAACACCAATTCCATTTCCTAAGGTATCACATTCCACAATAAAAGCTTTTGTGAAGTCTGGCATGCCTAAGACTGGTGCTAGGAACATTGCCTCTTTAAGATGTTAAAAGGCCTTAGTTGCTTCAAGAGTCCATGAAAACGCATCTTTATTCAATACTATTGTTAGAGGTGTTGCTATTCTCCCATAATTGTTAACAAACTTGCGATAATACCCTGTTAACCCGAGAAATCCTTGTACCTGCTTTATGGTTGTGGGGACTTTCCATTCCTTAATGGCTTTAATTTTTTTAGGGTCTACCTTAACACCCTCGTGAGATACAATATGACCTAGATATTCCACCTCTTGTACTCCAAAGAAACATTTGGATGTTTTTGCATATAATTTTTTCTCCTCAAATAGTTTGAGACCCCTCTCAACATGTTTAACATGATCCTTCCAAGACCTGTTGTAGATTGGTATGTCATAATACAATACTAGCACAAATTTTATAAGGAAGGGTTTGAAAATGGAATTCATCAACCCTTGAAATGTAGAAGGTGCATTGGTAAGGCCAAAAGGCATGACCAAAAATTCATAATGACCCTCATGAATTCGAAATGTTCTTTTCGGAATATCTTCAGTCTTCATTCTAATTTGATGATATCTTGAATGAAGATCCAACTTGGTAAAATAAATTGAGCTATCTAATTCATCCAATAATTCATAAATCACAGGAATGGGAAATTTATCTTTAATAGTGAGCTTATTGATCTCCCTATAATCTGGACATGTGTGCCATGATCCATCCTTCTTGTGCACCAATACTACTGGAGCAGAGAAAGAACATTTACTAGGTTGAGTTATACCAGCCTCTAACATTTCTGCAATCATATGTTCAATTTCGCTCTTTTGGAAATAAGGATATCTGTAACGCATCATGTTTGGAGGAATGCTTCCTAGAATCAAATGAACATGATGATGATCACGAATAGGTGGGAGTCCTTTGGGAGTTTCAAACACCTTGGAATGATTGTCCAAGAGTTTTTGGAGATCTATAGAAATAGATGATTTTGATGTTGGAACTTCTAGTGAGCATAATTGTGCAGTTACACCTAATTGTTATTTATTGAGAAGCTTTGTCATAATATTAGAGCTTATTATCTTTCTTGGCTTCCCTGTGATACCTTATAATTTGATTTTATTTCCTTCGGAAAAAAAATTTCAAGAAAATTTCTTGAAAATTAAAAGCTACTATCCCAAAAGATTGTAACCATTGTACTCCTAGTACAAGATTAAAACCTCCCATTGGAATGGAAAGAATTGGACTATTCATTATATATTCCCCCATGCTTATCTTGGTATTATGGTTTTTTCCAGAGAAATTTATAGTTCCTCCATTTGCAACCATCACTTGAAATTCTGGTGCTGGGTATAGGAAACAATTCAATTCCTTGGCTACCTTACAATGAATAAAATTATGGGTACTACCTGAATCAATCAACAATATTACTTTTTCTTCTTTATAAGTCCTTCTATCATGAGATTTTGAGGAGTGGTAATTCTTCATTACATGATATGGTCAAACTCATTTCTTCTTCTTCTAGGGTTGGTTCCTGGTGTATATCCCCTTCTTTTGAAGTTTCTAGTTCATTTTATTCCTTCTCTTCAAAATTTATGTAAAATAATTTCTTCTCAACACACTTATGACCTTTAGTGTATTTGCTATAAAAACTGTAGCAAATCCCTTTTTCTCTTTTTTCTTCCAGTTATTCTGGTGTCAACCTTATAGGTTGTGGAAGTCTAGGAGTAGCAACACTTCCATCTTTATAGATGTGAGTGGTAGGCTTCCTGGTCGCCATAATTTTACATTCAATTTCTCTTGCCAACTTGAATGCCTTCTCTAATGAATCAGGTTCCCAAATGAAAATTTTAGGTTGGATGTTATCCTTTAAAGTCCCTGTGAAGACATCAATCCTATGTTCCTCTGGAATATTTTTTACCCTTATATTCAATTTTTGGAAGTCCTCAATGTGCTCCATGACTGAACCCTTTTGTTTGAGATTTATCAATCGGCTAAAGAAGGTGTTACTCTTTGTATCCTCATAATGTGCTATCATTTCCTCCGTAAAAATTGACCAAGTGACAATTTTTTTCACATACCATACAAATGTATTTTGTTTTAAATGTAAAGTTGCAATGCATACCTTTTGTGTGTTTTTCACATTATTGAGATCAAAATATTGCTCCATATTCAGTATCCATGTTACTGGATCCTTGCCATCAAACTTCCTCATATCCATCTTTGGAATATGGTGGTTCTTCCATCCAACATTAGAGTTTATGAAATCATGATTAACATTTATTTTGTTCTCATCATGAGTTTCCTCTACTATATTTTCAGCATTAGGAAACATTTATTGTATCAACTTTGTCAAACCTTCCATGTCTTCTTTTAGATCATTCTTCATGTTTTCCATGTTGTCTTTCATTTTTTCTTCCATGTCATCCACCTTAGCTTCCATGTCAGCTTCCATGCCATCCATCTTAGCTTCCATACGATCAATCTTAGCTTCCACGCCTTTCTTTAAACCATCGATATTATGCTTCAAACCATCCATCTTCACTTCCGTGCCTTTCTTCAAAACTTCAATTTCATTTTTTGTTGCTCTTTGCGAGAACGAAATTTGGTGCACTTTCTCTTCTAATTTTGATAGATCATGTTGCAATTCTTCATATTCATGAGTCATCATAGAATATTCTGAGGGCTTAATGGGTGTTGAATTATTTTTAGGGTGAATTTTAGAACCCAATACTATGCTCAATAGGCCCTTGGAATCACTTAAAACTGATTTTTCGAACAAGACTTATGCAATTTGAAAAAAATACACACCTTTTTCTTGCTTTTGAGGAGCTCCATATTGAAAATGAATTATCTCGGTAATTGTGGATCTTCAATTTCTGAAATTTTGTCCTGTATTAGCCCTCTTAATCATCTTTCGAATTCCATAGGTTAGACCTTATTTGGATACTTCAAGACAAATTTATGTCAAATCTCCCACGATAACCTAATTATGGACTGGTTCCATAGAGAGCACTTGTATTGTGTAACACGTCTCGTTGTTTCCTCCTTCAGCTCTAAAATTGATAAACAGGAAACTACAGTCCATGTACTTGCAGACACCTTTTACAGAATTTTGATCCAATGCTCAGAGAGTGAGTTATGATGATTTTCCCAATCTCACCTGTTTGATATGAAATTCGGGAGCTTGAACAAACCCTAACTTCCACAGATCATATCTCCGAAAATATTGTGAACCAATATATAAAATTTGTACAGGAAGTGTAATATTCCCAAGTTTTCACATCATATTTGGAATATTAGATTCCTTGATTTTCTTAATGAATTAAGTAAATAAAAGGGTGGAGGGACCCACAATCCTCATTAAGAATAAATATTCACTTTGTGTGTGTGAATGTGGATTAATTTAGCCTAGATCTGCAAAAAGATGTAGTTGAGCAACTACTAATGTGAATGAGATTGGAGATCATGTCTCATTTAATGAGAAAGATCATGGAGGGTTGATTCAGTCAAGTAAAATCTTGAAGATGTCAATCAAAGGATAATTGAGCATTCATGATCAAGTGATGGAGGAGCATGTGCAAATGAAGCGCACATGATGGAGGGGGTGTACATTGCACCTTGATTGTTTGGTTGATTTGGTCAAACAATGCAATCCCACCTGGACGATCTTATCCACCTAAGACAGCACAGTTGAGATTAGGGCCAAGGCTTGAGGAGGCTCAATCAATATAAAGGAGATGACGGAAAAGGTGAAAGGGATCCTGGATTATTTGATGTATGATCTTTTAGATTTGGAATTTTCAAGTGACATTCCACTACATTCTTGGGCTGTTTAGCAGAGATTGTAGGTGTTGTTTAGCACAGGGTGTTCCCGGGCGAGAATCCCACCTCTTTATTTGAATGATATCTAAGGAAGAGGATTTTAATTCATTATACATCAGGAATTAAGTGCCATTTCCTTTTTCTACTTTATGTAGAACATTCATATTTAGAAATCTACAGATTTCTGAAGATCAGTTTGGAAGGTGGAAGTTGTCTTCAGTACTTCCGCTGGAGAACAAGGTGAGGGATTATTCGCATCACATGAGCTTATAGATCAGCACTACCAGAGCCACATTACAGATCTGGAATCATGCCAAGAGTTATTAACCTCCTAGCAGCATTATTTTTCCCAAGAATAATGATGTCCATATTGGAGATCTAAAAGGAGGAAGGAAGTTGCTAGTATTTCAACTAGCAATCCAGTGGAGGACCATTCCTCCACATTGCCATTAGTCTCACCATCAGCGTGGAGTTTATTGCAGCGTATTTCAGTAGTAGGAGGCCTCTCTTTCCCTCACAGCGCAGATTTTAGAGGCAGTTGTGTTGCAGCAGCTGCAATCATCTTTTGGAGGATTGAGAAGCTAGATCTAGAGTTTCTAGCTCATAGATTTGAGGAAGGGATCAACCCTTCAAGAATAGATCTGATTTGAGCACACATTTTAGCCATCTATTCTTGAGATCTAGCTTCAGATCTATATTTCCCAGGAGATCAAGGATCAAACCTTGGGGAGGTGATTTTTCCAAAGTTGCAGATCTGGAAAATCCTTTCTGGGTTATCTTGGGAATCCATCACATTGGCCAAATATTGAATCTTGGCATCATCAGAGCTCCAGTTTTGAGTAGATCTACATTTCAATTTTCAGCCTGCAACCATATGTTTGCATACTGCTGAAGAGACAGCGTAGTATTTTCTGCAGAGCCTCAACAGTTACGTTGTACCTGCTTCATACATGTTTTCAGGGTGATTCTAGCTCATCTGTTTGGCTTGATCTACCTATATCTTGTATGGTTGTAACTGAATCATCTACAATATAATAAAATGGCTCAGCTCTTTCTGCATATTCTGATTTGTACTTAGATTTATTGTTTATCTTGTTGTAATTCTTATATTGTGTGAATTATTATTGCATTCTCCGTTTTGGGATATTACAGTGGTATCAAAGCATTATCTTTGGCTCAACTTGTGGACACTTCATCTTGTGCATTGAAAGAAGAAAATATAGATGAGATCTATCGTGGAGGATGAAAAATTTGTCATTGCTTTCTCTAGATCCATGTAAGATCTCTCCAAGGAGGTCAATCAAATGAAGGAGGAAGAATAGAGAGAAGATCCAAGAAGAAGATGTGATGAAGAAAGTACTTCCTATCAACAAGAGAGAAGACTGGATAATCCTAGATCTCCTCATAGATCCCCTATGCCTACTTTATTTGAAGAAGGTGAGAGGTATAGAAGTGAAGAAAGGAATGAATCTGAGACTCATGAGATTCTCAGTCTATATCCTGAAGAGTACAAAGCACATTCTAGAGCTTTCAAGGAGAAGCTAACTCTCCAACAATTCTTCAAAATCAAAGAAGAAAGAGGATCCTATAGCAGCAATAGGAGGAAGAGGCATAATAGATTGTATTTGCCTACATTTGATGGGACTTCCTCAAGAAATGTCAAAGCTTGGAGGAGAGAGTTAGATTCATTTTTCGAGCTGCATCCTGTGGATGAGAAAGAGGTTGTTCAAATTGCAACACTTCATCTCTTAGATGAAGCAGAATATTGGAGGTTTGGGCATCTGTAGCATGCAAAGTTGACCAAGTATTCAGATTTCTTTCAGAAGTTGAGGAAGAGGTTTGATGTGGAGAGGTCACTAATTTCACCACCTGTTGCAGAAGTACTTGTATCTAGAGAAGAGGCACTTGCACCTTTGCAAGATAGTCTTGAGCTCTTGACATATGGAGTCCCATGCATAGATCGGGAGATGCATGAGGAAGAGGAGGAAGATAATAGCGCTGGTACACTTGAAGACAAGAGGCCATAATTCTTACCAGTAGTTGGAGACACTATTGTCCCAGTTGGAGGAACTCTTGTGTTCTGTCAAGAGCATCCCACATATCAGTTGATCCAAGGTATGCATAAAATTTCAACACATATTGTTTCAAGATCCATGCATAACCAAGGGTTAGAACAAAATGTTGATTTGAAGCAAAGACATTTCACAGTGCAGAGGACCCTTGGTCTAATCAAGGAGGAGACTTAAAACTATGCCTATTCATCATTGTTCAGCTACATTCAACCCTTTAAGTTGAGATTTAGAGTTTCAAAAAATGGGATTAGCATTATCCTATGTATAATGACTGATTGTAAGATCAGTGTTGTAAGTTTCTTTGACACAGTGCATGCATCACTCTACAGATTTACAGCGTTGTCACTTAGTGGCTGTGACAAACAAAGGGCTTCATCATTCTTGGAGCATTTTGGGGTTAGCTTCACTCATGAAGAAATGGAAGAAAATATGACAAATGGTAGACATCTTGGAATGAGAAACCTTTTCTCCTTTCTAGATGACCCTTTCTCAATGAGCCTCTCACTGCTAAAAGAGAAACTTGTACTTGTAGTAAATACAAAACTTCTTTGGTTTTGGAGGGCCTTTGATGGAGAGAGAATCTCATTAAGAGATATCATTAGAGATGCATTTCAACATTTCAGGAACTGAAAAGTTCTTCAAAAGTTTGGGAAGGATGGCATTCTACAAAGGGAGGATGCCATGATTATGCACTACCGCATTCATCATCTACATGGGAGTGAATGGGTGAGGATGATAAGAAAGGGGTTGAAAAACCACTTGCAAATTTGTATGGGCTAGCATGCTTGGTTACGTTGGTTTCCATTGGGAGATTTCTGTCACTCTCCAAAGGCACCTATTTTTCTGATCCATGCCTTGAAAAACAAATATGAGATGAGGGAGGGGGCATGGTTGCGCCTGATGCTCTTGGGTGAGTATGGATACCACCCAATAGCTCATGATTTTTTGATTCATGCCCTGTGTATCAATGATAGGATGCAACAAAATAAGACATGTTCATTTGGTTTCACTTGAGGCAGTTTGGCGACCGCATGACATCTCCTATGTCTATGTGTTTTGTATTGTGTAGAATTTGGCATAATGATCTCATGATGTGCATTGATGATGTTTCTCTGTATTGGGCTGATGTGACATCTCATGTGTCCATTAGTATGCTTTTGATTCATGATGCACATGAGGAGGAGAGAAGGCAGCAAGGTCTCTTGTTGCTTTGGTTGCTTATGGGGAGTTTGGCTTGACCATCTTACATGGAGGAGATGGAGGATGGCAAAAAAGGGCCTTAAATCGGTGGCTATTGTTAGGAGAATATGGTTTGACATCTTTGTCTAGCCATATTGCTTCTCCCCTTCGTATTTTGCATAACCTTGAAATGATGGAGTTTGGATCCAAGAAGGCCAACATGGATAAGTATGGGGGCATATCAATGCTCAATCTAGTTCATGAAACATGGGATGAAGGAGTGTATTATATGATGAATATTTTCCTTTATGGAAAGAGCTACTTTATTTTTTGTCTCTCATGTATTGTTGATGATGTTGGGCATCATAATGTTTTCACTTGGTACTTCATGATGGAAGGAGGACATCTAACCAAACAATTGGAGGTCATTCCTTATGTTTTTAAAAGACAACTTTGGAACCAAACATACATAACCTATTGCTGCAAATGGAGGAAGCCTTCCTTATGTGGATGTCATATGGAGGGGAATATATGGCCTTGCATCTACTTTTGGAGTTGCTTGAGGACAAGCAACATTTTTCCAAGGGGGGGGGGACTGTAATATTGCCAATTTTTCACATCATATTTGTAATATTAGAGTCCTTGATTTTATTAATGAATTAAGTAAATAAAAGGGTGGAGGGACCCACAATCCTCATTTAGAATAAATATCCACTTTGTGTGTGTGAATGTGGATTAATTTAGCCTAGATATGCAAAAATATGTAGTTGAGAAACTACTAATGTGAATGAGATTGGAGATCATGTATCATTTAATGAGAAAGATCATGGAGGGTTGATTCAGTCAACTAAGATCTTGAAGATGTCACATAAAGGATCATTGAGCATTCATGATCAAGTGATGGAGGAGCATGTGCAAATGAAGCACACATGATGGAGGGGGTGTACATTGCACCTAGACTGTTTGGTTGATTTGGTCAAATAGCGTAGTCCCACTTGGAGGATCTTATCCACCTAAGACAGTGCAGTTGAGATTAGGGCCAGGGCTTGAGGGGGCTAAATCAATATAAAGTAGATGAAGGCAAAGGTGAAAGGGATATTGGATTATTTTATGTATGATCTTTTAGATCTGGAATTATCAAGTGACATTCCACTGCATTCTTGGGCTGTTTAGCAGAGATTGCAGGTGTTGTTTAGCATAGGGTGTTCCCGAGCGGGAATCCCACCTCCTTATTCGAGTGACCTCTAAGGAAGAGGATTGTACTTCATTATAAATTAGGCTTTAAGTGCCATTTCCTATTTCTACTTTCTGTATAACATTCATATTCAAAAATCTGCCGATTTCTAAAGATCAGTTTGGAAGGTGGAATTTGTCTTCAATACTTCAGCTGGAGAACAAGGTGAGGGATTATTCCCATCACTTGGGCTTATAGATCAGCACTCCCAGAGCCCCATTATAGATCTAGCATCAGGCCAAGATTTATTAACCTTCTAGCAGCAATATTCTTCCCAAAAATAACGTTCTCCATATTGCAAATCTAAAAGAAGGAAGGAAGCTGCTAGTATTTCAGCTAGCAATCTAGTGGAGGACCATTCCTCCACATTTCCATCATTCTCACCATCAGCCTGGAGTTTTATTTTAGCATATTTCAGCATGAAGGAGGCCTATCTTTCCCTCACAGCGCAGGTTTTAGACGTAGTTGTGTTGCAGCAGCTGCAATCATCTTTTGGAGGATTGAGAAGCTAGATCTAGAGCTTCTAACTCATAGATCTGAGGAAGGGATTAGCCTTTCAAGCATAGATCTGATCTGAGCACACATTTCAGCCATCTATTATTCAGATCTAGCTTCAAATCTGTATTTCCCAGCAGATCAAGGATCAATCCCTTGGGAGGTGATTTTTCCAAAGTTGCAGATATGGAAAATCCTTTCTGGGTTATCTTGGGAATCTATCACATTGGCCAGATCTTGAATATTGGAATCATCAGAGCTCTATTTTTTAGTATATCTGCATTTCACTTTTCAGCCTACAACTATATGTTTGCATACTGCTGAAGAGACAGCGCAGTATTTGCTACAGAGCCTGAATAGTTACGCTATACCTGCTTCATACATGTTTTCAGGGTGATCCTAGCTCATCTGTTTGGCTAGATCTAACTATATAGTGTACGGTTGTAACTGAATCATCTCCAATATAATAAAATGGCTCAGATGTTTCTGCATATTATGATTTGTACTTAGATTTATTGTTTATCTTGCTGTAAGTTCTTATATTGTGTGAATTATTACTGCATTCTCCCTTTTGGGATATTACACGAAGTTCCTCAAGATTTCTTTGCTTTATAAAAATTTCAGCTCCTGAAACTTTGTAGAAAAAATGTTATAGCGAAAATTCCACAATGACCTATTTAGGTGAAATTCGGGAGCCTGAAAAAAGCCTAACTTCCATAGATCATATATCTGAAACTATTGCAAACCAAGATCTGAAATTTGTACACAATGTTTCGCAGGATTTTTGCTTCACACTGTAAAAATTTCAAGTTCTGAAACTTCGTAAAAAATAAGTTATAGCGAAAGTTCCATGATCAATTATTTGGAGTAGAAAAACCCTAGAATCCAAAGCTCTGATACCAAATGTTATGAAACCAACTCAAAAAATAGAATAAAAGAGAGATCAACGCCTTATAAATCAGCCACTTAGAGGGGGAAACCTCCAATACTACATAAATGAACAATTCTTGGATGATACAAATGACAAAACCTGCTTCTATATATAGGGTTCCATGGGGTCACAATATAATCCTAGCAAATCTAACAATAATAATGTAAGGGAACAATAATAACAATATGGGGATTATAGGGTTACAACAATAACAATAAGGGGGCTAAACTAATAATAATAAGGAACTACAGTAGTAATATGGGGACCTAACATTTACTGAGGTCACTTGTTTGAGATGAAATTATGGAGCATGCAAAGACCTTAAATTCGTCGAATCATACCTCACAAAATATAGTGAACTATGATCTCAAATGTTTACAATATGTTCATCTAGATTTCAACACCACGTGGTAAAAATTTCAACTTCTGCACATTTGTAGAAAAAACGCTATAGTGAAAATACCAAGATGGACCATTTGCAGTAGCAAAACCCTAGAATCCAAAGCTCTGATACCAAATATTATGCAACCAACTCATAAAATAGAAGAAAATATAGATCAACGAATAAAAAACTAGCCTCTTCGAGGGGGAAACCTCCTTTAAATTACATAAATAAACAATTATTGGATGTTGCAAATGACAAGACCTCCATTTTGTATATAGGAGTGTAAGGGGTCACAATATAATCATAACATACATAACAATAATAATGTAAGGGAATACAAATAACAATATTTGGCTTCTATGGGGCACAAAAATAATAATATAGGGGTACAAAATAACAATAAGGGGCTGCACTAATATTATAGGGACCTAACATCTATATATACAACCATGAACAAGTTTTTGAAGGACCACAATATGTCATCCATCATCCTCATAAAAGTTATAGGGGAATTTGTCAACCCATAAGGGATAACCAATCATTCAAAAAGGATCTCCTTGGATTTGAAGGTGGTCTTTCATACATCTATGGGTTCTATTGGAAGCTTGTGATAATCAAACTTCAAATCAATCTTGTTGAAGTACTTGCCCCCCTTGAGCTAGCCAAGAAGGTCATCAATCTGTGGGATTGGATACCTCTTCTTGACAATGATTTTATTCATTGCATGATAATCAATGGAGTCTCAAAGTCCCATCCTTCTTCTGTATGATTACAATTGGGCTCCCACCAAGTGACGAACTTGGTCGGATGTGCCCTTTTTGTAGCAAATCCTAGATCTAGTACTTGATTTCTTCTTTTTCCAAAATAAACTAGAGATATATCATCCCATTGGGTAGAGATGCCCCAAGAGTCATATTAGGTACCCCTATGGGTGAGAAAAAGATGTCCCTATATTTTTCCATGACCTTATCCACCTGATTTTATTGAATGGAGGAACCCTTCTTGGGGGCTATGGATGTGGCCATTATCTTCCCCTTACTTTGAGAGTGAATCATAAAGAAAAAAACTTCCTAGTTTCGATGATGATCTTACGACATTAATTATCATATATCAAAGAAATGGTGGTAGGAAGAACTACCTTCAATATCATCTATAGCTTACTTCCCAAAGTAATAATAACCATGCAAGGTTTGGACTCATACATGGCATGGAACTTCCCTAATTATAGTTGGCCTAATAAGACATCATAAACTTACAGTGGAGTAACATCACACAGTACCTCATCCATGAAGGGCTTGATGTTGAAGGGCAGGTGGCACTGCTGGCTCACCTAGATACATTGCCCTTGGTGAAGCCATCCAATGGTATATGATTTTGAATGTGGTGTCATCCATAAACCCAAATTATTCATGAATTCAGCTGAGATGAGGTCCTTTTGGCTCCCACAGTAAACAATGAATTGCAATTTTAGAGCCCTCCACCCACATATGTGAGTGGAATAGATGCTCCCCCTCCTCAATATCTTAGACCTCAAACTTATAGACCTTGGTGGAGGAAGCAAGGGTGTTGGGCTCTACATAGATAATGTAATTTCCCTTTTCATTCCCCTCGTAATCAAATTTAGAATATCCATCTGAATTTTAATATTTTAGCTCAGCCACCAGTGACTACTTTGAACAATAGTCATTTGTGTTGTGAGTGGGGCTCTTGTCAAAATCACACCATTTTCCTATGTCCTCCATATTCCTGGTGAAACTCTTTGCTTATGGCTTCAATGGCTTGTATTGGGTTACCCAAAATTGGCTATGTCCTTTGTTCTGTGGTTTGGGCATGCCTTTTCCCTACTTCAGATTTACAGATCCAAAGTTTTGGTTCTTCCATTTACATTTCTGCACGATATTCACAACATATATGTATGCGTCACTAAGAAAGGAGAGTGTAGTAAATAAATCTCTTCCTAGATGTATTTGTATAGAAAATCGTGGTACTTAAGTACCAAATTATACTTAAAATCCTTGATACCAAAATTTATGTGAAGGATATAAAAAATATTTGTGAACTTCAACATGTATTGGTCCCTTTCTTGCCATAATTTGGTCCATTTTATATAATTATATTAATAGCTCCCAACAGGGTAATATATTTCCTTAAGAATTCGAAGTGGGTGCAGCTGAAAATAGTGAGGGTTCCATCTTGTCCCTCTTCTCATAATAGCTTTCCGACGAGTCGTTGAAGTTGGGGCCGACTTTGAGGAGTGAAAAAGTAATATTTTCCCTATTGGAAATAATATGGACTAAAAAATATCCTTCTATTAGATTTAACCATATATCTATGGTGTCCACGTCTATATGGCCTTCAAATATAGGATTATCAAAGTCAAATTGTACCTTAAAATGGGAGGTTCCTTTGAAATGACTGCTAGATGAATATGCATCAGCCGCTAATACCTACAGAAGGATTTGGGAGAAGTTATCCATCATCTCATTCCTTTTTTGATTGAGGGCCTCTTCGAGAAATGTTCTCAAAGGATATCTTTCTCCCTCGACTTTATTTTCTTCCACCATGGCAGTTCATCGGGGTCGACGAGTCCGGTCTTATAAAGGTTCAACCAGTTCAAGTCCTAACTCCTTATACCCCGACCTCGTTGGGGACATGCACAGAAAAATAGAGAAAGAGAAGACCACTCTGATACCACTGTTCTAAATTTCTTCAGTAATGAAATGAAATAGAGATTAAAAAAAACACATACCTATAGTGAAAATCGAACTTCAATTAATTAATTGCAAATACTGAGAAATATTTACATGTGGAATGGAAACAAACTAGCTTGGGTGATGATAACACATCTCTTAGAAGATATGTGATGGCTACCTACCTTATGAAATGTGTTACAATGAGGCTCAGAGTAATTTTTATTATTGAGAAACAATGGAAAACACTAAACATCAAAAAACCTAACCCTAGGAGATGAAGCACCAAATGTTTGTAGGCACCGTTGGGGTTAGTTGGTACACCAACTTCCTGGGATCATAACTTTGGAATGCAATCTCTATGTAATGTATAGGATACCTTGTTAAAAATATCTATAAGAGGAAAAAAACGTTAGACTCTATAGATCTATCTTTGGCTATGGGTCTGACCGTTTAAAAAAAATGTCATTTAGGGCCTCTAAACGACTCTAAATGTTTACGACCTGAAAAACTGCTAAACATAGTAAATTGTGCTACAATTAAGCAAACTGAGAGAAACAATGTTGGGGTCGAATTGGAATAGATGGGTTTCCACCAATATTCACCTCGATCAATTTTTTGTTTCCTTTAAATCTGATTCTCGAAAAGGAAGAAGCTAACTCATGAGGAACAAATAATTGGTGACAATAGGTGTAAGCACCATGAGGGAATCCAAGTACATGAATTATCACGCCTTGAACGTTTTTTATTTTAATTTATTTATTTCAAAAGTTTTATTTTTAGGGTGTTGTAAAAACCCCCATACACTAAGTTGTGTTTTGATAGGATCTACTAGCCAACATGAGACGAATGTTCAAAAGTATGAAAAGAGTTGAATTCCAAGAAATTTCTCAAATTCTCGCCACAATCAATGTATACGCTAGCCAGTGAGTATATATATATATATATATATATATATATATATATATATATATATATATATATATATATATATATATACTCCTTCGAAGAAGCAGATACATTGATTGTGGCAAGAATTTGAGAAATTTCTTGGAATTCAACTCTTTTCATACTTTTGAACATTTGTCTCATGTGAGGAATATATATATATATATATATATATATATATATATATATATATAAGTACAAGCTCATGATCCATTCTTACAATAAGTCCCAGGAACTTACCCTAATCACCTTTTCTAGTCCATAGAGGAACTGAGGAATCATGGATTAGATTTGATGTGGAGGAGGAGCCATTAGAATCAGACATCAAATAGTTCTTGAATTTTGTATCACTAGATCCAATGTTCACTAATGGAAGTAATCATAAATCCTTGGAAGACCTGCACAGCATAGCAAAGGAGGACAAACAAACTGTTATTAATGAATCATAAGACGAAGAATATGTGGATCACACTGAATATGGGTTCCAAAATATTATTGACACATATCATTATTACATCATGAAAAAAATTCTGGAATTCTATTAATTGAAACAATTGGTTCCTCATGTTCTAGTATTTATTAAAGTGTATTTTTCAAGCTTGAACATGAGTATAATTGTAATTTTTTTACGCACATGGTTACATTAAAAGTATTCCTGCACTTGGTGGAGATCCTCTTTATTCAATTAGAGTAGGATGATGTATTTCAAATAAATAAATGAATAACATAGTAAAGAGAAAAATAAATCTTGTTGTGAAACCAATTTACTAGCACAACTACGAATGGGCTTCTCTTGAAAACCATCCAAATGGAAGGAAAAGTTCACAATAATATTTGAAGGTTACTTGTTGGTTCCATATTTCACTTCACAAATCTCATATCATGTACTCGTATTAGATGTGGAGTTCCTTAAGTTACACATTGCAATGAATCTCATCCCATGAACATCAACACACTATCTGGGAACAATGTTAGATACATTGGCAGTACCTTGGAGTTTACATACCTCAAAGGTAAACCTGTAGGGGATTGGAATTAACACATTTACTCGCACATGCTTGATTGTACTCTAGTACCTTGACACTCATTGTCCTAATTGATAAGTAGTCTCAAGCTGGTTCACGATTTCCACTATTGACTCGTAATTTCCATTAAAAGGTCATGCCCTAAATTGGTGGGAAATTCACTTTGAGACCTTGAGGTTGGAGGGTGATCTTCCAGTGAATAAGTAGGATGACTTTAAAACCCTCTTTAACTCATAGTTTTACCCTATTTGGTATGTAGAGGACCAGTGGATCTGGTGGCACTACTTCAAGGAAAAGAAGGGGAAATGTGTATAGTAGTACACCACAAAGCTTATAAAGAAGACCATAATGTTGGGTGAATATCTAAACAGACCACATATGCTCCTCAAATATCTAGGGTGGTTTACACAACCATTTACATAACCAAGTAATGTTTTTCAATCCCATATCAATGGATGAGGCTTGTGTACATGCATAATACCTGGAGAAAATAGTCATAAGGAAAGGGAAATCAAATGGATTGAAGTAGAAGAAGCAACATGATGCTTCCAAGGATGAGAAGATGAGGTGGAAAGGGGGACATATAAATATACAACAACAAAAGGACATCAATTAAAATATCCTATCAATGAATACAACCATTGCAACATTGAGTGCAATACAAGGGAGAAGTGTTGGAAGTTTCATGGAAAGCATGACCCAAAAGGAAAAAATAAATACAATAGGAAAAGTAATATCATGGTTGCCAAATTGAGAAACCAAGTTGAAAGTAGATTAGATGTGGATGAGAAGATTGTTTGTATGTCAGTGTAGAAGGAGGCGAATATGACTATCCTTCAACAACAAGAAGAGAAAGAAATGACAAAATTATTCCACATCAAGATACGGGTCAAGGAGGAAACAATTGACGCATTATTTTAGTTTGGATCATAGGAAAATGTCATTACAGTAATGCTAGTGAACAAACTGGGATTGGAAATTTGTGATCATTGAGGCCCATATCCCTTATGATGGGTAAATAATGATGTAAAGTAAAAATTTAACAAAACAATGCAAAATTATATTTTCTATTAGTGTTTATTTTATGTATGAAGTAGAACTATATGTGGTTCCCATTAATATTTGAGGAGTGATGATTGGAAGTCCCTACATGTACATGCAAGATGCATTATTCATGTAGAGAGCCAATCAATACAATCTTGTCAAGGATGGAAAATCAGTTAACATTAACGTGCACAAAGGCAATTAAAACATTTCACTAGTAAGCACCAACCAAGATAATAAATTGACCAGTTCTAGAAAGAAGTATGTTTTATTATTTTTAAGAGAAATTTATTTTGTAGAAGAGTGAGTAAGAGGAAAGGAATATGTAGAGGGGTTTACTAAGAAACATAACCAACAATTTAAAGAGTTTATAAATTCATATAGGGACGTGTTTTAGTAGATTAAAGGGTTACCAACCAAGAGGGAAGTGGAGCACAAGGTTCAATTATTTTCAAACTCTCCATTGCCAAAAATTTGGTTGTCCAGGTAGTCTGTTATAGAAGCAAGTGAGGTGAAGAAACAATTGTATAAATTATTGGAACGATGTGCCATTCAACTAGGTACATCACCATCTGGGATACCCATAATTATTGTGCCAAATAAGGATGGGGACTGGCAGATGTGTATTTGTTATATGGCATTGAAAAAATGACGCTCATGAACATATACCCCTTACCCCAGATAGATTATATGGTGGGTCAATTGCAGCAAGTGAAGTACTTCACCAAGCTAGAATTAAAGTCTAGATATGACCAAGTTCAAGTCAGACACAAAGATGCCTGCAAATTTGTTGTCAAAACCAAGAAATGTTTATATAAGTGATTAGTAATTCCATTCAACCTATGAAATGCATCGCCTACATTTATGACGTTAATGAATGATATATTGCGCCCTTTTATAGATTCAATTTTTATTTTCTATTTGGATGATATACTGGTATACAGTGCTACCTAGGAGGAGCACATCTCACATTTGAAATAGGTGTTGGAGACATAAAAGTAGCACCAAATGCTACAAAATCTCAAGAAGTGTGAGTTTCCACATTATTCTTTGGAGTACCTGAGGTATCTAATAGGCGCAGAAGAGTTGAAGATAGATCCTTCCAATATGGAGGCCATTGTAATATTCCAAAATGGAAAAAATAGGAATATATAACATAAACTGGAAAATGAAATGATGCATCAACACATAAATAAGAGAGAAGATAATATATCTATTCTATTAAATATTATAGCAGCTAATGTATACAAAATCTTGTGGAAAAATACACTCAAGTTAGGAAAAACAAGCCTCTAGAGACCTAATACAAAAAAACATGAAGAACAACTACTATATAAGAATGCCAGAGGCTAAGAAAGGATAGTTTTTGCTGGGGTTTAATATTGTTGTAAATTTAAACACATATATTTGCCGATAGGGTGCTTAGAAAGTGTCAAAATAAAATATCTAATCTTTCTAGCACTATTCCAAGACAACCCAGGAAGGGTTTCTAAAAATACTCAAAATGCAGAATATACAAAATGTGGCTCTAGGGCTGAACAATGCTCTACAACAGGAACACTAGTGGGAGGTGGCCAATCTGATATGATAATGGTTGATATTCCTCCTAAAAATATTTCCGGATGAAGGGATGATCCCCTCACTGGAAAACAGGGTCAAGAACTTGGGTACTTGCTCTCCCACTGCAATTGCACTACAAAATAATGCAGTTTCTAGAGGAGACTGCACTGTGGGTGAATTCTGTTACTTGGCCAAATAATGAATGGTGGAATGAAGCTCTAAGAACTTCCTTACTAGCCTCCCAGATGAAGGGCTGCTCCCCCCACTGGAAAAAAAGCTCAGAAATTAGGTCTATCAACCCTCGACTGATGCTATCCTGTAAAACCACACAATCCTAAAGGAGATTACACTGTGGATGAAGGCTAATTCTTAGCCTAAATATGGATAGTGGAAATGATGTTCAATGAACCTCTCCTGAGTAGGCACTCGAAGTCCCCTGAGGATGAGGGTGGGATTTTCGCTCAGAAACACCCTTGTGATTAAAAACACAACAAACTTAGCTAAACAGTTGAAGAGAGAAAAAATTCATAAAAGTCCAATACAATATCAATATTCTGAATGACCTCTATGGCTTCCATCCTCTCCCTTATATGCTTGGTGATCCTCCCCACCCTAGGTACCACTCACTAAACAAGCTACTGCCATGCATACTCTCCTCCTCTATGACTAAGATTTCTTCTATTAATCCTCCACTACCCCCATAACAACATTGTTCATTTGGTCAAATTTGACCCTGTCCACATGTTTTAGCCCCTGTTCACACCTCAAGGTGGTTTATACATCTGATACAATGATCCACATTCAAATGAGAAGTGGTTTTATTCCTATTAAATAGATTTATGGGTCTCTCTACCTACTTATTCACCTATCTTTTTATCAAAAGAAAAAATTAATATTCCAACTAGTTGAAAGCTAATTAGGAATATTATAGTCCTCTCGTCCGAAATGTTGCTTGTCCTCAAGAAACTGCAAGGATGGATACTACAAAATTTCCTCTCCTTCTCATGTGGCATCGTCATCTGATAAACTCCTCCACTGAACTAGATGCTCTCCAATCAATCTATCCTCTAGATTCTCCTCCCAAGTGTGCAAGTTAGCCCTTGGTAAATAAACCCAATGGCTCTCATCACGAAGAGGTGGAATGCCCATGGAGGCAACTTCCTATTGTCTAGAGGCCTTATTGAGGCATGAAAGATGAAGAAGGTTGGGAATCTTAATCCTAATGAGAAGCCCCAATCCCCATGCTATTACCCAAACAAAATGGATTAACCTCCAAAATGGGATATATGGATGAATAATGTAGACCAAATTTTCCATCCCACACTGTATCTCACTCCATCTATGATATGTATAGAGTTGCTGCTGATCTTAGGCTAAAATAATGTTATCCTCAAGAGGCCAAAAGACATCCAGACTCTCAAGGATCCATACTTTGGATCTAGGAACCTTGCTTGCCCAAGCCATTCCAAATATAGCAAATAGAACATCATCACAATATGGAATCCAAATGAGAAATACATCGAGTTTCATATGAAATTTTGGATGCTGAAAATAGTTCCCCAAATGGAAACAACGCAGTTTTGCTACTTGTTGCCCCTGAAAATAATGTGGCAAGTTGTCTCCCAACCACTTGCTAGTTGTGTATGTTTTCTCATCTACTGGAAGGTAGTAAATGGAATTTTGTGTCAACTGAGCATACCAAGAATATCACAATACTTGCCCAAAGACATGAAATAAATTTCTATCTCCATCACTGATTTTGGTCTTAAAAATACCATGAAGTCCAAAGACAGGCTTACCCACTTGTGGAGCAATGCACTATATATAAATGACAAGAGAATGCAAATACTTTGTTACATGATCAATAAGTACAAAGACACAACTCTTACCATGTACTATTGGAAAACTGATGATGAGATCCATAGATGAGCCCTCCCATGAGAATCTCTCCATAATTATTTAATATGTCTCCATGAGACCTTGGTGACTGGAAAGGAATTAATCATGTGCTGCATGTAGAGCCTTCTTCTTGAGCTTGGAATTCCTAGTCAAGAAGATCCTGTCCTGGTAGTAGTTGACTCCATCCACCACTCTATACCTCTCATGTTCTACTTGCCCATCAAGTACCTCATATGTGAAGTGATCCTTGGAACACTCCATCAATGGCTGGGACTACCAATATGGAACTATACTCCCAAGTGATAGCACTGTTGGCCCTTGTGAAAAGACACCTTTCATCTCATAGCTCCCCTCTTTGACATGGCCAATGCCAAAGTCACGTTGGAATGTTGCTATCTCACTGTTGCTGCCTCCCTTGCAGTTTCTTATGCTTATAAAAGGTTGAAGTTTTTGGAGGTCAAAGCCTTTGCCCATCCAAAACTTCCCAAAGTTGGCCAAAGCATGCGCGAATGCCAACAACCCTATGCTATATATGGAAGACTCATTCATATGTGGAAGTATCTTATGATCCTCAAAGGCTACTGGGTAGCCCCTTTTCACCATGATTGTGCCACCATCTGCCCCTGAGACATCATGCAAAGTATGGGAGAAAGTCAACTGATACTCTCTTAAGAGTAGCCAAAGAAACAAAGAGTCTTTCTTCCTCCTCATCTCATCATCATACAAGTCATGGAGTAACATCACGATGATTGACTTGTAGAATGTCCCATATAACCAAATTCTTTGCTGCCATATCATATTAGTTCCATGTAATGTCCCAAACCATAGCACACCTAGTGACATAGGATATGTCATATGACGACCAAACTCTCTCAAGAGTAGCCAACGCATACATGCATCCTATTGCCCTGTGTCATAGATATGCAAGTGGCTCACCAACCCCTTGCTCATCATCCTCACCCATCCATACAACTGTGGGTGTATCCTATCATGCTCCAATTTGGTATCCATCCAATGGAGAATACCATCCTCCCATATCTGATGAATATCTTTACACTCCATGATATGCTGAAGTGAAACCTCCTGGAGATCTCTACATGAAGACCACTCATCAATCATCTGCATATCCAATGTCACATAAGTAGAATGGTCATCGAAATGCTCCGATAGTACTTGGGCACCCAACTCATCACTACTACTCAGTGAAAACGTTACTAATCTCCATGATGGTGCATATATTGTGTGCATCTCAGAAATGAGAAACCATGATGGCTATACATCTCCTCCTTGAACCAATCAAGGGTCCTATGCGCAGTGATAGTCCACTTCTCCAAATCAGAAATGTGCTTTAACCCTTGGTCATGCAATGGCCCTGATGGCATCTCCCCACAACTCTCCATCTGATGTGCTGAAATAATATGGGGTGGAAATGTTTGCATACCTTGGATAAGCTAATCCTTGGGAACATCTTGTACAACTACAAGGGTTCATCCTACTAGTGTAATTTATTCTCCAACTTCTGGTGATGGTGATGGTTTCCCCTGTACTACTACACCAAAAATGGTATATGTCTCCTCTTCCTCATGCATCTCCTGGATCATGCATGGGACTCCCAATGTCAAGAGATCGATACCATCTTGCAAAGATGCAAGTGTTCCTTCTCCTGATGCAAGTACTCTTGTAGCTGATGGTGGTGGAAGTTGCTCCTCTTTCAGAGTGATAATGCTGACACCTTCCCTTGGCTCCTCATGTGGTTTCTCATTGATGTCGAGAAATGTCTCAATATGATTATGTCTGTTTTTCTTCTATCAAACTTCTTGATCAACCTTTGAGTAAAATCTGCATAAACATACACTCTTGCATGTTTCAGATGGTTGAACCACCAATCCTTTGCTTCACCCTCAAGGTGCAGTGCTAAAATCTTAATAGCTTCTCTTTCTGCTAATGGATGTAGCAGGAAGAATGCATCTAACTTATTCCTCCAAGCCCTTGCTGTGATTGTGGATGACCCATCAAATGTAGACAATAGAAATCTATTATGTCCTTTTCTTCTACTACTGATGTAGGGTCTCCATTCTTCTTTTATCTAAATGAATTGCTGGAGAGTTAGATTCTCCTTGAAAGCCCTTGATTTAGATTTGTACTCCGCAAGATAACCACTTAGAGAATCATGATATAAGTTTCCTCCATCTCCATTCCATGCACCTTCCTCTTCAAAGAAAGTAGACCTAGTATATTGTTTTGGAGATCTATGCAATACCAGTTTCTTCTACTACTGATAGGAAGTGCTTGGACCTTCCTCATATTGAAATCTTCTTGAGGTCTCCTTGTGCCTCTCCCTTCTCATTTTTTTGACCTCCTTGGAGAGGTCCTGCATAGATCTAAAAATAAAAGAGGAAAAACTCATTCCCTCCATCATTATGGATCTACTATTCTTGTGTCATAAGATGTATTGTCCACAAGCTGAGCAAGAGATCATGCTCTGATACCATTGTAATATTCCAAAATGAAAAAGACGAGAATATAGAACATAAACTGGAAAATGCAGTGATGAATCAAAAAATAAATATGAGAGCAGATCATATATCCATTATATTAAACATTATAGCAGAAAATGTATACAATATGTTGAGGAAAAAGACACTCAAGTCAAGCAAAACAAGCCTTTGGATACCCTGTACATAAAACATGAAGAACAACTGCTATATAATAATGCCAGAGGCTAAGACAACACCTTTTTTTTTGCAATTTACTATTGCTGTAAATGTAATCACATGGATCTACTGATAGGTTGCTTACAAAATGCCAATATCAAAAATCTAGGATTTCTAGCACTATTCCAAGACAACACAGGAGGGGTTTCCGGAAATACTCAAAATGTAGAATGTAAAAAATGTGGCCCTAGGATTGAATAATTCTCTAAAACTAGAACACTGGTGGGAGGTGGCTGATATGATATGAAAATGGATGATATTCCTCATCACAACCTTTCCAAATGAAGGGATGAAACCCTCACTAGAAAACAGGGTGAAGAACTTGGGTACTTGACCTCCCATTGCAACTGCACTAAAAAATAACTTATTTTCTGGAGGATATTGTGCTATGGGTGAATGCTTCTCCTTTTCCTAAATGAAAATGGTGGAATGAAGCTCTAGGAACTTCCTTACTAGCCTCCCAGACGAAGGGATGCTCCCTCCACTATAAAACAAGCTCAAAAATTAGGTCTATCAACCCTCCTCTGCTGATACCCTAAAAAACCACACAATCATGAAGGAGACTATGCTGTGGATGAAGGCTGAAGCTTAGATTGAAGCCATATAGTGGAAATTATGCTCAATGAACCTCTCTTGAGTAGGCACTCGAATTCCCCTGAGGATGAGGGTGGGATTTCCATTCGAAAACACCCTTCTACTAAACAACCCAACAGACTTAGCTAAACAATTGAAGCATGAAAAGAGTCATAAAATACCAATACAATATCAATATTTTTAATTCCCTCTATGGATTCCATCGTCTTCCTTATATTATCAGTGAGCCTCCTCACCCTCGGTCCCACTCATTAAAGAATCTACTCCCATGCATACACTCCTCCTCTATGAATGCATTGTCCTCCATTAATTCTCCACTAGCCCCATAACAACGTTGTTGATTTGGTCAAATTTGACCCTGTCCACATGCTTTAGCTCCTGTTCAGACCTTAAGGTGCTTTATATAGCTGATACAATGATCCACATTCACATGAGAAGTGATTTTATTCCTACTAAAGATATTTATGCATCTCTCTACCCACTTATCCACCTATGTTTGTATCAAAATAAAAATTTAATATTCCAGCTAGCTAAAAGCTCATTAGGAATATTACAGTGATCATGAATGGATGATGCCTATTAATTTTTTAAGGTTAGGAATTTCATTATGGTAGCACAATACTTGAGGAAATTCATAGCCTTGTTTTTATTGGTAGTAGTGCCACTCCATGCCATAATAGAAATTGGTAAGAGTTCATAGGTGTAAAGGGTCAACAAAGGGAATTTGATGAGTTGAAGAAGAAGATTAGTTAAGCACTAGTTATAGCATTGCCAAAATTGTAGAAACCCTTTGAAGTGGAGACATATGTGAGTGGGTATGTTATGGGAGTGGTCTTGAGGTAGGGATAAAGGCATATATGCTACAATTTTGAAATATTTCATGAGGAAGTTCTTAGCTACCCTACCTACAACAAGGAGCTCTATACTCTATTGCTATCTATGAAGAAGTGGAAGCACTATCTGATGTGAAAGGAAAACATAATCCATAAAAATCAGTAGCCACTAGAGTACATGCATGCCCTAAGTAAGCTATAGAAAACATAAAATTACATGTGGATGGGGTTTCTATAGTAGTTTGATTTAGTGATCAAGTTCAAGAAGGGAAACACAAACAAGTTGAATGACATGCTTTCAATTCCACCCACATCAACGATCACAAATTTGCAAACTTTGATGCACATGGAGCCATTCACCCATGATTCATATAAAGAGGCCTATTTACAGGATGAGGAGTTTAGTGAGATGTTTCAAGATTTTCCTACTCAAAGTCATGTGCATGATGGAAACAACATCGTTGACTACTATCTCAAGTATGAGTTACTATATAGGATGGATAAACTATGTGTTCCTAAAGGTTAATATTTGTAGTTGATTAGAGAGGATCACACCTCCAAGGTTGTATGCAACTTTAGTGTATGGAAGATAATGGCCAACTTTCAGAGGAATGTGTATTGGCCTAAGATGGAAGAACATGTAGCTAGGTTCATAAAAAGATGCATGATTTGTGGTACCATTAAGCCTAGTAACAAGAAATAGGGTGTATATAATCCATTACCTATACTGTTGGCTTGAGCAGTCCTGACCCAGGTTCAGAGGTTAAGGTTTTCCAAAAAACCCCTATACTACTAGCCCTTTCGGCAGTGACCTACATGCGTAGGCCAAAGTCTCACCTGAAGCAGTATGGGAGGGTGCCGGAACCAGGTTTCCACACCCTAAGAGAGAGTAGGTAAGTCAAGAAGATCTATGTTTGCAACCTATCAGGTTCACATAGGACAGGTCTATTCGCAGGTTTTTTAATAGTATAACGAAGCTATTATGATGCACAAATGTAGTCAATACCTTTGCATCCATGTGCGTATCAGTAGTTATCAGCACATACTATCATAATGCATCAATAACAGATTATAGATACACTTCATACCATAACATAAACAGATTCACAGCATAGACAGATAACATAACTGTATTCCAACAGATCGCAAAGGCTCGCATCAACAGTAACACATCATATAAGATAACATAGATATATCGTAACTATATCCGCATATATTAACATCGAAAAATCCAGTTACAATCTAACACAGCCTGCACATAGAGCCAGTAGGGTCCACACAGAGCAGGACTAAGGATCTCTGCACACACAGCCAGCAGGAGTCCTTACCCCAACGACCCAACACAGATCTAACAATTCACACTTAGCATCAGAGTTAGTTCTTGCCTGTTGTAAGACCCAAAATGTTCATCTATTTATAATGACTTAGCCTACGCTTTCCTGTGGTCCACAAACCATGGTTTGTGGACTCCAGGTCCACCCTTGACCCATTATAATTCATTTGGGGCTTTGACACACCCGAAAACCCCTGTGCTAGACTAATTAATACCAAAATATATACAAAATTGTACAAAATTTGCAGCTTTAGGGGACCCTATTCCAATAGTCCCCCAACACAATCGTGTGACTCGTCCCGAGTCACTATGGTAATGGGGTATCCACCTACGCCTACAACAGCCTGATTGCCCCAACCACTAGGGGTAGAATTCCTTCACTCTGAGCAGCAAAATTCTGAGTAATATCCACCAAATTTTGTGAATTTAGTCCTTCTGTCACAGCTGTGATGCTCTCTAGAGTTTGGTTTAGTGTTTAATAATGACATCAATATCCTGAGAGAGCTTGAGGGCTTCATCAGCCCACAACTTAAGGCGGTCACTGAGGGTCTTCTTATTTTGGTGAAGTTCGTCAATATCATGCCAAAGAGCCTTGCTGGTATGCAGTCATGCTAATCGTCGAGCAGGAATTAGCGTAGGCATAGTGGCTTCTAGCTGCTCGAACGCTTCTTCCTTCTATCACAGGTCTTGGTTGATTTCATGGAGGAGAGGGTCATGCTGCACCTTGGTCCATAAGTGCATAGCTATTTCCAGTAATTGGGCTCCTTGAGCAGTCTATCCTGTAATCACATTCATGGTTGCTGTAACCAGCGTAGCTCGTTGGATCCGTACCTCCGGTGGTGTCTCTCGCTGCAGCTTGACCTGCAAGTCTGTGATTTGTTGTTCCATATCCATTTTGACTGCCTGGATCTCAGTGCTTGAGGCCTTTAATGCTGCGACCAACCCCTCGATCTTGGCTTGTGGGGTGGCTATAGCTAAGATGTCTTCTGTAACATCCGCACAGAGTCTACCAATTAATAGCTCTAGCTTGGTTTGTTGCGTGGCAACGAGGGTATAGGCAGCCTGTGCCTGTGATGCCTCAATGGTCTTTTCTTCAATTCTCTACTCAATCGTACTGAGTTGCTGATGAACTTATCGATCACGATGCTAAATTTCTTCAAACAGGGACGCATGAAGTAGCTGCAAAGGTTCATGTGGCAAGCAGGCGAGATCCAATTGCACCTCCATGCAGGCCTAGACTTGCACTCCTAAGTTGTGTGAACTTAGTATGAGGGCGCCGCCAGGGAGTGGGTAGAGGTGGCTTTCTAGCATATTGATCAGTACGCTGCTAGTCAGTGGGGATGATAGGACCTGAATCATACTAGTTTGCAAAGTGTTAGGTTTCAATTGCAAAGCCTAGAGCTCAACCTGGAGGGTGTTAACTGTGGATTTCTGCTGCTCCTCTAGAGCCAGCCATTTATCCTCTGCAACCAAAATGACCGCGTCTGCAATTTGATCAAGGTCCCCTTTTGTCAATGTAATGAAATCGTCGCATTCTGGTCGTTGAGAGCGTTGTTTCTTTCATGGCCCTTTAATAGGGTCACCAGTCCTCTTCATTCCTCGGGGGGAGTCAGCACCCTCGGCATCCAACTCTTCATGCGCAGGTTTGAGACATACTTCTTCACCAAGCAGAGGACAATACAGTCATAAAAATACACCTCTGAAAACTTTTGGATGAACTCTTTGAACACTGTGACCACCACCCATGAAATGATGGCAGGGGAATTCTTGAGCCTAAATGGTATGACAGTATATTGAAAGGATCCCCATTCAGTAGAAAACGTAGTTTTGCTACGATCTTCAGGTGCAATTTTGATTTGATGGTAGCTTGAGAACCCATCTGTAAATGAGTACGCTTCCTTCCCTCCCATGCTATCAAGGATTTCATCTGAGAATGACACAGGAAAGGAATAATGTTCGCACACATCATTCAATTTGCATACATCCACACAGATTCATATCTCTCGCTTCGTCTTTTTCTCCTGAACCACCATCAGACTTACCCAGTGTGACTGTTCAACCGGTTCGATGATACCTGTGGTGAGCATCTTGTCAATTTCTTCCTTGAACTTTTTTTATACTTAGGGTTCAACCCATAAGGCCGCTGCTTCACAGGGTGCACATCTGGTTTTAACGTGATGCACATCACCCCTAGGTCCACTATGATCCCCTTAAGTTCCGAAAACTTCGTCAGGAATAAGTCTTGATACTCTTTGAGTAGTTCTGCAACTTTTCCTATTGTATCATCATCCCAGTAATCCCTAATTTTAGCCAACTTAAGCTGCTCTTTCATGCCAATGTTGAATTCTCACAGATTCAGAGGCTTAGTAAAATCAACAGTTTGTAGTGGGCGTCCAGCAATTGCATGCTCTCCCTCCGATTTCGGGAGAGAGACATTGCGCGAATTTTCATCGCACTCTTCTATTGCTATATTGTGGTAGTTGACAATATCCTGCATCTACATTTCCCATGTTGGTGCCCTAAGTATTGTGTAAGGGCGTGATTCATCAAATACAAAGGTATCTATATCATGCAGAGCTTCGTCAAGAATCTTTTCTCCCCCTGCTAACCCAAATGTCCCTAAAAATTCATCCCTTAATGTTTCCTAGTGGTGGGTGCGCTGATGTAGCTCCACATCTAAGTACCATGTGGTGGGAATTAGTCCCAAGGCATGAATAAATAGGTGAACCCATTCTCCTATAGTCCGATCACACCATTTTTCCATCCAAGCGAACAAATTCTCTCGCGGGTTTCCTAGGCCAACGTATGTCTTTGCGACTAAGTAGACCGGAGGTTCAAATCATAGGATCATCATATCCTGACACTCTTACCAGTTTTGGAATACCCCCTTATGCGTGTCCCACAACATTGCAGGTGTTGAGAACATGGCTAGATTAAGGGCCCATAGTCTTCGCTCTCTTGGAACCTCAGCTTCAAATGTTCATAAAAACTCCTTAATACTACCAGAACAATCATAGTATGGAAATTATCTTACCGTTGAGGATATGCATCAGAAGTTCTTTGTGATTCTAAGACATCATAGCACAGATACATCATGTAACCGGTTATGCCATTTTTCCATCTCCCTATTGGAGTCGGAGAGACATTTGTTGTCCTTTTCCTAGCAAAGTACACCATCCATTGTAGTATTGATCCAATCTTCATCCCATGTAGTTAACTTATAGATGTGATCGACATCCTCTTCTTCGTGCACCGGCTCCGTATACCGTTCTCCTTCTGCAGGGTCTAGTGGTACTATAACCCATGTACCTTCATTTTAAAAAACCATGATTCTTTTCTTCAAATTGATAATACCTCTTATATCTATGGCCCAATCCAATCCTAAGAGCGCAAGATAGGGGTGCACATCTTCTACGATCTGAATTATCCCAAATTCAGCCCAGACCTTAACTCCTGCGATATCTACCATAATATTTGATAGTCTCCCCAACGGTATGATATTCTGTTGGTTGGCCATGCGTAGCTAGATAGTGGACCATTCCAAATTTGGTTCTCCCATTCGCTGTCAAGTTTTTTTGGGTAGCACGTTCGCATCTGATCCCAGATCCAAAATAACCTAATCCATTTCATAATCACCAATATGTATTATTAGTTGCATTTCCCTACCAGTGCATTTCTTATGTTTGTACAGTTTGTGCACATCCTTAACTTCCATGGGTGTATTAGTTCTTTCTACGTAGCTGTCTATTAATGCTTGAAGATTTTCTATAGCCCTTTGGTTGCGCATCAGCTTCATACATGCCTGCAAAAATGGTTTGACCTTGTCATCTACTTTGAGGTTTGCGGGGGCCTGAGAAGTAGATGCCTCAGCCTTAGCAAAGTCTTGGCGAGCTGTGACAAAGGTTTCCCTTTCCTTCTATATGTCCAAACCCTCTTATTTGATGGCTACTTTTTGGATAAGAGGCTCAGCTAAAAATTTCTCCTCAGCTCCCCCGATGGCCATGCCATTGCGTGTTATGACATTAATGCTTGGTCCTTTGTCTCGAGGTTCTGCCTTAACCCTTTCTACATTCTGCTTAGGTGTCTACTACTTTTCCTGCATTTTTTCTACCAGAATTGGACAGTCTTCAATCACATGGTCCAACTTTCTGCAATATCTCCAAGATTTCCTTGTAGTGTTCGGACAGTCCCACACAAAGTGCCCTACCTCCGCACAATTATAACAGATCAATTGTCCTCTTTCCTGACCTGCGCTTCCACATCTGCCCCTAGTTGGGGAGCCACCCATGCCGGAGGGGGATATTTATCAATAAGGGTCCGATTGTACCCTATATAGGTTTCCCTCGTCTATCATCAGATCATAAGTTTGGTAGTTTTGCTCATCATGTCCTACTGAATGGCAAAACCGACACCATTGTTGCTTTATTTCTAGGACATACACACCTAGACGGGGGTAGTGGTTAGTATCATGCAGGCCAGCTACATGACAATTATCAAACCACAACGTTGGTCCACTTGGTCCCGGGTGAAACAGAATGGGTTCACCTGCCTGTAGGTAGTCTGCCAGCACCGAGCACTGATCCTTGGTATGGCCAGGTACCCTATATCGTATGCACCATAAGTCTGGGCTAGCATCTTTCCCTCAGTCCTTTCGCAGGTTCTGAATCTCCATGTGCATCGCCTCCAGCTACCCTTGGATTTGTTGTACTCCCAACTAGGTATCATCTCTTTGTGCAACTTCTAACTTCACAGAAATATCAAAAGCTTTTTCCTGCAATTCAATGGCTTGTTGATCCATAGATACACGCAGGTGAGGCAGTAACATAGCAATGAACCATTCCTTATGTTTTCTATCATCATACAGATATTCCCCTTCCTTGATTACCTTCTTTAGCCATTGGTAAACCTCCTATACAGACTCAAAAGGCCCTTGCTTAAAATGTTTTAGGTCATTCATTATCTAAGAGTAGGACTTACACTTCCAAAACTTCTGTTTTAGGGCATTCTTAACCTCTGGAATGGTCGTATTTGCATGCTGAGCTACATATCCCATATACTAGTCCAGGGCTCTTCTTCAAAGGCAAGGGAGAGTTGTGCACTTTTCACAGCATCGTTGGCCACATTCTACATAGTCCATACTGAATCTGCGACAAACCAAAACCGATCCATATATTTTTCCCCTATGCCCTTGAAGGTAGGTAGCTTCATGTGCGAGGCCATCTCGTCTTCTGATGGAGGTGGAGGTACAGGTGAGTTTCTACCCCTATGCTGGCTTGAAGGTGGTATAACTGGGGGGCTAAGTGCAACCGAATCCCTTATTGGATTGTAGATATATCTATCTCCTTCTTGATTAGTTATGTAGTATTTACCACTTCGTGTTGTACCCTCACTCTGATCGGAGCTCATTCACTCTGTATGGCTGCACATAATGCCCTTTTCGCATAATAATATTTTAATTAGTAGTGGCAAGGTTTTCAGAAACTTACCCCAGGAACCATTTAAGAACCTCCACTCTACCTCAGAATAGGACATGAATTGATCGACTGCAAAATCTGTCACAAATCCTCCCAGCACATGATCCACCTAGTGATCTACCGTACAAGTGATGGTATTATTAGTGCTTTCTAACTAATGGATCAACTCTGGAGTCCACTGCGTGACCTGTTCATGCTTCCAAAACATCTGGAAATCTACGAGCCTTGCCAGCCACTCTTGAAGCTCATTCGTAAATGTTAGAAAGAAAATTTCATAGAATTCAGTGAAAATGTAGTTATTATTCCACTTCTTTGTTGTCAGCTTTGTGTTTTGATTATCTTTTACCGAAAATTCCTGAACCTATTTTTCAAACCACTCTTCAATTTATTTCTTCTTAGGTCTCTAATGTTCTCTTGGCATTTCTCGATCTCTCTCTCAAAATGCTCCTGGTCCCAGCAACGAAACCATTTTTTGGCTTGAGGGGTCCTAACCCTGGTTCGAAGGTTAAGGTTTGCCAAAAAACCCCTATACTACTGGCCCTTTCAGCAGTGACCTACGTACGCAGGCAAAAGTCTCACCCGAAGCATTATGGGAGGGTGTTGGAACTAGGTTTCCACACCGTGAGAGAGAGTAGGTAATTCAAGAATATCTACATTCACAACCTATCAGGTTCACAAAGGATAGGTCTCTTTGCAGGTTTTTTAATATTATAATGCAACTATTGCCATGCACAGATTTAGTCAATACTTCCACATCCACATGCGTATCAGTAGTTAATAGCACATACTATCATAATCCATCAATAACAGATTACAGATACACTTCATACCATAACATAAACAGATAAAAAAAATATTATTCCAACATATCCCAAAGGTTCGCATCAACTGTAACACATTAGATTAGATAAAATAGAGATATCATAACTATATCCACATATTTTAACATCCAAAAATCTAGTTACAATCCAACACAGCTTGCGCAAACAACCAGTAAGGTTGACACACAACAGGATTGAGGATATCCATGCACACAACCAGCAGGAGTCCTTACCCCAACGACCCAACACAGATCTAACAATTCTCACTTAGCATTAGACTTAGCTCTTGCCTACTTTAAGACACAAAATGTTCATATATTTATAACGACTTAGCCTACACTTTCCTGTGGTTCGTAAACCATGGTTTCTGGACTCTAGGCCTACCCT
This sequence comes from Pinus albicaulis, assembly GCA_034641835.2. Taxonomy (NCBI): domain Eukaryota; kingdom Viridiplantae; phylum Streptophyta; class Pinopsida; order Pinales; family Pinaceae; genus Pinus; species Pinus albicaulis. The sequence continues at coordinate 1,359,652,491 of CM076581.1, forward strand.
TGACCCATTACAATGCATTTGGGGCTTTGACCTACCCCAAAACCCCTGAGATAGACTAATTAATACCAAAAATATACAAAATTGTACAAAATTCACAGCTTTACGGGACCCTGTTCCAACATATACCTACTCATCCTTGGGAATGCATTTCCATGGACTTTGTGGGAGGTTTAATAAAAACCAAGAAGGGACATGATTACCTATTCGTGGTATTTGATAGGTTCAAAAAGATGTGTGTTATGATTCCATATAAAAAGACCATTAGTGGGAAAGAAGTGATGAAATTGTTCTTTGGATAGGTCTGAGTGCACTTTGGGATACCAAGGTTTCAGATGTGGAAGCAATATTTCTCAATGCATTTTGGAGTACATTGTGGGAGAAGATGGACATGAAGTGGAAGAGGTATAAAACATTCCATCTCAAGACATATGGAAAAATAGAAGTAGGAAATAAGACTTTGGTGCAACTTTTGAGGGGTAATAATTAGAAGCGTCCAAAGACTTGGGATAAAAATATACAACAATCTTATAGCAAAGAAATTCACCCTTCTACTAGTAAGTTTCCATTTGAAACTTTCTTTGGATATTTTCACCTTCACCTTTGGATATTGCATAGGGGAAATAAGTTGGAGTGAAGGAGGATCTTATAGAGTATGCCTTCAATGTTGAAAAATTTATTGAGAAGATTAGGTAAATCCATGTATAGGTACATTAGAAACTATAGAATTCATAGGAAAAGTACAAGGCTAAGCATGATCAACACAAAACAAAGAAGTCATTCAAGGTGGGGGACAAAGTAAGGATGTATTGAATAAATAGAGGTTACAAGGGCCTGGTAAGGAAATCAAGGATCTGCAGTATGTTCCCTTTGATATACTAGAAAAGGTGGGTGACAATTCCTATGGACTCATTCTACCACCATACATGCACATTTACTTAGTTTTGAATGTCAAGAATTTGAAACACTATGAGCCTTCCATGCCAAATTAGCAAGAGGAATAAGTCCTACCTTCTATAGAGGATTCAGAACTAGAAGTTAAGGCATGGTTGATAGAAGATACAATTTTGCATAAACGATCCAAAACTACAAGGAAAAGGAAACATAACCTTTGGAAGATTAGGTTGAAATGACAACTTTGAGGAAAAGATAAATGGTACATCCAAGAGAAGGTGGAGGAAAAATTCCATCACCTCATTCAATAGAATATTTTGGGGGCCAAAAGCCTCCAAAAATGGGTAGGTTTGATATGGATTGGATTATTATATTGTTTTTCATCCATATCGATTCTTTTAAAGTGGAAAGAGTGGACGAATCAACTCATTGGACCATTTTTACTAGCAAGGCCTAGTTTGGAAAATTCGGGTTTAAAACCTTTTGGGAGAATTTTAAGGCATTAAATAACATTTATTTAGGAGTACAATTTTTTATGTTTCACACTACACCATTTTTTCATATTCTACACATAGATACCTTTACAATGACACAAGAATCAAGTCAATCAGATTATGTATGTGAAAGTTATGCCACTCAAAAGTTAACTTCCCTGTTTTCACCGCCATTATTCGAGAATATGCCATATAAACCCCCATTATTAATGAAAAATGGTTTAGCCTTATGATTATGATTAACAAGACTCTATAAGAGTCCATATTGTAACTCTGGTTAATATTTGAGGTAATCAAACCTAACCACTAGTAGGTTAATCGGGCCACTATGAGGAAAACAAGTTCCCTTCTTACAAGTGCATTTGTTCCATAGATGAGAAACAAAAATGAGAGGGATATGATATAAAACACACATAAAGTATTTGTGAACTATAGTATCCAACAAGCCAGATACCATATTTCATTGTACTCATAGCCATTTTCAATTTAGAGAAAGAGAGTAGAGAAAACACACCTTCTAGTTGGATTTTCTCGCAAAAGGGTTTTCCACGTTATATCTTGTGTCAAATGTCTTTATGATTTTTTATTTCATTATTCTCTACCATCTACAAAATTATAATTTGCACGCACACATAGTTAAGAACAATATATATATATATATATATATATATATATATATATATATATATATATAAAGAAATAAACCGTGAAGATGTAGATTTTAGATTTTTAAATATAATTTGGTCAAATTTGTTGTGATAGAATTTCCACTCAAATATCCATAACAATTTACTAATTATAATTACAATAGTAGTGAGATCAAAGCTCTCTCTTGAGAAAAAGTAGCATAAATCTTTAGTGGAAAGAAAAATTAGTTTGTTCTTTGCTTAATTTTAAAGAATAACATAGACAATAACATTTAGTTCAATTTATGAGACATTGCTTGTATAATTAGGAGAACCTAATCCATCAACTAAATTATTCTTAAGAAAATACCAGATTTCTAAAGATAATTCATCCAAAACAGAGTCCAGTAAGTGGAAATATCATTGACTAAAAATCAAACTTCTTTTAAAGGTTTTTGTCATCAAGACTATAAATTTCACATTGGTTATATTGTAAGAAAGTACGTAGATTTTAGTCAAACTAGTGTTAATAGAACTAGAAAAGTCACGACATTTCATAATTCGGATCATAACATACAATCGATAAAGCATAGTAGAAGTTGTGGTCATATTATATTTCTAACCTTAAACTTTACCTCGCATTAGTTACCTTATGGTGATTTAAGAGTTTTTTCTAGGGTTAACAAGTTAATTTTTCTTCTTTCTTTTAGAGACATGTTATAAAATAATGAAAACGTGGTGATATGGTATTCAATGGGTAACGTTATGATAAGGAAAGAATACACGCATGAAATATAAGTGGAATTACATTGTTGGAAACGATTGTTGGTACTCGTTTGAAAAGTAAAACATCAAACAATACCTATATATAATATCACTTCTATGTACCTTTAGGTATATAAGACGTTCGCTTGGTATACCTAAATATAACTTAGAAGCTAATAAGATATATCATTCTATAGTACACCAAGAATAACTATTAGAGAAATCAATCTCTAACACTTAGGTAGGTAGTCAAGTAGCATGACTATAGGCATGGTTCTTGTGAGCTTCACTTTGGTAACCAATACCTTATCATGTTCATTTACAAAGGGGGTTTCAAAATTATGAAAATTAAAATCAATGTATTTTAGGAATTGGGGGGAGGTGCAAGGTACTAGGGGCTTATAATTATTAGGGAGTATAAAAAGGAGTATCTAGTAAAAATAAGAGTTATTTTTTGTCATAAATATGTATTGGGACAAAGATTTGATTAAAGGATTTAGGGAAATATTCATTAATATCTAGTGAATATGGGGATAGTGCTTAATATTCCATGAATAAATGTGCTATATCATATATTCACTAAGTGAATACCCCATGGTATTATTAATCCTATTTAGGTAGTGCCTTGAGATATTGGGCCAAGTACTATTATTCGATCCACATGTATATTAGAGATCTATAACACTTCACACACCCTTGTCTCAAGATCTCGTAATTTTTTCTAGTGAAATTATCTATGTAGGATAATACCTATAAACCACCAAATAGTTATTAGAACAACATGACAACTATTGTACTTAAGATATTTTGGGTATCTTAAAGGCAAGTTAAGAATTTGGAGGGTAATTTTGATAAGAGGCTAGATAAGAAGTTCTATTCGCAAAATATGCAGAACCACAAAATTTTGATTGAGAACATTCACAATATGTTTATTGACAAGTTCCCAAGTATACTAATTTAAGGCATACTAGGAGAAAAACACTAGCATGCACAACACATTTACTTGCACCATGTAGAAACCTCTAATTTGGGACTATGTAACCTCTCACAACCCTCTTGAGGTCTACACATTAATATATTGTGTATAATAACATATGGAATTGTTCTCATACAATGGACTTGAAGAATTTTGATGGTTTTGATCAATATGATCATGGAAAATCTCAGAGGCTAATATTCGCAGGTGGGCTAATTTTCCATGGTTTTTCCAAAAAAAGATTTGCCAATTTCCATTTTTTATAAAAGATATTCGCCCAAATTTTACAATATAAAATTATTTTACGTTAAAAATCGCCAACATTATATAGACAATATAAATAATATCATTATAAATTTGAAGAGTTTTACAAATACATCAATAAACATTTTATAGTTTGCATATTAGGGACTAGTTAGATTCGCCAATTTTTTAAACTTCAAGATAATTTTCCATCCTTAAAATTATCCCTGAATATGATCCTCTGAAAGGAACGTTACTGTACTCTCCATGGAATTACTAAAGACATGATGAAACTCAAGGTGGTGTTTGTATAATTAGGTCTAGAATGATGCCAATTATGGGAATGACATAAAAAATCCTATGTAGCATATATTACCTATAACCAATTATTAAAATTGTCGATACACATTATTAAGGAGAGACTCATTATTTGGTGTGACTTACCAAGTCACATCAAATAGGCTCGGCCACAAAATTTAGCTAAACCTTTAAAAAACCTAACCATCAATACAAAGAACTTAATTGATTCCATCTATAAAAATGTTTCATTAGTGGCCTCAAGGAGGAGATTGTAGGGAAAGTTACCTAGTGCCCGACTATATGGTTACAAGCAACCAACTGGCTCAGTCACAAACTTTAGCTAAACCTTTAAGAAATTAGCGATCCATACAAAGGACTTAATAGATTTATTCTTTAAAAATGTTTCATTAATGGCCTCAGAGAGGAGATTGATATGGTTAAAAACAACCAAGATGACCTAAAAGTCAAGATGGTGATTGATAAAAAAGTGAAAAAACAAACATTTATTCTTTCACTTATCTTCACCAAAGTAATTCCCCAAGCAAAACCTCAACTTGCCCCTTGAAAGTACAATACTTCTCTCCCATAGAAATGGTAAACTACCAAATAAATGGATTATGTTATAGCTTTGATGAAAAATATTACAATAGTTGTCACCCACATAAATGGTAAACCACCAAGTAAGTGAACTCTGTTATAGTTGTGATGAAAGATATCAATAGTAGCAAGTGAACTCTGTTATAGTTGTGATGAAAGATATCAATAGTAGCATGTGAGTCTTATGTTCTAATTATTTATTATGTAGAACATTAGAATCAAAGGGACAAATGCTTCAAATATAAAATTAGTCGGCAAAAAAAATTGTTACATTGTTTATCTCTTAAACGTTGAGAACATTTAGGGGATGATTACATTATACTATGGAGGTGTGAGGTGATGATGATCATGAGATGAGAGGACCTCCCTTTAAGTATTCAGTTAAGGCCAAGGCAATGAGGCCAATCATGGCAAAACGCCCATTCCACATCTCTGCTCTAGAAGACATTATTGCTTGTGATTTGCTCTCTGTCGAAACTCCCTTGAACATGGGTATCACCGAAGCAATCGTTAAGAGAACTGCGCTTCCAACAAACAATGGAACTCCTCCACTGGTCAGCTGAGAGAAGAGATCCCTCCCACTAGCAATTTCCACCCCAAGAGCTGAGACGAATCCGAGCATGGCGAGTCTCCCATTTATGGTCTCTGGCGCTGGTCCACCGAAAGCGAAAACGTCCCCAAATTTGGTGCTAACCTGCATTAATGCCGCAATTCATTTCAGCACATGATTATATGAATACTGCTAATTTTCTTATTGCATGTAAAACTGAGCATCAAGTCGCTTACCTTTTTAGGTGGGGGAGGACGAGAAGAAAATGGGGTCGTAGACTGAGTGGAGGGCGTCACTGATTCTTTTGGCTGCGGATTTTCCTGCAAATTAAATTGAAGTACACATGCGATACTGTCAATTCCACAACATGAGGACGTGTTGTTCAGCGTAGAATTAAATTCAGATATATACAGAAACAACAACAAGATTGGGTAAAGGACAGTAATTAAACAAATATTATTAGTCCAAGAAAAGAAACATTACTTATAGTTACCTCTGCCATACACTTCACTCGAAGGCCTCTCGACACTGGCGTAAAGCTATTCCTGATTTTACCGAAGCCCGTTGACCTCTCCGTTGGCTTCCATTGTAGGAGGGATGTTCCCTTGACAGCCATTAATGATAAATTTACAGCGGCCATTGTGATATAGTAAGGAATACTATGTATTTGAACAAACCCAATTAAAGGAATCCTATTACTATAAAAAACAACGAGATAATGAACAGATGAACTGAACTAAAAATTATACATTGAATAATAGCCCCTATTGTTCTGTATTGTGATTTCCTGGCTATTCGTTGTGATATATAATGGCGTGCAGCTCTCAGGAAAATTATGGGTTATTCATTGAACGGCAGCCCTGTGAGCCAAGTCGAGGTTTCTCTTCCTCGTAATATTTTTCCACGTGGTTGGATACAAGTATGGAGACGTAGATCCTCAAATAACCGCACTTGGTTGAAGCGTTGCAAACTATTGATTATATTGTTAAGAGAAGCATTAACGATTACAATTTATTACCTAGATTGTGGAGAATTAAGCATTACAGCGGCAGTGGGTTTGAACGGTATAAAGATGGGAAGGCTCTATGTGAGCAATATCTTTTATTTTATTTAATTAATTAAAAAATATAAATATATAAAATAAAAAAGATATATTGGAAATTAAAAATTATAATATTTTAAATTAACATATAATATATTTATTACGTCGTAAGATGTTTTTATTTGAAAACAACTCCCCTAAGTGTCACTGTGTCAATGTCTGAGCCATTGGATCAAATGTTAGATGATTGAAATGTTTTAGACCATTAGATTCACAAATAAAAGTTTTATATATGCTTTTTATAATGTTAGTATTTTTTTAATAAGTGATTGAATTTACTAGTGACTTTGTCAAATTACACAAATTTAAAAATAAAAGTAAATTAAATAAAAATTGTGACATATTGTAATGAAAATTTTAACTAGGTCAAATAAAAAATAAAAATAATACTAAACTAAAAAAACAACCAATGGTATTGACTCATGGTATTCATGTGGAATGTGGTTTATGTAAAGGGGGAAATTAAGATGGCCTAACTCTCGATCTACAAAGAGCCAAGAGGGATCAAATGTCTTCATATGCAAACCTCATTGATCCCTCTCATCAATAATATAGATCTAAACTAATTATTTAATAAAATTATATACTAAACTATAAAAACAACCCATGGTATTGACTCACGGTATTCATATGGAATGTGGTTTATCTAAAGGGGGAAATTAAGATGTCCTAACTATGGATCTACCAAGAGTCAAGAGGGATCAAATGACTTGATATGCAAACATCATTGATCCAACTAATTATTTAATAAAATTATTTCTAAATTTTTATAACCATTATTCTTTTAAAATTTCACTTAATAAAATGTATCTAAATTTTCATACATTCAAATATACATATTTTTTCTTGTTCTATATTATTTTTGTATGATGAATTTTCATAATTCTCATTTCTTAAATAACACTAAATTTACCTTTAATTACTTAATTGTAATATTTTGTAACTACATAATAGTTTGTAACTACAGACCTACTCTTTCTTCCATTAAAAACAAACTATATACATATCTTTAATTACCTAATTTTAGCTAAAAAAAACCTTACATGTTTTTTACTTTATAATCATAAAAAATTTCATATTATATGATGTCAAACTTACTCAACTTTTTGTTTTGAAATTTTAAGCAAATTTTCCCACTACATAATTTTAGCTAAGTTATAATTTATTTATTTATTTTTCAATTCCAAACAAAACTACCAAAAGAAAAAGCCCACTCAGTCCTTATTGTAGATTATAGTTTTACAAAATTGACACTATGATTAACAATAGAGTAATTTGAGACAACCTTAAAGGTTTTTTTTGTACAATTTTTATCTTAACCTTTCCCTCCATCGAATATATAATGTAGATTATTCTAAAGAGAGATTATATTTTAGTTTATAACTTGATTCATAATAAAAAAAAATGGCTAGGGATTTCACAAGTTATTAGTTTATAACTTGATCCATAATAAAATAAAATGGCTAGGGATGTCACAAGTTATAACCACTCAATTTACTCTCCAATTTTTAAAACCCCCACCCATGTTGTGGAGATCACACTGTAAAATCTAATGTTCCTCTAGTTTTTTTAAGGGGTTCATAAACAAAACAGACAACAACAAAGTCAATATTGGGGTATTATAACTAATTTTTGAATCATTGTGACAAAAAAAACATCACATTAACTCACATAGTATATATAATGCTATAAGGATCTAAGATGATAACAAATTTTGAATCATGATAACTAGGTGAAAACCAAAACTAAGTTGTAGCCACAAGCAAAAAATCTCAACAACTAACATAATATATCCAAGGTTGCAATGAACCCCATACATTGTGATGGACCTCATGGGAATTTTAGTGCAAATAGAACCCCACCCTAATAATTCTATACTCTTGATCAATTTAGAATAACGTGGGATGTGTAAAATATTTTAATAAGATAAACAAAACAGACAACAAGAAAGTCAATATTGTGGTATAATAGCTAATTTTTGAATCATTGTGACAAACAAAACATCACATTCATTCACATAATATATATAATGCTATAAGGATCTAAGATGATAACAAAGTTTTGAATCATGATAACTAGGTGAAAACCCAAAACTAAGTTGTAGCCACAAGAAAAAAATCACAACAATTCACATAATATATCCAAGGTTGCAATGAACCCCATACATTGTGATGGACCTCATGGGAATTTTAGTGCACATAGAACACCACCCTAATAATTCTATACTTTTGATCGATTTAGAATAACCTAGGGTGTGTAAAATACTTTAATAAGAAACTAGATTTGTAATTATGAAATATAAAATTATAACTTAAATTTGTGAATTTACTTAATTATGAAATAATAAACCAAGTTTGGAGTTAAAAAAAATGAACCATAACATAAAGAACAATATCTCCTTACAAAAATGTCTCCATATTAAAATGACATTCACTTTCTAGTATACCAAGACTATTGTTCTTCATATACAATTTCTGATAAGCATGCAATTGGCTCTCAGATATGTAGATGAACTTGAAGTAAACTCTATTTTTGTTAATAAAAAATCTCTTTTTTTACATCTATGCTAGATAGATTGTACTTGAATATATTTAAAATATCTTATTTGAGATACGTGCTAGATTATTAATCACCAAAGGATTTTCACCCCCAATTTCCTATTTCAATATCTATAACAAAATTTGTATATATGTGAACATATTATGTTGGTTTACACATATGTTTTCACTCCCAATTGCCTATTTTAAAATCTATAACAAATTTTTTTTGTTGATAACTCTTATCATCAATATCTTTGAAACCTCCACGACTTGCTTCCATGGAAGCAAAATTTTCCTTTCATTCCTTTCGATGACTTGTTCTTTGCAACATCTTATTTCTTCTAGGTTACTCTTTCCTATGTTATTGTCTTCTTATTTCTTATAGGCTACTCTTTCATATGCTATTGCCTTACGACGTTTCTTTTGCAACATATGGTACAATTGCAAGTATATATTTATGTGAATTCATATATATATATATATATATATATTTATGTGAATTCATATATATATATATATATATAACGAAGTGTCTATTGCAACCAATTCACAAACCACATGGTATGCCGGTATTGACCATGATGTGATGACAATTCAATTCCACGTTATAAGATATTTAAAATTCATGAAACGTGAATTCTATTAATTCAAATATATTATTAAAATTAATATATTTATCTTAATTAAACTATTTATTAAGTAATAAAATAAATAAAAAATAGATTCAATGTTTTTATTTCAAAATTCAAAATTAAATATGTATTTTATATGTTTTTATGTTGATAGGTTGTTTTATTTCTGATCTTGGGTGTCTAAACCTTATTTGTCCTAGTCAATTAGAGAGTTTTATTTTCATTGTCCTCACACCTATCAAAATTTGACACGTGGTTTTTTCTCATTGTTCTTGTCTCTATTCATCTTCTCCTACCAGAAGGTCCTTCGTGCGTTGAATTTAGGTTTGAAGGTTATGCTAACCTCCAAGGATTTTGTAGTTGATGTTGGGAAACCTTCCTGGACTGAGTGTTCCTTCATTCACGTATGTGAGAAGGCAAGAAAACACGATCCTCAACACTTTCATTGTTCTGGAATTGTTAGTCTAGATTTCAGAAAAGGAACCGGCCTCCCCTCGTACACGTGCGAATTTTCTCACAATGTCCTTGAATTCTGCCTTCATCCTGCTCGATATTGAACCGAGGCTTGTAAATATCGGAAGAGATATAAATGCAGAGTTTGTTTCTTTGATCATACTCTACAACAACTTTACCTATTGTCAAGGCTTTGATCGCCCAACAACAAAAGCAATGCGTCATTGCATGTTGCCTCTACTCTCAAGAACTATTCTCTGTCAGCCTCAACAGTAGCTTATGATGGATCACTACTTTGACAAGTGTTGGAAGGAGTCATGAGTTCGAGTCCCCTCAATGTATGCCCCAACATCAACATTAGTGGGGAAAGTCACATCAGCTTTTATCTCTATCGTTGTCACCATTTGCATCTTCGCCACTATCACCTAAGCTTGGCTAGTCTAATACTTAGAGAGTTGGTCATCAAAATGTTTCTTGGGTTTTGAACTCCATTTTCCTTAGGTTCGTTCTAGATTTTGTTCACGTGTTCACTATATTAATCCATCGAGTGTCGTAACACCGAGATTTCCATTCAATGGAGCTTTATAATGCCTTTCGAGCTTTCATTTCATTTTTGAAGGATTGGACCATTCAGGCCCCTTCACAGATGCCCCCGCCTTTAAAATTTATATATTCGGATACCTAGTTGGCGATTTCTTATGCCCACTTTGATATCTAGTTTGACTATTTTCAATTATTCCCTCTTCGATCCATGATACTCTTGGCCTTGAAAAAAACTAGAGCTTTTCGGTCACGAAAAGAATTTTGTGGCATGGAAAGACGAGTATGTATCGAATGACCGTGGTAGTAGAGTGGTCCATTATTATCCCAAGGATCAACATGGCAACACAAAGCTCACAGTGGTTGGGAGGAACATGGTTTATGTGGTCTTAGAGGATTTTTTGCATCTAACAAACAAACGCAAGTCAAAGTGATCCTCTTGAATGAAGTGGATATCAAGAAGAGAGGTGGTGGATTGGATATAATCTATATTTTCAAAGGCATGATTAGCTTCGTCTCGAGATCATATCAAAAATATTACAAGTAGTTTTCATTTTCCTTTTTATATCTCTCTGTATATGGGTGCCTAAGATTAGGGTCTCTTCCAATGATTTTTTGTATTAGGGAGTCCTACCAATGTGCCTTTTCTTGGTTTTTGTGTTTTTTATTGAAGGGTGTGGAAAACCCCATACACGAGGGAAAACAACTAGGTTGGTTAAAAAAGCCATCAAAACACCATTTTTAAAGGTGGGAGATGGCTAATCCTAATAATCATTATTCATTTCAATGAAGTGGGAAATTTAAACATCTCGAAGACGATAGTTTCATGTAGCTCTCTACTTCAAGACTGTTAATGCCATTATTGTATGAATGTTTAAAGTATTTTGACATTTAATAGTTAATGTTTCTAGATCCTCCTAAAAAATTGTATTTTAGGGGCATCTCGATATTTTATGCCTTTCTTAAAAATGATATAGATAGCCTATTCAGAATGTTGCATTTTTGGTCTATGCTGAGAAGGAAAGTTCCATTAATATTCATAGAAAGGAAAAAAACATTGTTTGTGTATTGAGAAATTTTGAAAGGCAATGTATTTCATTATCTATGCCCTTTAAAGTCTCATTAATCTTTAGAAACATGCAAACATTGCTTGGGAACTTAAAATGATGAAGGGAAATGTTTTTTTATCATAATTGGCTTTGAACGATTCAATAACCTTTAGAAATTGCATAAATTTAATTTGGAATTTGAGAAAATATAATGGGGAAATGTTGGTTTTTGTCTAGGGCCTGAACGTTTTATTTTGTTGAGAATATTAACAATTTTAAGGTTGTTTATTCAGCTTTTGTGTGAATAATTCCCATGGAGGACTTTTGAAACAATTTTGGGGTTGATTTTCCCGTTAAAATTCCATGGATTGCCCCAAACACTTAGTTTCTTCTCTTATGTTCCAAATTGACATGACATGGTATGATATCTAAAAAGATGGACACACCAATGTACAAGCGCTTCTTGGGAAGTTTTTTAGTCTCCTGTCTCACATTAAGAGGCATATAACATTATGCTTGGAGTTGGGTATTTTATGGTTTCATTGTATTGTGGAGATTTCCTACCGATGAGATGATGAACTTTCAACAGCCTGTAGGTTGTTTAAAGACCTTCCTTTTCCTATCTTGCAGAGGATATTGTTTAGGGAAAACCATTTTTTTAGAATATTTCCACCAAAATAAGAATAAGATGATATGTATTGTTTTAATGGGAAACCATTCCCTATACAAGAACTATTCATGGGGTATATCTCTAAATTTATTATATACATGAAGCTTTGAACTTTACCAAATGTTGTGCAGAAAGCTCCCAGATATAAATTTGGTCTAAACCCAAGAAAAAGAATGAAAAAGGAAACATAATATATAGAAATGGGTTTCAACAGTCAAGTAGCCACCCAAATTTTGATTCAAAGTTTTCGGAAAACACTTTCCATGCATTCACTTCAAGTATAAAGGGTTAATATAATGACACAACCTCTTTCGGTCAAGTTGGATGGTAGTGTAGTACTCAAGGTTCAAATAAATCCTGCCACTCCGAGTTTCAAATAACGTGATCAATAGATTTCGTTTACAAGAAAAATTATTTTAGCGTGGTTGTTTGTTCTGAATTAAACTAGACTTCCTTGTCCTCTCACCCTATTGATAAAACCTTACCAATAAAGCAAGGTTTTTTCGTATGTTATTTTATTTTATTTATCTTAATATCCAATCCAATGATGTGAATCTGTTGTGTTCCTCTTTAGAACCAAACATGTTTTTCTCGTATCGAGCCCTACATATAGATTTATTTGAGCTAGTGCACTATGAGTATGTTTAGAGTAACCTAAAAAATGGAGCTTTGATAGTACACATTCACATTCACTGGTGGGCACCGATACCTCTTGGATTGATCTGTATATGAAAGATTGAGGATTATGTCTAGTTTTGCAAGTGGATAAAATAGGATTTTTAGGCCTCTTATGTCAAATTCATAAAAACATACAAATGAATTAAAATTTCAATTTTTGTAGAAAATATGACACAACATCACCATAATAGTAAACACAAAACAAGAAATGATGAAGGAGTTCACCGCTTCTGGGCTACATCTCCTGGTCCAGCTTCTAATGGTTGGGCCTATTTAATTATGCTCATAAAATTATGTTTACATCAAGTTATAGTGCTCAAATGGATTCAAAAATGGCTCCACTAGCTCAAGAACAGTAAAAAACCCCTATTTTTCCTCTTTTTGTTCCAAAAGAGGATAAAAAATGAATGATATATGCTCTCCCCAAGTTTTTTCACTATATGTCCTACAAATTGCACATTCATGCGATTTGTCCTAGAAATTCAGACTTTTTCAACGACGTGGGGTGACAATTTTTCCCCATGCTGGTGAGATTCCTGCAGTGCTGGGTGCAATTTTTCACCTGGTTAATCATGTTGGTAAGCCCACTAATTGACTAAAAAGGTGACACATCACTTCTTTCGAGTTGTTGATCTCAAGCTCCGTTGAATTTTTCCTATCGGGGTTTGCCATAGCATAAAGTGTAAATGCCACTCTAGAACTCTGGCATGTGAACACATGAGCATCTAGGTCACCATCGTAATTGTGGCTCTAACTTACTATGGGAACAAAAAAATTTCTCCTGCATGTGAATGCAGCTCCAAAACCAAACTTAACCATCAGGCTAACTTAACCTGTCCGCTGCAATAGAATTGGCATCATATGTAACTATTTCATGTGGCCAATCTTCAATCCATTGGTGTAACCATTACAAAACCATCAATATACCCCCATTCCACACCATGGATATGAATTATGTGGGTTATGTAATATGGTTTCGATCGTTGCATATATATTGCACCATAAAACTTTGGTTTAAATGGGTTTTGGTTTACGTTGAAACTTTTGGCTTTAATTCATCACATATATATGATGGGTTGGGGCTAGCCCCTAACCCTTGTTTGCAGACCGAGGTCGGTATTTAACCCCATTCCCCACCCCAAATTTCACAATCAATAAACTTCCTATAGGAGTGAGACCCCTGTGGGTAAAGAAACATGTGTAGCATGGATGGTAGGAGGCTTGCCTGTGTGGAGGTTGGCCTTGTGTTCGAATCCCCGAGGTCATTGTTCGGACTAAAAAAAAAATTAGTGTCCACTATGAGGCCATGTGGCAGCCTTTGGTTTTCCCACATGGACCTCCATGGTCGGTCCACCTCACCAACCTGAACAACCAATGAAATAACCCTAAAAATGCACCAATAAAATCATGACAAATGTCAAGATGCACTAGGATGAAGGAGCACAATCAACCTCTACAGTCAGGGTCTAGTTAGTAGTACGGGTTGCTGATTGTGCATCCCTGCAAACCCAAAAAGCATTTTTTTGTTGTTGTTTCCCAAAAAAAAAATAACTTGATTATAGGAGCATATGGTGTCAGTTTTGAGCGAAACGGGTTGCACCAAATTCAGAACAATGAGATATACACAGTTGTTCTAGTTTCAATACATTCTAACAATTTTGAATTTAGAGCATAAAATCGATCCACTGGATCATTCCTTCCCTGTAGAAAATTTTGGACCTCCAAAATCTCTTTATACATAAACGAATAGATGAGGGTACAACTCCCTCACCCTTCGAATCTCAATCTACTGAAATCTGCTTGAATGTGACATTTTGAGACTTTTATGACAACTGATCATTTTCCCTGATTTTGGAGACTTTGTCTCGTTGTCACAGATACCATCTTACTCTAATTTCCTAGAATATGTAGAACAACAAACTATCTTTGAAGGAATAAATTCATTCCTTCCTTGATTTTCAAGCAAAGGAAACTTAAACAATCTCAAATTCTTCTCACCTTGGACACTGTCGACATGACAATGCTTAACATGTCTAGTCTTGCGCTTGGCTCGACACTTGACCAAATGTGATCACCATCGCTATGCACCATATATTTTCAAAGAAAACATACTATGAAACCCACAAGAAGAACTTTTGGAACCAATGTCCTCTTTGTCAAATTTCTTTTGCAACTTCTCTTTCACCTTTACGCTCTCTAGCACTGGAATATTGTTCACATCACTCTTCAACAAATGCTGCTACAAATTTAGGTCATCTTGTTTACCTCTTTTAGGAGGGAACATGCTAGAATTTTGAAACATATTACCACACCCATTAGTAACTTGAATCAACTCATATTTTACATTTGATTCATCTACTTGAAAACCCTCATTCATAACATCTTTATCCTTGAAAATTAACAAAGAAAAATTATGAGTAGCATTAAAAATTATCTTCATTTGTCCAACATTCATAAGAGACAAGCTCATCTTCTTACTATGCACTCCAACAATGTACATAATCCCATTATTAAACAAGTGACACTTATTCTCTTGGTGATGACAAAATTCTCTCCTATCATAAAGACATGTGGTTCTGAAAACTATACCACAAATATCAAGTGGAATTACATCAAGTTCAACTTCATCAAGAAAGTTTGCAATGATTTCAAATACAAGGATTCACCTCCTTGTACCCTGGAATTTTGCATTCTCACATATCCAACCTAAAGGATAAGTTCTAGGATGTGGAATCGTCTCTAAATTTAACTTCTTGACAATGTCTTCTGAGGTAAGATTTTCTTGTGAACTACTATCAAACAATGTGTCTATTTTGGTATGTTTTGAAAGAAATATGATATGGAAAATCTAAATTTTTGTTTCTTTGTCTTGAGAATCATTAAGACAACTTGAAGAATTATTACTTGGAATGTCCTTAACTTTCAAGCCCATTTATGTGATCTTTGTTTATACTCCAGAATCAAAACCTAAATCATGCTGTATTGTTGGAGTTGTCTTCTCCTTCTACATGTTTTTCATTTTCTTGGTTCTCATTTCTGGATAAATCTTCCAACAATGTTATTCATCATGTCCAACTTTGGAACATTGTTTCTTTCTCCAACTTTATGGATTCATTCTTCTTTCATTTACCCTTAACATACCATTTCCTTTTTTTAAGGAGCTTTCCGAATTATCCACATTGCTAGAGAACGAATGTCGACGTTTCGAATCCCAACGGGGATCCATCATCAGGATAGTTTTTGAATGAAGAAATGAGAGAAAAGGCCGAGACCATTAATAGTGGTATAAAAAGATGATATCTGGAAAAGGGCCGACCACAAATTTTTTATATATAAATTTCATATTTTCAATAACATTATTATTAATATTTTAAAATAATTAAATTTAAAATTTTTTACATTTTAATTAAAAACTACTAATTCAAAAAAGGCAAGATTCCAACTAGGTTAAAAAACAAAAAGAAAACTATTTCACACTTTAATTAAAGAGGGTGGCTATATTATTAGTTAATTTTATTTTAGGCTATAAAATTAGATAACAATATTTAAGGAAATAATCAAATCTAATATATAATAGAATTAAAAAGATATATTTAGTTAATTAAATATATTATTATAATGTATTATATATCTAATTTTTATTATATGATTATTTGAAGAGATTCATAAGAAGATTAAAAGGAAAAAGCTATCTAAAAAATAAAAAGTGAGAAGCCTTATTAAAAGCTAACCTAAATAAAAGGTTTAATAAAATATAAATATATAATTGAATTAAAATGATATATTAGGTTGATTAAATATATCATTTTAGGATATTATATATTTAACTTTATTAAATAATTAATTTTAATGCTATATTTCTTATTTTAATGATATATTTTTTCTAATTTTAATGATATATCTTAATATAATTAGAGTATCTAAGCTTATTTTAATTAACTAAAAAACTATAAATCCTAGGAAAGGGAAATTATCTATAAGGGAAAAAAAAAAATCTAATAACTAAGATTAATTAATTAACTTTTATTATAACCAAATAAAAATTAACTAATTAATAGGGTTAGTAATTAGAATTTTAGCTCAATAAAACTAAAATTTCCTTTGTATCCATACTAAAATATATTCTCACTTGTCTCATCTAAATAATGTTTTCCTCTTGCCTCTAGATGTGTGGCCTCTACACAAAATTCATCTAAAATTGTGGGGTTAAACATGATAATTGTATGTCTTAGGTAACTATGCAACCCTCCAACGTATTTCAACAAAGTTTATTGAGATGTCAAATCTACACCCAATATTAGTATTCTTCTCCTAAATGCTTGATTATAGATTTGCACACTTTGTCCCTTTCCTTGCCTAAAGTTTTTTCAGTCCATTATATCTTTCTGCCTCTATGATAATGGATAAAATTATCTTATCAAGGCAACAAAAAAATTATTCCAAGAGGTTAAGACCTTACCATTTTTGTTCATGTACTCTTGAGTTTTGGCTTCCCACTAAATAAGAGTTACACATTCCAATATTAATGAATACATTTGAATCTTGGTATCATCGTCCTTGATTGATCTGAAAATGGGTTCGATAACTTGTTATTATTTTCAAGAACCTCCCACTCAGTTAAACAATTAATATCTAGCTTATTCTTGACTTGTGCGGAAATGAATACTTGAAACCTGTGTAATTTTTTTTAATTGTTTAAGTGCTTTAATACCATTTGTTTTTTCTGATATTAAACATGTTCAACAACCATATAATTCATTAAATAAGCATTAACACATAATATAAAATTTAATAAAGGAGTTCACCTTAATATCGTGGGCTACATCTCCTTGAGCCTTTGTCAACTGACTTGCCTCTCTGTGATTATGATGACAATTATATTTTACAAGTAAAATAATCAAATCCAATGGCTATTTGGGTTGTACCATTGGGTTTATAATATCATCATACCCCTGTCATGTCTTTCATCACTCTAAAGAAATATCTAGGCTTCCTTAGACTTGATCTCTGTTGTCGATGCCTTAAGCTTCCCTGAGCTTCTTTGTGGCACTAACCCTTTAAGAAATCCTTTTTTGTCCCTGAAACCTCATCTACTATCCTATCATACATCCAAAATATATTGATCATTTTCTCAAAATAAGCTTTGGCTTCCCAATCTAGACCTCCATCCACTGTTAGCCCTAAGCTGCCCAAAACTTCCCTATGTCTTCTCGACCTTCAGAAGTCTTCCAATAGCTCTGAAAATAATTTAATTGGATTGATAATGTCTAAAATATTCATAATATATTATTCATTTTCATAAATTGGCCTTTGGGTGTTCTGGTTTTGCCTCCAATACCTGGTGGTACCCCCTAGCTCTAGGGTCACTAAAAAATTCTCTGAAGCATCTCAACTTTCAGAAGTCCTCAAAATCTTCTAAAAACTCCATAGATGGATTCAAAAGTATCAAAACAGTCATAAATTACTATTGGTTTTCTGAGAATGGATATTCGCTGCTCTAGGTAGGCCTCATTCTCTTGTTGGCACTGGATGGCCCTTATGGCCCCTAGAACTTCTTTGAAGAAACTAGGCCTTCGAAAGTCCTCTATAGGCTCTAAAAACCACACCATTAGTTCCAAAATTTCTGAAACATCCAAAATTAACTATTGGATTACTCAAAAAGGCCTCTAGCTGAACTGGCTAGGCCTCATTCTGTTGTTGGCTCCTAGTGGCCCTAGTGGCCTGTAGAAATTCTCTGAAGAAAACACCTTGTCAAAAGTCCTTTGATGGCTCTGAAAACCTCACCAATGAGTCTGGAATATCTTAGATAGTCGAAATTGACTATTCAAACTCTCATAATTGTCTAATCTAGCTCAAGATAGAGCATAAATAGTTTTTCCGAGTTACCCCTAGAACAACTCCACTAAATGTGGAGAAAATGCACTTTACTGTAGTTACAGTTGGAAAAATTCCAAAATTTTGGAGCCACTCTATTTCTTCGCCAAGAAAACCGCAACATTAAATTTAATAGTTAGTGGTGTTGAGCACATGTCACCACTAAATCTGCAGTCAAACTTCGAGCGGAACTCTCGGCTTTGACCGCGTGGAAAACTTGTTGTAACCGTGGAGTATGATAGGATTTAGCCATAGCTACAGAGGGTTAATGCTGGTGGTGAATTTTTCGGTGAAACTATCAGCATTTGAACCATGCCATGTGAAAACTCCATGTTGCGGACAATTAAAATTTTATGCGTCGGTGCTTAGCCCTGGGTTCATAGGGTATGGCCATATGGGGAGGTGTTGGCCCCTCCAAACCCCCAAACGTATTTTCATTAAACGTTAAATGCAATGCAAAGACTTTTTGGTTAAGAACTAACCATAGGAGAGTCGGTAAGTCGTGTGCATGCAGATGAGAGGTCTCAGGATCGACTCACAGTGACTCAAACCAAATTTTGTTCCACCAAACCTAGGCCACGTGGCGGCCTCCAAGCTTGCAACATGGCAGCTCTTGATTGGTTAAAAAAAATCCCTATGCCTAATAATAAGGTGCCACTTGTCATGATCTGACTGTCCCTTAAGGAATATTCTGAGGAATATTCCAAAAATATTTCCTAGAATATTCTCTTTTTCTTTTTTAATATTCAAAACCCAGTTAAACTTGGTCAAAGGCCAAAAATTACAGTTTACTGGAATTTCAAATCGCGATAACTTATTGATATGGTGTCATTTTTTCGAACCTTTCATGGAGCTGGAATTAGGAAGACGAGATCTATCCATTCACTCAGGTTCGACACACTTTCAAACACTTTGAAATTGAGTTATCACTTAGGTCCATGATCCAAATCTAATCACAACTCTTCATTGGGAATATTTTGGACCTAAAAATACTGATTACCTAATATGTTCAGTAGATGAGATTACAACACCCTCATTTTTTTAGCCTCCATGCACTTTTCCTTGCATGGATTAGTGCCTTTGAACCCAACTTGAAGGTAGTCAACACTTCCATTCTTAGATGCTCTTGTCCTCCTGTCAAGAATTGTCTTCCTTGAACTCACTCAGAAATTTCTGGTGAGAAATTTTCAGAAGGTATCTGAACATCATGTCCTTGATCATTGATCCAAACTGGCTCAAAAAAACCTAAGTTTCCAATAGAATACCTGCATACATAACTGAAATTTTCATATGTACAAATGGATGTATGTATTATTGGGTTAAGAAGTCAAACCACTTCTTACCAAGCCACTTCCATGGCGATTTTTGCTGCTGAAAATCTTATTCATGTGAAACATCGATTCTCACATCAATGACGAAATATTTGGTTCCAATTTCGCCAGTATTTTTATCCTCTTGCCTCATGTGCTTGGGATTATTAGTTGGATGCAATGTCCAAAACTGGGCAACAACATGTCCATTTTTCTAGAAATGTGTGCAAGTATTTTACACCTTCTTTGCAAGTTGCCTTTGCTTCAAATTTTTCCTGTATGCCTTAAATCTCTTCCAACATATCGAAACTTCATGGTTAAACATACCACTATATGCACAACAACTCTTTCTTCCATTCAAGCATGAAGATTTTCATGCTTATCTGAAGCATAATCAACTTGACTATGGGAAGAATTATACCTCAAATGCTACTTTGCATGTCCATCTTTTTTACCTTCTTGAGGAGATGAGCTTGTAGAGGTTCCATCTTTATTTTGAGGACTAACATCAATTTTCATTTCTTGATAGCTGTCGGAACTCTCATGCTCGCCATAAGTCGCATGTATACATAAATCTTATTGCAACATTGGCTTCAAACAATGGAAATACACTTGAAAACAAACTTGACATGTTTGTGGTTTAGAACTTGGAACAAAAGTTTTTTTTAAAGTTGTCTCAAATGCCTTCATGGCTATATAGTTTTCGCCATAAGATTGAACATAACCTAGATAAATTTTCTTAGGTATTTCCTCAACCAAAATAGGATCAATCATGCCTTTTGCATGTTTGCCTAAACCCTTGCCTTCATAGCCCATTTTTAAAATCAACTTGGACACTATACCTCTAGTGTGCTTTTCAAATGAACCTACACATCTTTGTGAAGAGGAAATTGAAGACAAATTTGAGTGAATTACCTTTACTTCACAAATGTTCTTGGTTAAGGCCTCTTGGGCTTGATGGAGCTGCATCTCCATCTCATGCATTCTTTGAAGAAGTCCTTCTTTATATTTCTTCATAGAAACCAATTTCTCATGAAGTCTAGGGCTTTCTCTTCTATCTTCAAATATAATTTGCACCATGTCCTTTAAGATGTAGAATTCTTGCTTCATGTCTTCATCGAAGAATCTTGTGAAGGAGGAGGATTTTGAAACCTTACTTGAAGAAGTTGTCATAATTATGTGAACGAACTAAAGAAATTAAACAAAAATTCACAAAGATTTCAAAAATAATTGACGAAGCTTCTAAGAAAAATGGTTTTTGAGTCAAGCTCTTATTCAAGGAGCCTTTTGCAAACAAACTTCAAGAGCTTCTTAACAAGAAATCGTCAAGAGGGTTTGTGCTTCAAGGGTTTCCTTGAGGTTCTTTCGGTAAGGAAGATGCCTTCAACCCTTCTTCCTTCTTGTCCTCTTTTGTACTTAGCTATCAGTAGCTCTCCCTTCACCTCCAGCAAACTCAAAATTGTATTCAACAATCAGTTTGCAAACAATAAAATTACTTACACTGTTAAACAATTTTCAAGTCAAAAAAGCAACATAGTGCTCTATCAAGCAAAAAAATATGCTCTGATACCAACCGGATCTGAAAATGGGTTGGATAACTTGTTATGCTTTTCAAGAACCTCCCACTCAGTTAAACAATTAAGATCTAGCTTATTCTTGACTTGTGCAAAAATGAATACAAAAAACATGTGTAATTTTTTTTAACTGTTTAAGTGATTTAAGAGAATTTTTTTTGTTGTTGTTGATATTAAACATATGAAACAACCATATAATTCAGCAAATAATCATCAACACATAGCAGAAAATTTAATAAAGGAGTTGACCCGAATATCGTGGGCTACGTCTCCTTGAGCCTTTGTCAACTGACTTAGCTCTTTGGGATTATGATGAAAATTATATTTTACAAGTAAAATACTCAACTAAAATGGTTATTTGGGTTGTGCCATTGGGTTTATATTATCATCATACCCCTGTCATGGTTTTCATCACTCTGAAGAGAGATCTAGGCTTCCTTAGACTTGATCTCTGCTATCAGTGCCTTAAGCTTCCCTAAGATTCTCTGTGGCACTAACCCTTTAATAAATCCTTTTATGTCCTTGAAACCTCACCTAATGTCTCCATCGCATATCATACCTCCAAAATAGATTGATCATTTTCTCAATATGAGCTCTGGCTTCCCAATCTAGGCCTCCATCCACTGTTGGCCCTGGGCTACTTGAAACTTCCCTGTGTCTTCTTGACCTTCAGAAGTCTTCAAATTTCTTTGAAAATCCTTCATTGTATTAAAAATGTCCAAAATAATCATAATATACTATTCATTTGCATAAATTGGCTTCTGGATATTCTGTTTTCACCTCCAACAGCTAGTGGAACCCCTTGGCCCTAGGCTCACTGAAAATTTCTCTGAAGCATATCCACTTTAAAAAGTCCTCAAAAGCTTCTACAAAATCCATCAATGGATTAAAAAGTATCAAAATAGTCAGAAATTACTATTGGTTGCTGAGAATGGATACTAGCTGCTCTGGATACGCCTCATTCTCCTGCTAGCACTCGATGGCCCTGATGGCCCATGGAACTTATTTGAAGCAAATCAATCTTCAAAATTCCTCTAAAGGATTTTCAACCCACACCATTAGTTCCAGAATGTACAAAGCATCCAAATTTGACTATTTTATTACTAAGAAAGGCCTGCTGCACTGGTTATGCCTCATTCTGTAGCTGGCTCTTGGTGGCCCCTAGAACTTCTTTGAAGTAAAAACTTGCTAAAAGTTCTTCTGATGGCTCTGTAACCCTCACCAATGAGTCTAAAATGTGTTATACAGTCAAAATTGACTATTCACACTCTCAAAACGGTGAAGTGTAGCTCAAGATAAAGCATAAACAGTTTTGCTCAGTTACCCCTAGAACAACTCCACTAAATGGGGAGCAACTACACTTAAGTGCAGTTACAGTTGGAAAAATTCTGAAATCTTGGAGAGCCTCTATTTATCCGCCAAGAAAAATGCAACATTAAATTTAATGGTTAGTGGTGTTGAGCACATGTCACCACTAAATCCACGGTCACATTGACTTGGAGCGGAACCGTCGGCTTTGACCGTGTGGAGAACTTGTTGTAACCCTAGCGTGTGATAGGCTTTAGCCATAAATATGGAGGGTTAATGCTGGTGTTGAATCTGTTAGTGGACTTGTTGGCGTTTAAAAACATTCCATGTGAACACTCCACATTTTAGACAGTTAAAAGTTTATGCATCAGTGCTTAGCCCTGGGTTCATAGAGTTTGTCCATATGGGGAGGGGTTGGCTCCTCCAAACCCCCAAATGTATTTTTTTTAAGCGTTAAATACAACGCAAATACTTTATGGTTAAGAACTAACCATAGGAGAGGCGGTAAAGTCATGTGTGTGTAGACGAGAGGTCTCAGGGTCGAATCCCAGCGACCCAAACCAAATTTTGTTCCACCAAACCTGGGGCACGTGGTGGCCTCTAGGCCTGCCATGTGGCGGCTCCTGATTGGTTAAAAAAAATATGTATGCTCAATAATAAGGTGCCACTTGTCATGATCCAGCTGGCACTTAAGGAATATTTCCAGGAATATTCCAAGAATATTCTAGGAATATTCTCTTTTTTTTTTAATATTCAAAACCCACTCAAACTTGGTCAAAGGCCAAAAATTGCAGTTTACTGGACTTTTCAAATTGAAATAAATTATTCATACAATATTAGTTTTTTGAACTGTTCATGATGCTAGAATAATCAACATGAGATCTATCCGGTCACTTAAGTTCTACACACTTTCGAACACTTTGAGATTTGAGCTATCACTTAGGTCCATGATCTAAATATGATCATTAAGCCTTTGTATCTCGGAAGACACTTCAAGCTGACAGACCTAGATATCTAATATTTCAACATTTACCCCTCCATTATACATAAGAAAATCAAAATTTATGTCAAGTTTTAGAAATGGAGTTTTACCATGACCATTCAAGGAAAGTAGAGGTGTTTGTTAAGGACTTGTTGTGGAAGAAGATGATGGTGGATATGGTGGTGAGGACATAGGTGAAGAAAATGGTGGTGCCAATGGTGGTTTTTCACCATTCCCTCCATTATCTTTTGCAGTCTTGCCTCCATATCCTCCATCTCCTTTTGAAGTATTATCTCCCTTTGGCGGATTGGAGCTCTCACCTTGCAACCTTGTGTTTCTCTCTTCATAGAGAACTTTCACCATTTATGTCATATCAAAGAATGATTTTATAAAAGCCTTTCCATCTTGTAACATATTTTCATGATGTCCTTGATGGGAGAAACTTGTTGAAGCTTCAGGTACAATTTGAGGTGAAATTTGTGGTGGAGATTTTGGCAATTTTCTCTCCTTGTCCTTGACCTAAGTTGAGGACTTGCAACCACAAGATTTCCTTCTCCTCTCTTGAGCTTCAACCTTGTAAGCTTCAGAAACAGTTACAAAAAAAATTAAATCCTCATAGCAACAAAGAATTCTAGCTCTGATACCAAAATGATCTCTATAAGAAAGTTTGAAGATTATGTCTAGTTTTGAAAATGGATAAATTAGAAATTTTAAGCCTCCTATGTCAAACTCATAAACACATAAACATGAAAAAATTTTGCAGAAAATATGAGAGAACATCACCATAACAGTAAACACAAAACAATAAAGGATGAAGGATTTCACCACTCTTGGGCTACATTTCCTAGTCAAACTTCTAAAGGTTGGGCCTCTTTCATTATGCTAATTAAATGGTGTTCACATTAATTTACAGTGCTCAAATGGCTTTAAAAATGGCTCTAATGTCTCCTCAATAGTAAACAACCCCTGTATAGCCTCTTTCTCCCCCCAAAAAGGATAAAAATTGAATGAGTTATGTCCTCCCCAAGTTTATGCACTATTTGTCCTACAAATCACACCTTCGTGCAATTCCTCCTACAAATTCGGACTTTGTCGGTCAAGTGGGGTGACAATTTTTCCCCTTGCCGGTGAGACTCTTGTCACATTAGGTGCAATTTTTCGCCTAGTTAATCGCACTCGTAATCCCACTAACTAGCTAAAAAGGAGACATGTTGCTTCTTTCCCACCATTGATCTCGAGCTCCATTGTATTTTTTCTGCCAAGTTTTTCCATAGCATAAAGTGTAACAACGACTCTAGAACTATGGCATGTGAAAACTCCGACATCCATACCACCATCGTAACTCTAGCACTAACATACCATCGTAACAAAAAATTTTCTCTCCCATGTAAACTTTTCTTTGAAACCAGAATTAACCATCAGGCTAACTTAACCTATCTACTGCAATAGACTTGGCATCATATGTAAATTCTTCTTCTTGCTAGTCTTCAATCTGATGGTGTAACCATTACAGACCCATCAATATATTGTCATTACAGGCCTTGGATATGGGTTATGTGGGTTATGTAATATGGTTTCGATTGCCACATATATATTGCACCATAAAAATTTGCTTTAAATGGGCTTTGGTTTACATTGCAACTTTAGGTTTTAATTCATATCATATATATAATGGTCTAGGGTTATCCCCAAACCATGGTCTACGAACTGTGGTAGGGGGTTAACCTTGATTGTGCAATCATTAAAATTCATATAGGAGTGATACCCCTATCGGTTAAGAAACATGCATAGTGCAGACCGTAGGAGGCTTGGATGTGTGGAGGTTGGTCTTGTGTTTTCATCCCCGGGGCTTCTGTTTGACCTAACCAAAATTTCAGAGGCCACCAAGAGGCCATGTGGCAGCCTCTGGTTGGTCCACCTCACCAACTTGATCAGGGAATGAAATAAACTTAAAAAATCAGCAATCAAATCCTTACAAGTGTTAATATGTGATAGGTAAAAGGAATACAATTATCCTGCATAGTCAAGGTCCAGTCAGTAGTTCAGATTACTGGTTGTGTAGCCTTGCAAACCCAAAAAATATGTTTTTTAGTTGTTTCCCAAAACAAATAGAATTTGATTACAAGAGCATATGGTGTTGGTTTTGAGTGAAACAAGTTGCGCTGGATTCAAAATGATGATATCTACATTTTCATTCTAGTTTTGAGCCATTTTGATCATTTTTAATTTTGATCAAAAAATTGATCCACTAGATCATGGATTGGTACATCATAGTGATCATAATTGGTTTGGGGATTCGTTTCATAATGGTGTTTAATTTGAACCTTTACATTAATCAAGCATATGCTTCTCCTAGTGCTAGAGATCTAATGTTAGTTTAGAATGCTTGTTATTACGGAGGTTATGGTTCTGAAATGAAAAGTGGTAGGCTTAGTTCCATTCATTCCCTTCTTGTTCTATTTCCATATCAAGGAACTCCATACGTACGAGATCCATCCCTTATTGTGATAACATCACCTACCCACCCCTGTTTCAATCCATTTTCTTAGCCAGGTTGCTATATTTTCTATGCTTTAACCCCAACCCTGACAAACAAGCCCCTAATGACAAGTCTCGTTCAACCCTATAGACTCTCTCATTTTCAAGATTTCTTTTGATGACCCTATGAATGGATTACTAAGCATGGGTTTTCAATGTCAAAAAATCAGTTAGAAAAAGCCTGCACTACTACCTTAAGTGTGAGTCCGATGGGTGGCATGGAGGATCACAATCTTAGATCATCAAGATACTTTGATGATAAAAGAAATCACAATTTTATAATAAACTAATTTCTTTATGTTTTCAAAGCCATGGCTTCTCAATCACTACAATAAACTTCTAGTCGGTCTCCTATGCATGACTTCACTATGCCTTTGAACAACGAACGATAAACCAGGGAACCCTTTTGGTTCCAGTTTAGGATATACACCATGAAATGAGAGATCAAATAACAAGAATATGATGAAATTTTAGGCTTTACTCCTAAAACATGTGGGTTCTTCCCCTTGAACTTTAGAAATTCATTTTTCATTTAAACCTTGTATCACATGCAACATGAATGAAGAAATGAAAGACATTATATTTGTTACCTCCTGCAAATAGAGGAAGTTCACTACACAAATTGCAACCTCGAGTTGGATATTAATTTTTATGGCATAATCATAATCTCTTTGCAATTATATTTGTGTTTTGATGTCCATGAAAGTGAATAAAATCATCCTTTCCAATTTTGTTTGAACAATTATCTCAAACTTTCTCTAATTAGGGAGTGATTTGGTAAGTATAAAATGGTGACAAGGTGCAATAGGTGGAATTCATTACTAATAAAGTCTTATGCACACTAAGAATATATTAGATTTTTCTTCAGATGTGAACCCTAACTGTAAATCATGTATCACGTTCCTCTAATGTTCTCCTCTTTAACAAGAAATAATTTTTGTAATAACCACCACAAAATGTAAGTGAAGCAATACATGGTCACAGTCAAACCTATACATTACATATATACATCCTGCAATGTGAATTCTTTTGTTGTTTAATAAATATATTATATTTACTACTCAAGTTAGTGTGGGCGACGCTACTCTATAATAAAATGTAAATGTCTACCATGAAAACATATGATGAAATGAATTACGGATCATAGAAAATATTGCTTGTCAATTAAAGGAGACAAGTTAATTGGCAATTTCCTTGTTATGAAGTATTATATAAACCATGAAATTCAAGGTTCAAATCCCCTCTAAATCGAGTTAAAAAAAAAAAATAGTTATCAAATATATATATATATATATATATATATATATATATATATATATATATATATAAACAACGTCTGTCAAATTCCAAATCTCATGCTATATTGTCCTGATCTTTGTCCTTTTCTCTATCCAAATCCCACATCCCTTGCATTGTAGTTCAATGTCCATAAATTTCACTTTATTATTGCCTTGCACATTAGTCACTCCTCCTATGAACGTTCCTCTACACCTATTGGTGCAATTGCTAGTTTTTAATAATTGGAAAATATATCATAACTCATTTGTGAGTGTGTTACACCATTTTTTTGGTCATCTAACCTATTATCATTAGATGAACCCAATTTTACCCTAAGTAAAATTTCTTTCACCATGTGAAATAACATTTGTTTATATTTCCTGGTCATATTTAACCCAAAACAAGGAAATTAATTAAATAAATCATTATTTATTTAATTATTTCCTAGGAATAAGTTATTTAAATCATTATTTAAATAATATTCCTAGTTAAATTTGACTAAATCATTTTAAAATAATTAAATAAATCATTATTTATTTAATTATATTCCCACCATCTCCCTAAAATAATAAATAAATCATTTATTTATTTATTTATTTATTGTTTATATATAAAGGAATTGACCCAAGTCAGAAGACCTTTTCCCTCCAACAAATATAATAAAATATTCCTAAAGGGTGGTTCTAGAATTTGATTAATAATATTTTATTCATGCACAAAGTTCTAGATAACCCTAATATTTTGTTATAAATAGAAGGGTTTTCCCCATTCATTAGACACCTTCATTGCATTAGATCACTCTGGATCTACTCTTGGTCACCATTTTCCATTTTTTCCTTGTGAGCTCCCATTGAGTTCTATGTTTGTCTGGGTTTTCCACACCAATTAGAGAGAAAGATTTTAGATCTGAAACGCTGAGGACTTTCAAGAACCCATCCCATTGAGGAGAACCAGAAAACACCTTTCTTGTTTTCCTCTTAGGTGCCCCATTTTTTAATATAATATAAAAAATTCTTTCAAATACATTGTTCTTGTCTCATCTATTGGATGCATGGAGCCATATTGTATTTTATCTGCTTAATGTCTTTTATGCTTAGATCTGGATTTGTGCAGCATTATTTGGATCACCTCATTGTAGATTTAAAGATATTTTGCAGCCATAATCGATGTTAGGGCTATTTTTTATGTGTAGCTAAAGTGATCTTTTACGACGAAAGATTCATACTAACAATTGGCGAATCCACACGGGTTTTATTTTGAGACCTCTATTGTTTTCTATATTCCTGCATATCCAGTTGTTTCAGACCCTAGGGTTTCTCTTCCCTTATCTATTTTTCCTATTTTTATGGTGCTTTTCACCTTTAAAACCCTCAAACATTCAAATTTTTAACTTCCGTGTGTTTTTGGCCTTATTGCGCAGGTGACAGACATCCACCGCAGCTGAGACGACAAATTTTTCTGAAATTTTCCGCCGAGAGACCCGGATCTACAGGTCACACTTATCGGCCCAAAAACTGCAACCTGGCCTTGAGGTCACACTTTTCTGCCCAAAATCTGTGACCTGGACTGAAAACAGGTCAGAACCTGTGACCTGCACTTTTTTCTGTAATTTTCCGGCACTTTTTCTGGGTTTGTCTGAAGCTTCTGTCAGGGTTTTCCAGCCTCTGTCTCCACCTGTTTAGACCTGTTTCTGATCTGTTTCACTCAACTAAGTGGGAATATTGCCCCTTAGGGCTCTAGTACCCTCCACTTTTTGTGGGAGAGTTTTTTCTGTTTCAGAAGTCTAAATTTCCAGGGTTTCAGCATTTTTGCTTTTAGATCTGATACCTCATTTTCAGATCCCTTCAGATCAGCTCTTCTCCCTTTCAAATCACCTCATATAGTTTTGTTTGGGTCCATTTCTCGGGCCGCCTCCTTTTCCCTTATATTTTTAGCTGATCTCCTCCTTTTTAGCAGCAACCTTGTCTCTGCCTCTTTGTTGTTCTCTGCACCTCTTTTCAGCAGATTTCTCCTTTAGATCCCCGTCACTCCCAAACTTAGATCTATTGGCCTCTTTTTAGCATGCTTTGCTTAGTTTTTTCCCTCTTATAGACTAGTTTTGATAGTCCCACCTTCTTGGGTTAGATTGATGCATTGGTAGCTGTTAATTTTCTGTTCTTTTAGTCTTATTTACTGCATATTTATTTTACGCAGCACACTTTTTCTTTTAATTTCAAAACGTCTGGGTTTAAACAATTAAAATTAACGCACGCCACACACTGACCCTAAGTGAAGAAGAGCCTGGTTAACATCGCCTGGAAAAGCCTTTAAAATCAATTGACACTGCACCTCTCTGCCCTTGTTTCGACATTGATCTCACTTGATTTTACCCCTCCCTGCCCATGTCAGTTTTCTTCTTCTCGTCATCATTGCGCCTCTAAGGCGTTTATCTCGGAGACTTCTTGGCCTTCACCCTCAGTTTCCGGTTGGTCAACTTCCTCCTTCCCGTCGTCATCGAGTAAGTCCTCCCCCGAGTCTGCACTCCGACTCTTCTTATGATTGTTCGGGTTCTCCCCCTACTCCTGGTTCTCCCCCTGTTACTTTCGCCATGTATACTTCACGGCCTACTACCAGCAGCAACCCCAGTTCTACTGCTGGGTCTGTTTCCAGTGGAATCACTACGGGACCTACCTCGACTACCCCTTTGCTCCCTTATATGGCCAGCCTCAGTCTCCCCGACTTCAATCAGCTGATTAACAATCCTATCTGCCACGATGTCAATTGGCCTGCTATGCCAACCAAGCTCCCCTCTGACATTCCCAAGTTTGAAGGCCTTGCTAGTGAAGATCCATGTAACCATATTCGATCTTTCCACAGGTGGTGTTCCTCCAACTCCATCACCGATGAATCCATTCGTCTTCGATTGTTCCAATGCACGCTTACCGATGAAGCTTCTAAATGGTATGATGATCAAGCCACCTCTTCTCATACCACCTTTGCGACCATTGCCCAAGCCTTTTTATCTTATTTCCAGCTCCCTCTCCGATACGACACCGGTACTGAACTCTTAACTTCTTTCCATCAATCCTCTTCGACCTGCCTTTCTGCTCATGTCCAGGAATGGCGACGAAGACAGAGCTTGTGTCGCGCTCCCCCCTTTGAAGATCGGGTTTACATGGACTGGTTCCTTCGCTCTCTCTTACCTCCCATTGGCAAAGATGCCGCATCCCTTTTTCCCCAAACCAAAGAAGCTACCCTCCAAATAGCCTTGAAATATGACCTTATCTATGCCCAATCTGGTTATGTTTATACCGTCCTTCCTGACCTCCCCAAGCCCAGTGGCCCTAATGCCTCGGGGGCATCTCACTCTGTCGATGGTATCGTTGGAGCCCTATCCCATACCTCTGCTGAAACTCTTCTAGGCTATGGTTTCCCTCTAGGAGGGGCCAGCCCCTCAAGCCCTTTCCCCCCTCCAAGTAACTTGTATCCAGGATACGGAATGCCTCCTCCTTTTTCCCACACTCCTACTTACCTCAATGTTGCCCATCCTACCCCTTATCCGTACCCACAGCCTACTGTCCTAGTTCCTCCAGCATTTGGACCTCCCACTCCCTTGCCTTCTCCACCCCCGCAACCGCACTTACTACCCCCTCCAGGGCAATTATTTACACAACAGGGGGAAACTAATCTTCTTCCTTCTTAATGAAAGAGGAAAGGCACTCAATCTGCTTCTGGTAATCGTGGATCCAATCCTTCCAGTATTGACTCTACTACTGCCAACCAGCCATAGGGCTCCCAGCCCAAGCCGGACAGGCTGCTTCGCACCAATAAGCCTTGTTCGTGTTGCGGTGTTTATGGTCATTACACTCATGATTGTCCCTTATTACCACAAATGCGGCAAATGTGGGAGTCTCAGGCCACTGTGCGAGGAAAACACTCCTCCCCTACCGTCCCTCCCAATCTAGCTACTTCTCAACCCACTGTGTTTACCGATCCTTTCCCTCAACAAGGATTCGTGGCCACTCAACTGCCTCATGCCCCAGTAACCACTCAACCTTCCCCTTCTGGTTCCTCCGATTACCAGATCCTCATGATGGCCTTTGACCAACCGCTCACCGTTGACCTCAACATTCAAACTCGGTCCCGTCATTATTCCATGCCTCCTGTTCCGTCTGTCTCCGAGTCCCCATCTCCAGATCCTACAGAGCCTATATCGACAACCAATGGTCCCTTGCAAATCCCTATGCCCAAAGCTGAGGTTCATACCAAGACTCCTAAGGGCCCATTACACCGAAATGCTGCCTCTGATCGGGCTGCCCATTCATACAGTATAGTAGATGATCTGGCACAATCTCCTGCTACCATTTCAACACTGGAACTCCTCTAGTCGTGTCCTTCTCAAAAGAAGGCTCTACTATCTACCGTGGGTGCTATAGATCCTGCTGATGACCAATTGATTATTTTCGACGCCCGTTAGTCTGACCATCCCCCTCTTCCTCCTTCAGCTGCTTTCCAAATCCCAGTCAAAATCCTAAATGCCAACGTCGCTCGATGTATTATTGATGAGGGGGAATCTACCTGTGTAATGTCTGCTTCGGTTTGGAAACAACTTGGATCTCCCGAGCTGGCCCCTTCCACAATCACCCTTCGTGCGTGGGATGGCCATGCCTCCCAGCCCATTGGCCTCTTCTGTAACTATCCCATCACCCTTGCAGGTAAGACTGTTTGTGTCGACGTGGAAGTTATCGACACCCCTCTTGACTACAAAATTCTTTTGGGGCGTAGTTACACCTATGCCATGTCTTCCGTCCCATCTGCAATCCACCGTAAGATGTTTTTCCCTCACAATGGCAAGATTGTCACGATTGACCAGTTGACTTACCATGAACCCAAATCTCCGACCTCCCACAGGTCACACTTCCTCATCTTAATACCGTATTTCACCTTTTGACAGTGTTTCCCCTATAGCGTCTGCAAAGTCCTCCTTTATGGAACTTTCTGCGGTCACTCCCTCCTCTTTTGTCTCTGACCCCGGCTTAGCGAATGTTTGCATGATGCGATCGTCTCGGTAGCCTGCAGCAGCAGCTGGTCGGCGAAGCTCAATGCTGCCCGCCACACTCCCCGACCTTAAAGCCCGATCGTAGAACCTTTTAGCCAGTTTTAACCCTGAACAGAAATTATCTACTCACGAATCTTATAACAGAAGATAAACAATAGCGAGAGCATAAAACATAAAACAGATAAACACAGAGATTTTCCCCTGGATCCCAAATCGGGATGACCAGCTTGATTTTTCATTATATTCCTTTTGGTGTTACAACACATATATATACATGCCGAAGCATACATAAACCCCAATCCATAAACCCTGGATTAGAACATAACCGTAGTTCCCTTGACTGGATCTACAAAAATACCAGGGGCCAAAAACCATCGTACCCCAATACCATGTGCAAAACTATGCACAAAACCATGGACGTGGACTACTCGCGCGTGCTTAGTCGTGGAAAGAATATAACACATACCCAACATTCTCCCACTTGTTGTTTTCTTTCCACAGGGGGCCACAGGAGGGCTTAGTCATTGGCCCAATTATTAAACACCCATTGTTTCTCTACACCAAGAGAACTTCTGAGTGCTCATGGACTTTGTCAATGCATCTGCAACATTCTTCAAAGTGTCCACCTTTACCAGCAACACCCTTTTAGCCTCAACCATATCTCTAACAAAGTGATATTGAACATCAATGTGCTTTGTCTTTGAATGATAAGCAGGGTTCTTAGCTTAGAAAATTGCACTTTGGCTATCACAGTCTATCCTTATAGCTTGTTGTACCAACCCCATACTTGAACAAAATCTCTGCAAGCAAACTGCTTCCTTGCTTGCATGAGTGGCTGCTATGTATTCTGCCTCTGTAGTTGAAAGAGCCACTACAAACTGTCTTTTACTCATCCAACTGACTGCACCTCCAAATAGGCTAAACACATACCCACTTGTATATCTTCTTTGGTCCAGATCTCCAGCCCAGTCTGCATCAACAAAACCACAAATGTCCAACATTCTTTCCAATCCTGGTCTTCCCTGGTAGCACAAGCCATAATCACTAGTGCCACGTAAATATCTGAAAACCCGCTTCACTGCTGTCCAATGCTCCTTCCATGGGTTTGACATAAACCTGCTCAATACTCCCACTGCATGTGCAATGTCTGGTCTAGTACAGACCATTGCATACATCAGGCTACCCACTGCACTTGCATATGGAACACGGGACATATACTCCTCTTCTTTTTGTGTCTTGGGACACTGTTCAGCAGACAGCTTTACACCTACAGGAATAGGAACATTCACCGGTTTACTATCCTGCATATTGAACCTCTGCAATATAGTCTCGACATACTTCCTCTGGTTTAACCAGAGCTTCCTCTTTGCCCAATCTCTCTTAATTTCCATGCCAAAAATATAGTTTGCAGCACCAAGATCCTTCATGTCGAATTTGGAGAACAGTTGGGTCTTCAAATCTTGGATAATTTCTTTGTCATTTCCAATCAACAACATATCATCCACATACAAGACGAAATAAATAACACGGTCACCAATTAATTTAAAATAAACACAGTGATCCTCCTTGCTTCTGGTGAAGCCAAGTCCCCGTATATAGGTATCAAATTTTTGATACCACATCCTTGGTGACTGTTTTAACCCATACAGAGACTTCTTCAACCTGCATACCAGTTCTTTCTTGCCCTTCACCATAAAGCCTTCAGGTTGCTTCATGTAGATCTCCTCTTCTAGATCCCCGTGAAGAAATGTTGTCTTCACATCCATCTGTTCTATCTCAAAATTAAATGCAGCAGCAACAGATAAAAGTAATCTAATAGAAGTAACTTTGGCAACAGGAGAAAAAATATCACCAAAATCAATTCCCGGCACCTGGGAATAACCTTTCGCTACCAACCGAGCTTTATATTTCTCCACCTTGCCTTCTACATTCATCTTCTTCTTAAACACCCATTTGCTCCCAATAGGCTTCCTTCAGTAAAACGCTCCATATAAATCATGCATCATTTTTGTGCGAGGATCCATTTCATAAACATAGTTGTGCTTGGTGTGGATAAGAATACAACACATACCCAACATACTACTGCTGGACCTTCCATCCACCTCACACGCAAGGCGCCTCCTACCCTCTGAGTCGATTCCCTCAGTCTCCATCATATAGAACCGTCCCTCCCAATCATTACCCCCTCCAAGTCAGATCTACCTTTCCTTGATTCCTACAGTGTTTATTCGGTTCCGTCATGGCCACCCTTTCCCTCTAATTCTTATGGTCACAGGATGGTATCTTGCCTCCCTCAGTAGGGAACCCCACCAGGGCCACCCCAAACCATACACTGACCTTTGACCAGGTAGAAAGCGGTTCAGCAACTTCTTCCGCTACGGTGCCCCCTAGCCCCTCACTTGGGGTTCCTCTCCATGTTACGCGGCGGCCTACAGACGAAAAAAAAAAACTGTGAGAGGCATCCAAAGACAAGGCCACCACACCTGACCCTACCCTTCCCCCACCTGCCAAGCCTTGTGCCTTGTGTGATGGTATCGGTCATCCCACCCATACTTGTCCTGAGTTGCCCCATATCCAACCCATGGTTAAAGTCGCGTTCCCTGAATCTACGGCCCCTGAAACCTCTGTTTCTTCCTCATTCGCAGCCAAGAACCCAAAGACTCTTCGCACTAACAAACCCTGTGCTCTGTGTGGTGTCCATGGCCATTATTCTCACCATTGTCCTCACCTCACGCAATACTGAGCCTCTTTAGAGGTCATTCGCAAGTACGAAGTTGAACAAAATCAATCTGCCTCTCCCATCCTTGCTCAATATGCGTCAGGTCTACTCGAGGATCCCCATGCTACCATTGAAATTCCTCCCCCTGATGTTGAAATGTCGGAACCCGCTGCCCCCCTCCTATACCTATCATCGTCCACACGACCCTCGGAGTACATTCCCTCTGAATCCACTCCATCTGTTTTGCTTGATTCTCATTCAACCACATTCTTGGGCTCTTCATGCTTTGACCATATTTTTACCTGTTCTTTTGTCATTGCCTGTGATGACCCGTATCTCCTCCTCTCTTCCCATACTGATGATTTAGGTAGCTTTGTAGCGTCATGTGGTTTCCTTGACCTTTCCATTTCCTCCCATAATCACGATCATACGATCCGTATCTATGATGTTCTTCGCAGCCTGAGTTCCCGTTCTTCATCCCATAGTTCTCATCCATCTCCCTCTCATCGATCTATGAGTCCTAGTCTTCCTACTTGGACTGCTCCTTCCCACCGCCGTCAGTGGATGTCTACCCTCTACTCATGCTGCCATCCTTCTTCTCATCCCTCCCATTTTTTTTCTTGTGACACCATTCCACCGGCCCTCTCATCCACACCATATCTTGGCTATGCAGATGGGTCAAGTCGCTATTCCCGGAATCTCGCTTCGGCAGCCTAGGCCATCTTTACCCCCTTGCATACCCTGGTTCTTGCAAATGGGGTCTGCATTGGTAATGCCACCAATAATCAGGTCGAATATGATGCAGTACGTGGTCTCTTAGCCGATGCCCTCTCTCATCACATCCTCCATCTGCATGTTCATTTAGATTCCCTGCTTCTTGTCTTACAACTCAATGGTGTCTATCATGTGCATAACCCTATCCTATTTACGAGTGAAACTTTTGATACGTGAATTTAGATTCATTACTTTCAACCATATCCCTAGAAGTCAAAATCACTACGTAGATCAAATCACAAATCATGTTCTAGACTGACATTTATCACACACAAGACAATAACATTTAACATCATCAACAAAATGTATATAAATCATATATATCATATAACATGTGTTTTTAGAGTCCATCTACTCTGAAACATATGACATGCCCATAGCATGTTACAAAAAACAAAACTACAAAAATGGGGGGCACCACTTGCCCTTACATAAACTCTAGGGGGCACCACCTGCCCTACATCTAATCACTCTCTGGAGGATCCCGAGCCAACGGCTCTGCTCCCGTAGCTCTTAGATCGCACATAGTCTGACCGGCCATCGCCATGCGTCGCATGATACCTCGCCATTCTGAGGGTAGCCCAATACATAACTCTATGTATTGGTAGTCTGAATCCTGCCAACCACACTCCGACACATTGGTTAGCAGCCCCTCACATCTACAACAGATGTCCTCCAACAGAGCAGCCATATCCTCGTTCTGTGCCGTCCTTGATCCACTTGCACCTGTAGCTCCTGCTGCTGCAGGTCATCCCATATATCTGGCCAGCTTTACCGAAGCTATATCTGCATTCCAAAAAATATAAGGATTAGTACCATCAATACTAGTCACAAAATCTAACTTGCACATAACAGATTAGTTGATTTTCACTTACCATCGAGCCCCCACACTCGACCAGGTGGAAGAGGCAAGTCCAGATCTCCCCAATAACTCATCCCACTATATGGATAGTCATCTATGGATAATGGCATCTGATCCCAATGGGCAAAGAACTCTGGTCGGAACACCCATCCGACTGCCCCTCCCCCTCCTCTACACAGTAGTCGTCCCCACCGACGCATCCGGGGCTCTCTTAGACCTCCATCAAGTAACTGTATACGAGGTCGTAAGGTCATGATCTTCTCAAAGAAGAAAGAGCACAATACCGTCCCATAGGCACAATCATGATTCACTTGCCGCTTGCATAGCAACAACTGTCGTTTCACCGATACCAACATCATTTGGGCCCACCCATAGTAGGTCCCACTCAGCACACTCTCTAAAATCATCATCTGCCCTCCAATGATGTGATGGAATGCTTGGCTGCCCAAGATCCGCAACATTCCTGTGGCCACTGCTCGGGTCTCCAACCTCTCTAGATCACCAATGGATATCTGAGTCCCTTTGACTCGGACACCTGGTTGAAAATGTCGCTCAAAAAACTCCATAATGTTATGCCCCCATGGTAACACTGGCTGCGTATTTCCCACCATCCCTAATGGTGGGAGACCAGTCAAGAAATACAGATCCTAGACCGTCAGCTCGATCCTGTGCCCCTGCACTATAAATGCCTCATGATTTGGATCCCAATAACTGATAATCCGGGCCAACAAGGGCTCTCCAGCCCTCATCAAAGGGTTTTCCAAAAATTTTAGAACCCCATACCTAGCCAGTGCACGACGGACACCCTGATCCACTTGGATTTCCGTCCATAATGTACCTAAGTCTCTCTCTCTCCACTTGATCTATATATCTGCCATATCTGCACAAAACCATCATTTTTGTCAGTCTACAGATTAGAAAAACTGCATTAACTTACACCACAACTAAATCTCAGCCCATAACAGCACTGAAGCCTCCCACATCTAATAGGTCACACTTTTTCAGGCAAATCCTGGGCCAAGTCACACATATTAGGCCAAAACCTGCATCCCAGGTCGTATTTTTTTCCCCAAAAAGTGCGACTCGATCGTAATGATTAAGTAGGGGAAGTCACTAATATTTAAAACCCTAATCGAAACTTTGAATCCATCAAAAACAAAGAGTAGGATTAGGCCTCTTACCTGCAACTGACGGATCACGATTCTAATGGTCAGTTTGTCCGCTACGATTTCCGCAAGATTTAGGGCCTTCTCTCCCCTCCACATTCACCACAACTACACAAGAAAATGAATAATTTTGGAGGGAAAATGCCCTATTAGAAGAAAAACCCCTGTTTTTTCTTTCACCCGCTGTGACCAAACCGTAGTCCCGTTTGACACACCGTATGCACCGTTGGAAAGCTCTCACCGAGCACTCAAATGGGTATCTGTTAGTTTTTCATTTTCTAATACTTCACCTGGACACATTTTGTCCATGAAGGGTCTATTCACCTTTTCTCAAAATAAAATTTCTTCACTTCCAACACTTGTAATTGGGGCACCACTTGGTCGCCTTACTTGTCTTTGTTCATGTTGATGTTCGTCATGAGTTACCCTATTGTACTCATGCTTTTATGGTCCCTCATTGGACCTCTACTTTGAGGCAGCACCATCGAGTCGCCCTTGTTTAGAGCATCCGAGTTGAGTCCTCATCCATCATGGAGTTTATCTCGAGTCCCTTTGTACCCCAATATAGCCCTCCATCCTTCATCATTTGGTCCCTCTCTCGTCTTACACATTATGGCCTTCAGTACCATTGTCACCTATCCTCTTTGAAATTGTGTCAGCTACTGCCAAGCCATTCATGCCCCTTATGATCTAACAAGGGAAGTTGTCCAACCGCTCCTCTGTATCCCTCATTCCATCATCATCATTAGTGTCTATCTATTCGTCGCTCTACTATTTTCTCTCATGCCTTAGTTGGGGTTCCCTTATTGCCTCACCTATGGCAGACCTACTTCTTTCGACAGCAACTCATTTACTCCAGAAGCCAGGTCTAGGGGGCAGTGTACCTTGGTTCGAACACTTTTCAGCATGATCGTGATCTATACACTTGATGGTCTAGTGATGTAGCAGCAACTCTTGGTGATTCCCGGGCATGTGTGAGATGTCTCAACCCTCATGAGGGGGTGGCCCTACAGGTAGCCCCCCACATGCCCGGATGACTTCTTCATTTTCGCCCTTGATGCAGCTCCTCTCATTTGATGATATCGGCCTCAGTTGCTTGCAGCGCCTCTTCGATTTGCATGTATTAGTTAGATTTTGTGAGCCCTTCCCCATGTGTAGGGGGAAATAGATTCTTCTTCATCTCATGTACTGTGTGTGTATAAGTCACGATGGTTATTCAGGGCATCGCATGTTAATAACAGGATTCATCCTTTTATTTATCTGGCTCATGTTTAGGCCAGCACATGCTTCATTATTGCGTTCCATGGTTTTCCGGGCACCTTATTCTTTGTACTATTGTCTCGGCGGGCATAGGTATGCCTCCCCCGCCACCTTTAACACTGGTACTACTTCATCACCTAGAGACTTGTCTCACCTGTAGGTCTTGTCCCCTCCGGGTCTATTCCTTTAGCACACTAGACTACCTTACATTCTTCTCTCTCATTTCCCTCTTGATGCCTAGTAATTGAGTTCTTACAACGTACTTCGGTCATATGATTTTCTCCTGACACTCGTACGTTGGGGGGCAATCTGTTACACCATTTATTTGGTCATCTAACTCATTATCATTAGATGAACCCAAGTACACCATTTAAGACCAATTTTACCCTAAGTAAAATTTCTTTCACCATGTAAAATAACATTTGTCTATATTTCCTGGTCATATTTAACTTAAAAAACAAGAAATTAATTAAATAAATCATTATTTATTTGAAGTAACACAAAGATAAGTTATTTAAATCATTATTTAAATATTCCTAGTTAAATTTGACTAAATCATATTTAAATAATTAAATAAATCATTATTTATTTAATTATATTCCCACCATCTCCCTAAAATAATAAATAAATCATTTATTTATTTATTGTTTATAAATAAAGGAATTGACCCAAGTCAAAAGACATTTTCCCTCCAACAAATATAATAAAATATTCCTAAAGGGTGGTTCTAGAATTTGATTAATAATATTTTATTCATGCACCAAGTTCTAGATAACCCTAATATTTTGTTATAAATAGAAGGGTTTTCCCGATTCATTAGTCACCTTCATTGCATTAGATCACTTTCGATCTACTCTTGGTGACCATTTTCCATTTTTTCCTTGTGAGCTCCCATTGAGTTCTATGTTTGTCTGGGTTTTCCACACCAATTAGAGAGAGAGATTTTAGATCTGAAACGCTGAGGACTTTCAAGAACCCATCCCATTGAGGAGAACCGGAAAACACCTTTCTTGTTTTCCTCTCAGGTGCCCCATTTTTTAATATAATATAAAAAATTCTTTCAAATACATTGTTCTTGTCTCATCTATTGGATGCATGGAGCCATATTGTATTTTATCTGCTTAATGTCTTTTATGCTTAGATCTGGATTTGTGCAGCATTATTTGGATCACCTCATTGCAGATTTAAAGATATTTTGCAGCCATAATCGATGTTAGGGCTATTTGTTATGTGTAGCTAAAGTGATCTTTTACGACGAAAGATTCATACTAATAGAGTGAATGAAAACCATGCCACTTGGAATTACCTATTGGTGGTCTTAAAGGGGATAGGCTTTAGTTCCTACCAGATGCCTCTAGGTCTTTGGAATTTAACCCATTTCCTTGCTTCTAGGTCTTTGGAATTTAACTCATTTCCTTAAGTCTTAGGAAGACAAGCTCTTAGCCAAACAAAAACAATTTTCTTAACCAAACAAAAGCAATTTTAGAGTATATGCCTAAATACAATAGATTCATGTAACTTTTATATATATATATATATATATATATATATATATATATATATATATATATATTTCTTATTATATACATAAACATTTTATTTTCTCTATATATAATAAATACTATTTTTTATTTTTATTTTCATCGAGTAAATATACTTTAAATTATATAAAAAATATCAAATTATTTATTTATATATTTATGGATGTATTATTGGAGTATACAATTTTTTTAAAATTTTTTTTATTAGAAGTAGATTTATGTTTAAGATATAGTTTTTTTCTAATTTTAAATATTTTTAATTTTTTTCGTACAATTTTAAAATAGATTATTTAACTTCATTAGGAATAAAAGTACACATTAATAAATCTAGTTATAAACATCTTAAGTAAGTATTTTCAATTAAATTAATTTTAATTTCCAAATCCAAAATTTGATAATTTTAGGGACTTATCTATTTAAATAATTTGTTTGTAAGAGGAGATAACACCATTTACCTTTGTAAATGTAAAGTTATAAATGTTTTTATATATTTCAAAACAAAAATCTAAAATTAATAATACATTCCGAAAAACATATTAATGTAAAATATAAATACTATTTATAATAGTATGAATTATTTTGATATAATTCCATAATTTATGTACTAATCACTTTGATCGATATGAATAAGCATTACATTTACATGAAAAGGTTTAGCTAAAGCAATGAATTTCAAAACTCTAAAATATATTCATTCCAGAATTTTCTGCTTTCCGTTGCTTTTTAAATAGAAACAAAGTACAATAAATCCTTGGTGAATTTTATAAAAACGCAAAATATAAAACAAAACCTGAAAATATATTCATCGCTACACGGACACCTGGTTATCCTTACCAAAAACCATACAAACATACTCATTTGAGTCTGTACGCCTTCATTTTAATCCAACCACGTGGAAACGTATTGCGTGGAAGAGAAACCTCACTTCGGCGCGAGAATTTTCCCGATACCCTGAACACCTTTATATATAACCCTAAGGAACCCTGAGAGTTTCAAAGCAGATCAATAACCGCTGCCGATCTTTTCTCAATTTCCATATAATTCGAATTCGGGTCGGTTCTCTTATATAGTATTCAATATTATTATATTGCAATGTTGCATTATATTGCAATCGCAGTGTGGAAAATTTTAAGCGCTAATATTCTCAATTTTTTATGTTTTTTCAAAAAAAAAAAAAAAATTAATTTTTATTTTTTCTAAAAATTATTCGCTTTTAAATAGAGATTATATACAATTATTAGAAATTTGAATACTTTTAGAAAAACATTGCCAAACATTTTAAAATTGCATATTATGTACTAGTGAGATTGGCCAAGGTTTCTAAACTTGAAAATAAATTTACATCCTTAAAATTTTCCCTAAATGGCAGCTGTGAAGGCATCATTCGATAATAGATTTTCAAGAGAGAAGAATTTGATAAACCCTACAGAGTACCGTAGATTTAGTTTTTCTTGGCTGGGTGTGTTTATTTTTTTAAAATATA
This sequence comes from Pinus albicaulis, assembly GCA_034641835.2. NCBI lineage: Eukaryota > Viridiplantae > Streptophyta > Pinopsida > Pinales > Pinaceae > Pinus > Pinus albicaulis. The sequence continues at coordinate 1,359,695,304 of CM076581.1, forward strand.
TTGTGTGTAACCCACTAACCCTAACAAAAAGAATGGTTAAATATGAAATACTCGTTTAAAAAAAAAATTAACAAGAAAAGGGAATTGAATAGATTTGGCATATCAGCTTGGCTATCTCCTTTTAGAAGTTGGGTACGAGATTGGTTGTGTAATAAGTGTTGTGTAGTGAAAACTATTGATCTTTAGTCTATCCTTTGCAACTCATCCCTCCCAGTAGCGACATGCCTTTGTGCACTCATGTTTTATTCGTTGACACATCGTTTCCTAAATCACAGCTTCCGAGATTCGAACATTCACCCTCATCTGTTACCTCTATTACTTCTTTCTCATAATCCAACTGAGAAACCAATATTTCTCTTTTTCTTCTTTATGTTATTCTAGGATTTAAGACTTTGTGAGCTCGATGAAGAATTCATGGCTACTTTTGGCGTCTCCAAAATTGTAGAGTAACCAAGCTCCATCTCCTTATTGTTATTATCACTGCCAAGCTCTACACTGTGTTCTGAAATCTTGGTGGATCTTCTTTGTTCTTTCATGCCTACCTTCTTTGTAGTGTTGAAATTTTGTTTTTATGTGTAGCGCATGCTCTTAGCCTTTTTAGTAACTTAGATTTGGAGTGAATGACATCAACCATGATAGATTAAGTAAACTCGGAACTCAGAATAAGGTCTCGCAAAACAAGTAACATCTCTAAGGAAATTTGACCTCTTTGGGGATCTTTGTCACTATTGGTATTGGGAATGTACTATTTTGAGGGGAGGAGAAAATAGGGTAGACTTATGCCCTAAATAAAATTCGAATTCAAGGAACATGAAGTAACTCTCAAAAAATCACATAGATATTTTCTAAGGGATATTTCGATATGGGGGGCACATTTCAACTTAATGCGCTCAAACAACATGGTGGTGTTACCAGCTTCGGACTGAATGTGGGAACATTCTTCCTTGTGTAGTTGCAAATGTAGTGCAACATCAAGGGGACATAATGGTTGAAATATGAGCCCCACTTGAAACGGTTTGTTGCCAGTCGAGCTATGAAGAGGTTTGTTATAGTTGTGTTGCACATAGAGAAGGCTCTCATCACATGTTCGTGGATGGTTAGAGTTGTACATGTGTAGTATGTGCACAATCATCCTGTTGACGACCTCCGTTTGGCCATCAATATGGGGGTGGAATGTAGTTGGCTTTGTGAACTTGGTGCCCAATAATGGCCAAAGGCTCAACCAAAGTGTTCTTTGGAACCTGCTATCCTAATATGATATAATGGTCTGAGGGACCCTGAAATGTATCCATACATGTTCAAATAAGAGTTTGGTAGTGACTTCTGTAGTGATACTCTTCTTGTAGGTAGCCAATATGGCCATATTAGAAAATCTATTGCCGACCAAAAATACATAGTCATTAGCATGCTTGGTATAAGGAAGGCTAAACATATAGTCCATGGAGATGGACTATATGGTTGGCATGGTGATGGCAGAGGAAGTGCAGGAGTTGATATATTTTCTGACATTCTGTCAGAGAATTGGCCAATAAAAATACTTTTCGAGTACTACCACTATCCTCTCTACAACAAAATGTCCTCTAATATCACTTTAGCGTGCCTCCTAGCTCATATTGACATGCTCACTTGAAGGAACAAAAAGGTGTCCCAAGTGGCATGATAGTGCATTCTGGAGGTGGAATTCCAAAACTTGATTGCCATTCATTAACATTTGGTATGTGGTGGTACGGTGGAAAATTATGGATCATTTTTGTAAAGTTACTACCATCAAGAAGTATTGTTCCACAACAGTCGAGGGGAGTGGTTAGCGCCACAACTGGTGGCCGACTGAATAAATATCTAAAGTTTTTGGTGCTTAATTTATTGTACTTAATATTCAGATAAAAATGTTGTAGATATGTGGACCATTTCTGATGGAAATCCTTTTGCAACTTCCCTTGTGTCTATATAAACTAGAAAGGTTAATGATCTATATGGATGCTCATCTCCTTCACCAGAATGTAATGTTTCCAATGCCAACAAGCCTGCACAATGGAATACATCTCTTTACTGTAAGTGGGGTATTTACGAATTGTATCACAGAGTGTTTCACCATGATAGGCCATTAGATTCCCTTGTTGGGTGAGGAATGCACCACCAATAGGATAGACAGAGGCATATGTATCAATTTCGAATGGTTGTTGTAGGTATGAAAATGCGAGTATTTGTGTGGAGAAAATATGGTGCTTCAGCTCAATGAATGCCTTTTATTGGGATTTAGACTAGAAAAATATTTCTTTCACTTTGCCCTTGGTAGCTTGAATCAAAGGCCAAGTGATATGAGAGAATGGCAACATGAACCTTTGATAGAAATTGGCAAGGCCCAGAATGTTGTGCTGTTTTGTTAGAGTGGTTGGGGCCGGCCAATATCAAATGACTTGAATCTTAGCTAAATCCATATGCATGCATTTCTGATCAATGATGTAAGTAAGATATTGGAATACGTTGATGCCAAAGGTGCATTTATCCAAGTTGGCACATATCTTGTGTTGTCGCAGGGTTTGAAGGACATGTCAAATATGTTGCAAGTATTATTTCCAAATCTTACTGAATATGAGAATGTGATCTAGATATACAACCACAAACGCATTTATGAAGGACCACACTATGTCACCGATCAGCCTCATAAAAACTGTATGGGCATATGTCAACCCAGAAGGAATAATCAACCATTCAAAAATGACCTCCTTGGATTTCAAGGTGGTCTTCCATACATCTGTGGGTTCTATTGGAACCTCATGATAATCAGACTTCAAATCAATCTTGTTGAAGTACTTGGCCCCCTTGAGTTGGTCAAGAATGTCATCAATCTGTGGGATTCAATACCTATTCTGAACAATGATTTGATCCTTATTCTGTATGAGTACAATTGGGCTCCCACAAGGTGAGGAACTTGGTTGGATGTGCCCTTTTTGTAAAAATTCCTAGATTTACCACTTGATTTCTTCATTTTCCAAAAGAAAGCGGTGATATATCAACCCATTGGGTAGAGGTTCTCTGAGAGTCAAATCCATCGAATGCTTGACCTAAGAGTGCAAAGGTACCCTTGTGGATGAGAAGAAGATGTCCTTGTGTTCTTCCATGACCTTATCCACATGCTTTCATTACACGGAGGAACCCTTCCTAGGGGTTATGTATGTGGCCACTATCTTCGCCTTATTTTGAGAGTGAACCAGAAAGAAGGAAAACTTCCCAATGTGGGAGATGATATTACTACATTACTTAGTAGATATCAAAGAAATGCTAGTAGGAGGAACTACCTCTGGTATCCTGTATAGATTACTTCCCAAAGTAATAATAACAGTGCAAGGTTGGATGCATACATGGCATGGTTTTTCTAAAAGTATGGTTGGCCTAATAACACATTACAAACTTCAAGGGGAGCAACATTACACAGTACCTCATCCATGAAGGGCTTGATGCTAGAGGGCAGGTGGTACTGTTGGTTGACCCAAATATCTCGCCCCTGGTGGAGCCATCCAATCGTGTATGATTGTGGTTGTGGAGTCATATGTAGGCCTAACTTCTTCACGAACTCATCCAAGATGAGGCTTTTTTAGCTCCAACATTCAACAATGAACAACAGCGAAGAACCCTTCGCCACATCTATGAATGCAAAAGATGCCCACCCTACTCAAGATATTAGACCTCAACCTTCTAGAAATTGGTGGTGGAAACAATGGTTTTGGGCTCTGGATCAATAATATACTCTCCCTTGTCATTCTCCTCATAAGGTTCTGACTTGGACTCAGAACATTCATCTGACTTTGAAGCTTTCATCTTGGCCACTAGTGTCTTTTTCGCACAACAATTATTTATGTTGTGAGTCGGGATCCTATTGAACTCACACCATTTTCCTATTTCCTTCTTCATATTCCTTGTGCTACTCTTTTCTTGTGGCTTCAATGGCCTATACTAGTGTTACACAACAATTTGTCACTATCCCTGTACTCCTTGTTCTTGATCCTGGAGACCCCTAACAATCACTGCTGTGTCTATTTTTTATCATGAAAATGTGTCATCATATCCCTTCTAGCACAATGAGTAAACTATATGTTGACCATTCCTGAGGTAGCTCCTACAAAGCTTGATTATCTGGAGTGGCACGTCCTCGCCATGTCTCACTCACGCCGATGGCTCCTTTTTGGTCTAGAGAAGTGCCAATCAGCGTTGGAATGAGGATCATACCTGTGCCGATCCTCTTCTGGAAAGTTTTTTTAAAATGAAAGTGAAGCTTCGATATCTAGAAGCTTCATGATGGAGAGCTGATTGTTTGTTCCTGAGGATAGAGCCAAGCTTCTCAATTTGGGCTCTTTTTCCTACAAAAGTGGAACCACCCAAAGGGATAACCCATTTTTTCACCTTAAGTGGATCCATGATCCCTCCTTTGCTATAAAATGGGCAATCTCCCATAGCTCTGCTAGTTAGAACATAGATAGAAGAAAACCATACAGATATTTGTTGCTATAGGTATTGAGTGAGAGTTGAGACCTTTTTCCCTCCACATCAAGTTGAAAGAGCACTTTGGAGATGTGCCTGAATAAGGACCCATCGAAGGAGAGCTGCGACATCAAGGCGCAAGTTGTAGCTCCCCCTCTCTATTTTAATATAATACAATTGATTTCATTCTTTCCATTCTCGTCTTTAATGTATGATTGGATTCTTAGTTTTCCTTGATAATATAAGTAGATTGTATATGCAAGATATACTAGGATTTCACATTTGTTGTTGTTTGATCCCTTGTGAAGGTAACCAAGCACCGATGATGGTGAAGATATTACTAGAAAGCGGGAAGGATCAAAGGATTCGAATGAAGATTAGCATAAAATTGAGGTAGGTCATCTACTCACTATCTGTGTGCATTTACAATCTAGGAAAGTATGCTTATAATTGTTCCCTGTTGTTACTAGACCCATCCTAGGGCTAGAGGGATCGTCTCTATCTGTAGAGAAGATTTTCCTGCATAAAAAATTAGCGACTCCACTGGGGAATGCTAGAATTTCAGTCTCCTATTTTCGATTTTTTATTTCTTTTCTTGTCTTCAATTTTCATCGAGTGCCCATATCCTTATCTCTGTAGCTCCTGTAATGATCTGGAATTACTTGCTACTTAATGCTGTGCTGGTTTCATTTTAGATATAAAATTTTCTTTGCATTGTTTTACTTATCCTTCATGAGTTTGTTTAAGAGCATGTGATTGGAAAACAGTGTACTTAATGAAATTATGAGTTTTTCATAAGCTTAAAAGTCATAATTTTGAATGAAAGAATAGAAGAAATAGTAAGCATAACAAGCACATATAAGAGAGCTTAACAAAGAGAATTTTGATAAAGGAGTTCACCCCTCCTAGGCTACATCTCCTTGGTCCAGCTTCATAGTGTGACCTTTGTATTAGCTTCAAGTGTGCTCAAATTGCTATTACAAGCTTTAGAACCTCTTGTAACTTGTTCCAATGAGTTTATAACATCATAATCTCCCAAAAATCACTATTTGTTTGTTGTATTTGGTCTCTAGATGCTCTGGAAATGACCCGAACACCTGTTGGCCCTCGCTTTCAAAAATCTTCAAATGTACTAAAACACCTATAGATAACCTTTTCTAGCTCTGCAACCTACTCCACTGGGTTCCTAGCATGAAAATTATCCAGGAATGACTTTTAATGAGCTCAGTTTGGTCAAAAATTGAGTGAGTTATGACCAAAATTGTTTTTGCCCCAATTTCTCCTCCAAAACTGGAGAGATTGCTAGTTAGATTTCTAAATTTAGAAATACCACCAAGATTGGCATGCCTCTAGAAAACCCACCAACCTTAATTCCAGTATTAATTAGTGTAATGCATGATTAGCAGGTGGATAATCTTGTTTTAGTGTTAAGCACGTTTTATTTGGTAATAACGTTTAAACGTCATTAAACCACAGCTTAAACTAATTAAACATGCTTAAGAAATTATTCCGCCTGTTTGAAGTTTAGCACCTATTTATTTGCGGAATGGCCACATGGGAAGGGGTCTGGCCCCCTCCGACCCCCAACTGTTAGGCTTATAAAATTTAAATTAGCACGGAGAGCAATAGGTGTAATTAACAGCTTGGAGGAGAGTTGGTAAGGCGCGTGGATGGTGGGCGTGAGGTCAAGGGTTCCACCCCCGCTCCACCACAATAATTTTTCTCCATCGAATTAAAAATTCTCCACTATACTTATCAGTGCTGCCAAAATTGGATCCTCCCTAGTTTAGTTGGTTGAGCTTCCAAATGTAGTTGAGTTCGCCGATAAGGTAGGTTTAATATATATATATATATATATATATATATATATATATATATATATATATATATATATATATATATATATATATATATATATATATATATATATATATATATATATATATAATACCACCCTAATACCAATGTCCAACATTACTATGACCCCAATTCAACCTTCCAACATGCTTTCCATGAGGGTACGTGGCATGCCACATGGCCCTTCCCCATTTTCCACCACATAATGAAACACCAACTTAAATAAAATTCAACTTATACTTAGGAATAAAAAATTTCACTTCCTAGTCATCATTGACGAATTAGGTGGTGCCACTTGGCATGGTGTAATTGGTTGTTTCTGGAGGATATTCCTACAACTGTTGAATGTACCTGCCACATTAACAATGTACCTGTTCTGCTAATTTTTTGCCTATTTTGGAAAATGAACAACAGACGATAACTCGGCCATACAAACTCAAATTTTGATGAAACAACTTGTGCCAGAATCCTGGCGACGAACTCTATCTGGTCATTCAGGTTTGAAGAAATTTTGAGAACTTTCAATTTTTATCTAAAACTTGAGCTTTAGATCATTCCTTCCCACTAGAAGCCTTTTGGACCCCAAAAGATATTATCAATTGTTCAGCAAGTGAGGGTACAACTCCCTCACTTTTCCAATCTCCAATCATTTTTACTTTGAAGGATTTTGACCTTTTAGTCTAAATCTAAGGTATTCAACATCCCCTCTTCTTGAGGTTCTGATTCTTCTGTGAAGTATGAGATCTTGCTGAAGTTCATCAAGATATTATGGTTAGAAATCATCTATTGATGGCATATGAACATACTCTCCTTGATCATCAATCAAAGGAGGCTAAAAAATTCTCAAATTCTCAACATTAAAAACATAATAAATTTTCATATAAGGAGGCAATATAGCTTGAATGCATTTGTACCAATATTTTCCAGAATTTTAAATGGACCATAATGGCTTGGTTTGAGCTTTTTACCTTCCCCTTGCAATATTTATTTACTTATGTACAACCAAACCTCATCTCCAACTTGTAATTTGTGATCAACCTGATGTTTTTAATGCCTTGCCTTGTAGCTGCTTTGACTCTTCTCAAGTTGCTATTGCACTGTGTGATGTATAAACTGAATTTTCTCAGTGAAATTAATTGCTTTATCTATGTCACTATGTCCATCTATAGCAACATATTTCTCAAAGATAAAGTCCAATGGCGATCTTGGAAAGTCCCAAGTCCCAGTTGTATGCATGTTGTATGTAGTGTAACTGTTCATCCCACAACTTGGGATGCTTGATGCAATAGCCTCTTAGAAGATCAATAATAGTCCTATTTACCACCTCTATTTGATGATTTTTTTGTGGATGAAATGTTATACTCTTCTTCAACTTTGTATCCATCATGTCCCATACTTTTGACCAAGAATTCAAACCAGATCGAGAATCTCGATCACTTACAATAGAAGTAGGAAGAAAAAAATGCATCCATTCATTTTGAAAGAAAATATTAGTGGTTTGTTCAGCTATAATAGTTTTCTTACATGCCATAAAAATACACATTTTTCTGAACCTATCTACCACAACATACAAATAATCATGACCTTTCCGTGACATAGGAAGGCCTTGATCCGGATTTATGCAGGGACGCAACAGACTAAACACATAACCATAAATATAGAGATGCAGTGAAAATAACACTTCGTTTCATTAATATCAAAGAATTAAAATATTCTTACAGACAGAATGGAAATAAAACTGGCTAGGGCGCTGGTAGCTATCTCTGAGAAGAGATGTGGCGGCTACAGGCCTCTGAACTGAGTTAAAATGAGGATCGAGGGCCTATTTATTATTGAGAAACAATGGAGAACTATAAACATCCAAAAACCTAACCCTACGAGATGAAGCGCCAAAACTATGGGCCCTGTTTGGGTAAATTGGTGTTTCAACTTCCCAGGGACGTAACTTTGGCATACTACCTCCATTTGACGCATATGATACATCATTAGAAAGATCTATCCGAGGACTACAAATTTTGCCATGAATATCCATTTTGAAATGGAATGATATCCATTCCGGAGTGGAATGATATTCGCTGCAGGCGCGATGCCCAAAAAACATCGTTTAGGGCCTCAAAACGGCTCCGAAAGTTCAGGACCCGAAAAACTACTCAAAATAGTAAATTGTGCCGAAACTAAAAAGATGAAAGAGACAATGGTGGGGCCCCAAGTGGAATAGGCGAGTGGCCACCAATATCCACCTGGATCATTCCTCCCCCCTTAGGAAGCAATGGTCCCCATTGCGTTGAGTTCCTCCATGAGATGAGGAAACTTCTGCTGAACTTGGTCCCTGGTGAACCACTTGCCTTGGTGCAAGAGTTGGCTAGCTTTGAAAACCTGATATAGATGGATATTTTGTTGGTGAGTGCTCTTTATTTTCATGTCCCTAATACAATCTGTGGTGGCCTCTTCCATGCAGTCTAGGTTTAACTCTATTGCTGTGAGTTGTTTTGCAATGTCTGAGGTTTCCAGTAGAGGTGGGAAGTAAGGAAGAAGATGATCCACATTGAAGACTGGGTGCAGACCAAGGAATGGTGGAATAATGAGCTCGAAGGAATTGTTCCCTACAGCCTTGGTGATGGTGTACGGCCCGTATCGGAGCGGGTGAAGCTTGCAATGGGGTCCAATGAGGCGCTCCTTCTACAAATGTAGCCATACTTTGTCACCCACCTGGAAGTTGTGTGGCAGCCGATGTTGATCATGGCGTTGCTTGCACTTGGCATTGGCTCTGTCCAATATATCATTAACCTATTAGCGGATGTGTTTAATTTGCTCGATGAAGCTGTTAGGGCCTAAATCTACCTTAGGCTGAGAAATGCAGAATCTAGGGTAACATCAAACCACACTTAACCTGGTAGCTAGCCCTACCAGATCGGGAGAGGGCTCTCTCCTTGTCAATCTCAGAAAAAAATAATAAATGAGGCTTGAGATGAATTGATATGAAGACTGATTTTAGGCTAGGTATGTGTGCAAAAGAGTTTGATTGAATTTAAGGATGCTTTTTTGGCTCAAATGAAAAGGCAGATTTTTGGGTCTGGGGAATGAGGCTCAGTTTTGCAGAGATCTCAATGGGGCAAGGCAGGAAATTGATTTGACACTTCCAATTGAAAGAAATGGAGAGATTTAGACAGGTGAGGAGTTAAAGAGGGCAAGAAACCTTCAGGGATCCTCTTCAAATAGCTAAAAACATAGATAACTAAACAAACCCTAGGTAGAGCACTGCAATTTCAATGGATTCTACCTTTATCCTTGTTTGTTTAAGTTAAGAAGAAATAAGAGAGAAAATGGCATACATAAAACACAAGTAAACCTACATTTATAGAGAGAAACACAATATCAAATCAATATGCCACATGAATCCCATAGAGTGCTGCAAACCTTGGTCTATTTCTTTGCCAAACTGCAGAGATGAATGTACAATAATGCTCAAAGCATTCCCAAAAGTCCAACCATGCTAATGACTGAAAAAACATAAGATATAGGTAAACAACAACTCATCCTAGATTCTATAGGTCGAGCTCATGAGTTTAGGAGCTGCTCCAACAAAATCTAAACTAAGAACTAGAAAGTAGGCAGTGGAACAGCTTGCCTCTAAAAATTAGGAAACTGATTCATTCAGTTGAAAATTACCCTTTGATGGATGAATCTACCTCTATGAGTGAAAATTTAGCAAAATTACATCAAAATCCATCATGTTACATTAAATTACATCATGAGTTTGACAAATAGAAGGAAAAAAGTAAAATTGTGAAAAAAATAGGCGAAAAACAAAGTTTTTGACCAAAAATGAACAAAATTCCTCCAATGTGCCGCGCCTGATTTCCCTATGCGTAGTGCCTATTTGCAGCTGATTTTGGAGGCCTTTCGAGTGTCCAAATTTTCTCCAAGTGGGCTTGATGGAAAGGTCTACTTGTCTACTTTCCAGCACAAGTGGAATTTTTGAATGTGGCCTCCATTTTCCCCTCCAAAACTGAGTTCTTCCAAGACTGTTTCCTGTGTGTCAAAAAAGGGGCAGAAAGGTCATTTCTGAGGTGTTTTTGACCTTTTTGGAAGCCCAAAACCTGTAAAAATTTCTTGGCCATTGGTAGGCATGCATGTTTTTCCATGAAAAATCTAAAAATGCTGAGTTTTCATCAAAAGGAGGTCTCCATCAAAAGCAAGCGCCAAGTGCCGCGGCACATAGAGCAAAAAAGTCTGTTTTTAAGGCCAAAAATTCAAAATTTACAAAAAGTGTCCCAAATTTTTTGAAATTTGGGCTGAGTGTTCTTCATCAAATGCTGTGTTGGTCCAAGGAAGCCTCAACCAATATATGAATTTTATCATGCTCTTTTTGCCTCCTCAATTCCTTCTTCAACTTAGCCTTCAAGTTCGTGATTCTTGCTTTGCACACCTTGTTTCTCACCAAGTAGTGTCATGCTATGTTCCTCATTATATTTTTCTCATTTTTGGCCTTCTCCAGCATCCTCTCCAAGTGCAAATTTTCCTTTCAAGCCAAGATTCATGATCCAGTTGGATTTCTTGTTCAAGTGTTGTCATCTTGGTTTTGCTCCTTTTGGTGGCTTGTCGTTTTGCTTTCATGTTTTGGAGCTCCATGATGATTTTTTGATCTTCTAGTTGTTTATTCCTCTACTCCAAATAGTTAATTATCCACTTGGCTCTTTCTAGATTGAGAGACAAATGATGAATGTCATCTTGCTGCTCCCGAATGACTTCTTTGAGCTTTGAGCTTTGTGAGCCCAAATCTGTGTCATCATCCTAAATGAAGATGAAATCTGCCTCTTGACCTCCTAAAAGTCCCTCATCATGCAACGACTTCTTACCCTTGTTCTGTACCTTCTCTATTGATGGCGAAAATGAGACCCCTTCCACCCCGGGTGGAGATAGTACTCGTTTTGCTGCTGCTGCAACTCGGAAAGTGAAGTGGGCTCCTCCCAGTTATGTTTACCACTCTTGTGAGGTCTCCTTGGTGCATGCATCTTGGTTGGATAGTCACTGTGTGTCTCACTAGTACAAAATGGCTAATTAGTTACTAAAAAAATGACTAAAATTTGCATATAAACGACTATTTTTCGGTCGGTGACCAATAGTAGCTAATTTACAGTATCTTATAACATGACCAAATTTTGGTCATTTTTAGCTTAGTCATTAATTGGTTATCTCAATTTTGTTGTCTAGTTGTATATTTGGTCATTAATTTAGTCACTGATTTAGTAATTGATTTGATCATTAATTTAGTCATTGATTTGGTCATTAATTTGGTAACTGATTTGGTCATTAATTTAGTAATTGATTTGGTCATTGATTTAATCATTGATTTGGTCATTAATTGTCGCAAATAATGACCAAATATACAACAAAATATATTACTATATGATCACCTGAGAAAACCAATTAATGACCAAAGAAATATGACCAAAATGTTAGTCGTGTTATAAGATACTGTAAATTAGCTACTAATAGTCATATATATGGAAATTTTAGTCATCGTTTGAAACCAATTAATGACCGAAGAAATATGACTAAATTTTAGTCGTGTTATAAGACACTGTAAATTAGCTACTAATAGTCGTATATATCCAAAATTTAGTCGTCATTTGTAGTCACAAATTTATCATTTGCAGTAGTCATTTATTCATTATATAAATGACTAATTTAGTTTTTTATATTCATTTCATTTACTTCCATTAATAATCATTATAAATGACTAATTTAATCATATATTCATTTTATTTATGTTCATCTTTAATCAATATAAAATATTAATTTAGTAGTTTTAAATTCATTTTTTGTTCGTTATTAATCAACATAAATTAATTTGTATGATTTAAAAAATGTCATACAATGTGCATATTCATCTAATATGAAAACACAAAATCACATATTTTAATTACAATACTAAACAATATCAAGTGCAACTATAAATAATTTCAACCACATAAATTATATTATATGAAATGTTAAAGTATTACAATATGATTTTCCAACTTAATATTGGATGGACTACAATTTACACATGAAATGGTGTTTCATCACTTCAAAACATTAGCGTTGTGTTTTTAAAGCATTGCAGGTGAATTCACCAACTCTGAAGACTTGACCATCGGCCTTTATATGTGTCTTATGCGGGATATTGGCTCTAACAATATCACTGCACCAGTTCTCCTCTCTCTCTTTTTGCATTTGTCACTCCAATGTTATTGCTCCCCTCTATTTTCAATTCATGCTTCTTACCATCAATAATGAGTTCACTTTCTGAAAGAAAAAGAAGATAAAATGCATAGTGTAAAACATGAAAGACAATGAACACTAGAATATAAACTAAATTGGACTATAAATAGTTTATACAACATATACCTCAACATCAGCAATGTCAAAGCCACTTTTCCCCATACAAGTAAGAAACTCGAACAAATTTTCTTCATTGGGGCGATAATTGCTACTATAATGTGGCTAGATAACTTGTATAAACAAAGAAAATAAAATATCACTATATATAGAAAATAACACCTTAGTGAATTAGTATTAAACTTTCAAGGAAAGCTTAGGAACAATCATGTCAACTAAGTTATATGCTAAAAATCTCAAGCTGTAGATAACTTGTGAAAAAAAATAATCTTAGGTGTGATATTTAATCCTTGTCATTTTATTCACAACAACATTTCATTTTATAACGCATGAACTTAGTCAAGAATATAAACAACATGTACTCAAATAACAACATGAAAGTAACTTTTTCTGATAGTCATGAAAATATTTTAACACAAAATAGCTATAAGGATTCCAATCAATATAGTGTAATACTAATTTCATCTTCAAGCTTTGGTTGTTGTTTAAATAGACATGGTACTAAGTATTTTCAATTTCACAGATAAAAGACAAAACAAAATCAAAATAAATGTCCAAAGATATCATGGAATGGGAATTGCAATTATAAAAAAATTGTTTACCTATCCATTGATGTCGTGTCTGGCATTCCTAAAACATTTTCTTGCCCAAAATAACCATGAGGTGAAATAATCACAACATTAAAAACCATAGGAATTCCTGCTAGAAACATTTCCAAAGTCGATGGCTTGGGTGTCTAAGCGATCTCTAAGCAAATGAACCATATCCAAGACGTGATATGCATTGTCTCCCCATCCTTTTTCTAATCACATTTCTTGTAACCTGCCCATAGTAGAGTCAAGTGACAATCAAACAAAGACATTGACATTTGCTTTTATCTTTATATCTATAAAATTTGAATCTGATTTGTTTCATGAACATATTAATTCATATTTAAAGCCTTCTTGACATATGAGAAAGTATCAATCAAATAGGACATCAGAAAAATCGACCTCAATGAGGCCCTCAAACAATTTCTACAATATCAATATTTTTCTTGTTGTGATATCTTGGATAGAAAAAATAACATATCTACAAAAGAAAAATGCATATATTACTTATGGTCAAACTTTTTATATGGTGTGTTCTTAAGCAGTTTTTTAAGATGTTCCTCCACCTTTACCAAAGTGAATTGTAGCTTGGTTAAAACGTGTATCCTTTCATTCAGCATCAATTTCTGCAAGATAAATGTCACACATTATTCTTTCCCATTTCTCAACATGCTACATATGATAAATTGAAAGTCGCATAAAACGAAGAGCAAACCCTTTTCTAACCAAAACAAACAAACAAACAAACAATGTCTCTAATAAAACTTCATTATAATATTAGAAAATGAAAAGAGAGTGGACCATTTTTTTTGTTTGACTTTGCCTATTTTTTTATGAAAGTGCTCGAGCTTCAAGAACCAACAAATGTGAGGGAAGTTGTAAATGTGAAAAAAATTATGTTGACCTAATTTGTAGACTTCTTCAAAATGATGTGAATGATGTCATTTTCGGATGTGGTAAATCTCATAATAAGAAATGGCATGTATTCTAATAAATTACATTGCAATGACTACCATGGGCCTCCACGGGTTATAAGTCCTTAGTATGTTAATCTTGATGATGAAAGAGAGATGACAATGATAAGTATGGGTGGTCCTAGTTTTTATGGTGGATATCTTCAAACCAAGGTCGTCATCTGAACGAACCTCGGTTCTGACATGATAAACCTAGATCTGGTCTTCACCCAATTTCACTCCATCATAATTTGTCAAGACTTAAGAGGACATAATGTTCCTTAATCTTATAATAGGGTTGATTTTGAGGTTATAAATAAAGATTATCCAAATCAAATGGATTTTTGGGCTCCAAGAGATATGGATAGTTTAAATTATAACAATTATATGTTTTTTTCCCAAGATTCAAATGTAAGGATATATTTTGTGGATTTTATTAATAAATAGAATGAGAGAAATAATCCATGAGGAGAATCTACTGGTCATTGTGATTAGGGAAATACTCAGAGATAATAAGACTATTCAGGTTCAAATCAAAGATGGTGTTGATTCTTGTAGCTCCTCAGTTGTTGGTATTTTTTAAGGTATGAATTTCATTTCTTCAAGGGTGGGGTCCTTCAACATAATTGCATCTACCTTGGTCACATCACCCAAAAGCAAAACATAATCAACAAAGAGTAAATATGCCAAGTTTAAGGAAAATCCTATTTGTATAGTTGTCAAGCTTATAGTTCTTTTTTACTCTGTTATAAGTCTGTTGAGACCACCTACTCTACAGTAAAAAATGGCAGAGGAGACATTAGTCATACCTACCCATGGTCTCTTGTAGGCATGATAGAAGAATAGGCTGAGCCATTAATTAGAATTGCACATATATTGAGGAAAGACAATTCATTATCTAGTTAACCAATTGCACATTAAACCCTCTATGGATGAGTAGCCCTAAATAAATCCAATTTTCTCTATCGTATACCTTGGAAAGACAAACTAACATTGCTTGTAATTTTTTGGTTTCAAGTTATAAATTCCTTCTTGGGCAACTCCTATTCCATAATGGATTTTTTTCTGAGGAAGGATGCAAAAATTTTCTAATGACATGGAATCAACTTAGTGGATTTTGACCCTACATAACCAAGGAACTCAGGTGCCTTGGGCACATCAATAGTAGCATCCTCCAATGAAAATATTACAGTCTCCAACCTAGAAACATCAAAATTATATACAGTTATAATTCATAATCGAAAATGACCATAGACTGTAGCAGTCCTTAAATAAATTCAGACTTGAATAAGAACAAACACAAAATTTCACATTACCCTTCAGTAATTTGTCCTCGATTTTGAAAGAAAGGCTCAGACTTGCATAAATGTGTAAGTAGATTCCCAAAAACATCAATTTCAACATCTTTCCTGAAAAAAGAATCTAATATCCAAAGTTTAACCATAGTTGAATGGAACAATGGTTCTTTAATGTCATCTACACAAAAGGTTACCTGCTTCAAATCTCTCACACTGGATGGTATGTCATGCAAAATTAAGAAAAAGTCAGGGAAACTTGTCGACTTCTCTAAAAGACATAATGAAAATGCATGGAATATTTGTAAAGGAATGCACCTGTAATATTTTTTGATTGCCATTTCATCCTTTTTCCTAAGTTGAACCTCAATGAGCTGTGAAATCAAAGTTCTTTGAGAAGAATGCTCTTACAGTTAAAATTCAACATTTGCAGTCTTCCCACCTCTGTCCCCTGATGAGTATGAATTCTTAAGCTCTCCTATGTCATTATCCAAAACATTTCATTCCTGGACACATGATTTTGCAAATAAATGCTTTTTTGCAGCATAAGTCCTTGTCAAAAATTCATCCCTCATACCAACTGGCATCCGGTCAGAACTGCAACCTAAAATCGGACCTGCACCTGTTCGTCTATTACTCAGGATGTAAATGATGTAATATCTGATAGATCACTCTTAGCATATGGCATAGGTTGAGCCCTCCCTCTTATTCCTTTGCCAAGACCTCCCTTAGGACCAAGAGTCAAGTGGCCATCATCAGAAGCTTTGTGTGTTGAAGGGCTTGGCATAGACTAATTTTCAAATTGAGCCCTATCCACAATCTGAGCATCTTGACTGGTGAATCCACGGTCACGTGGTCCCATATGGGGTTGTGGCCCTTTAATCCCACCCATATGTGGAAGTGAACCCGTCTGTGCACCTGCCATGTAAGGTGGCATCTCAAGTCCTCTTACACCATGATCAAGTGGTGTCACAAGTCTTTGACATGAATGTCCCATATTGGTACCTCAAGATTGACCTCCCTATCCATGTAGTTCTTGCACAGCATCTCGATGCACTTCCTCTATTACCTTGGGGCCCTCAACTTTCTTCCTTTGTTGCCATCCATTCCTCCTCGGATCAATCAAATCCTTCAACATGAACCTCAGCCTAGAGGGAAGCCCTTGGTTATTGGACATTTTTGTCATCCTCTCAAAGTAAGCATCAATATGTTCCTTGGCCTTTGACTGGTCAATCATATGACCAATAGTGCTCATCAGTTTGCACAAAGCTTCAACATTTTCCTGCTCTGGATGCTGAAATTCACCAATTAATTTCTTGATGCATGCATGCATAATTCTTTCAATCAATATACTTTCTTTATAAATCTCAGTAATAAACCTTATATTTCCTAGCATCCGTCATCATGTTGCAGCCTTCTTCTCCCGTCTTTCTTCTGTTGAAAGGTTTTTTCACCATGCTCTTCTACTTTCTTAGCCTCTGGCTCTTCTCTTTCATATTTTTCAATTCTTCCTGATATTTGTTCAAAATAACTCGCTCGAAAACAACCTTCTCGTTATCTTCATAAAATTTTGGTATTCTTGCTGCAAGCTGAAAACTGAATTTTGCATAAATTTCAGAAAAAGCTAGCTCCATCAAGGCTTTGTCAAATATTTGAGATATTATACCATGAACACATGATGCCAAGTCAATGTTCACTTCTTTTACTTGTTCAAAAAGTTTCTCAAAGTTTTGGGGCATTAATTTATTAAGGATGGATTTAATTTGTCTTTGTTTCAACTGATCCTCATCAGAAACCTTGCCCACTTCATATCGGTTCTCTGATATATGAATTGTGGGCAGAGAATGCTGTGGAGGAGGAATCAAACCCTTCTGTGAACCAGAAGCACGCTGCCACCTATCAGCATCAGAATTATTTCTCACTAGTCCAACTTGTGGAAGTGGTGCTTGCACATAAGGCCCTCCGAGAAGGATGACATTCATACTCATTTGTGTTGCACAGGTATTTCTTGCAAGGATAGTATTATAGCCTTGGCCAGGTTGAAACATAGCAGAGGAAGCACCAAGATCTGCATCCATCCGCATATCACAGCCATCATCAAAAGCATCCACCGGCTTGGCCCATCTATCATCATCCAAACTGGCCATATTTCTCCCACGACGTTCAAGTAGATAATTCCCACTCAGCTACCTGTCAAGTCCTCTTGTAGTGCTTGCTAATGCATCAGCCTCTCCTACATGAATTGTAATTGCTTGGGAATTTCCAAGTAATTCAATAATGTATGGAAAAATTTCAAAATGATTTGGTAGATCTTTGCACTAGTCCTTGATTGTCAACAAAAAATCTTTGGAGTACTTTCTTTATCCTAAACATTTAGTAACTAAAATAGCTACTTAATTCATAGGAGTTGAAAGCTCGACTGCATCTTCCCAATCATCCACTTCTTTCAGGACTTGCTTCTCAAGCTCTTTTGAAGAATTCTTAATCTTGACAACATTGGTTACTATCTTGGATGGTTTTGGAAGGTTCACATCTTCCTCCTCCTCTTGAACCTTATAAGCATTATATAAATCCCAGTGGGAGCTGCAGCATTTTCCTTACTGGAAAAATCCTTCTTTTTCTTCTTCTTGTTGACAACTACTACCTTGGCAGCATTACCAATATTTGCAACATTATTTTTTGCAAAAACATTGGAAGAACTTTTATTCTCATTTTCTATCAATCTAGCTACTAAATCCCTCTTTCCTTCACTTTCAACAGGAAAAGATGACACCTGAAGCTGAGGAGACATTTCACAAATATCACTACTAGTGGTGGATACTTGACCCTTATCTTGTGTGTCAATTTCCTTCACATTGGCAGTTAAACCTTCCCCAAGTAATTTAGCACTATCATGGTTAAGCCTACCTTTGTTTCTATATCCAGAAAATAGTTTGCAGTAAACAAATTTGTTACCAGACAGAAAACCTGGTTTTTCCTCCAAAATAGCCATATCAGCATTAGGGAGGATTGTTGTAGCTTCTTATTGTAATTCCCATTCTAACACCTTGCTTGTATTTTTTGTTGACTACTCAGATACAACTAACACTCAATGTTACACGGGGACTCGCCCCCCCACCTAGGGGTCTAGAATCCTCGCCCCCTCGCACTCCGGGGTCTTGGGGACTTCTAGGGGACGTTTCTTGATGCCCCCCAAAATCAAGAAATTAAGGGGGACGTGAAAGGGGACGTTTCCTCATATTGAGGGGTCGAGGGTGCTTTAGGGAGCATGAGGGGGCGTGAAGGGGGGGAGGGGATGAGAGGGGGCATGAAGGAGGCAGGAGGGGGCGTGAGGGGACGGGAGGGGGCGTGTGGGGCCCACAATTAAAAAATAATAATTTTTAAATGAACCAAAATAAAAATAAATAAATAAAAACATTTTAATAATCGATTGTTTAATTAAATTAATTTTTAGGTTT
Source organism: Pinus albicaulis (assembly GCA_034641835.2). NCBI lineage: Eukaryota > Viridiplantae > Streptophyta > Pinopsida > Pinales > Pinaceae > Pinus > Pinus albicaulis. The sequence goes on from CM076581.1 coordinate 1,359,714,320, forward strand.
CATTTGTTTTCATTGTATCATTATATCATCCGCACTTAGCACTTGCTGCCCAACCCTTAGCACTTGCAGCCCATAGCACTTGTCGCAGTCGCCGAAAGAAGCCCGCAACAGCTGCCGGAAGAATCTCGCAGCAGCCCTCAGCTTGCTACCAGCAATCGGAAGAAGTTATGTTTTATGTTTTATGTTTCACTGTTTTAGACATAACTTTAAACTTATTTGCTTTTAAGTTTTAATATTTATGTTTCAAACTTGAGTTGTAAACTTAAATTTAAATTTTATCTTGAATATTGATATAATATCATATATGTCACAACTCATATGATATCTTAAACTTTATTTTCATTGTACATTGTTAGTAGTTACAATAATGATTATACAGTTACAAAGTTACATATGAATCTATGATGTATGTTTTAACTTTTAACTTTTAAATTTGTTTCAGTTAGATGATTCATCATTCATCGATTTATAATTTTTATATTTTATCATTTATGATTTATCTTTCATGATGTAAGTGTATGATGAGTGTATATACATTCCTTTCAAAAATAAAAAATACAGTTGCATTATAAATATTTATTATTAAATTTTAAATGATATATCATATATAATATTATAATATTATATATATTTTTATATTTTATAATTTTTATGACCTTTTATAATTGGTAGGGAGCATAGGCCGCTCCCTTGCCCCCTTGCTCCCACCTCCAGGGGACTTGGTGGAACATTGCTATTTAGAGTGTCGTTCAACACAATATAAGTTTACGTTTTTTATATAAAAATGATTTATGCCTTGTAAGATGTTTGTGGATATTCTTATCTAATTGAAATGATTATTTCTTATAGATTCTCATTTAGCTGCTACTTGTTAGCTAGTGTATTTTTTCAATTTCCACTGCAATTATTTTTGTTTCTTGAACTTTTGCTTACAAGGTTTTGCTCGTTGTCCTTTGTTTAATATTTAGTTTTAATTAGGAGAATATTAAGTGGATGAATATATTTATACTGGAAATTGGTTTCATGCAACTATGCATTTGCGAACAACAGCTAGAGATGGTTGTCTTCACTGTTAGTTTGAAAACTGAGTTATGATAGGTTTTACTGATGTTTTAAAGAACTATGCATAAGAACATTCTCTTTTCAAAATTTGTATTAAATATTATATAGGATTTAGAACATATGAAGGCAAGAAAAGTTCTAATTTTCTGGCTTCTAGCATCAATAATTTTGGATTCATATGTTATTTTGAGTAATAAAATTATCTTTTTTTTTATTCAGGCTTACATTGAATTGTTTGAAGAAAACATTATCCAAATACCAGCTTGGTTTTCCTTCAACTCCAAAGTTTTATGTCTTCTAGTGTCAATAATTTTGGATTCATATGTCATTTTTAGTAATAAAATTATCTTTTCTTCTTTTTAGGCTTACATTGAATTGCTTGAAGAAAATAATATCCAAATACCAGCTCGGTTTTCCTTCAACTCCAAAGATGGTGTGAATGTAGTAGGTGGAGACTCCTTCACAGAATGTGCTGCCTTAGTTGATTCATGCCCAAACGTGGTTGTTGTTGGCAATAATTGTACCCCACCTCGTTTTATTCATGGATTGATCCTTTCCATTTAGAAGTAGCATTTTTTCCCTCTGATTGACTAAACTGGGTCCCTTCATTTTCTTTGTTTCTTAGAATGATGATATCAATGTTTAACATCAAATCCAAAATTTGTCAAGGAAACAATTTTTAGATGAAATTATTTGTGAGTTGTAAGCTGTACATTTTTTCATGTTCTCCCAAGGATCTTGCAAATATGATTCCATATTTAAATACACAGCAAAAACAGAAAACTGATGAATCATGTCTTAGAGTTCCTGCAAACCTAGCACCCAACACTTAAATTCCTAGCAGAAAATTGATCTACTGATTTAAATGCACTACTAGGTTCCTAACACAATAAAATTTAGCGGAAACAAATATACCGATCTCAATCACAAGGACACAACGGATTTCTACCCAATCACAGTTCTTCATTAAAATAATCTCGGAACTTACTTGGGCTCCCGTCCTAGGAAAATTGCCCAACTCAGAAAATACAAAAATATAAATGCCTTAGATCTGATCCAGCAGATCTGCACTAGATCGGTGCTCGATCTCATTGGCAGATCTGGTTCTCTAGGCTCCCTCCTATGCTTCTTCAAACCCAACAATATGGAGTATCACACTCCTCTGGAGGCTAATGCCGCTGAAGGGTGTGTCTTCTCCCTCTCTTCATCATTGCTTTTGTAGCTTTACATTGAGCTAAATCCCTAATCGTAACCCTAGTCTTAGAGTGATTAACGACCGAGATTATATCTGGCCTCACTTGAAATCAATGACTAAGATTTTTTTTTAAAATCACTAAAGTAAATACTAAATTACTTTCATTTTCCAAAGTTTTGTGGGCGACTTCTGCATGCTTGGACACAAGGCTATGCAGAATTACCCGCGCGATCTACAGAAGTCAACATCATGAAATACAAAACATGTATAAAGAGGACATTCTCTACTTATGATCCTGAATTGGTTTTGCTGCTAAAGAACCTAGAGAAGTTTCATAAATCTATTAAGGATATATTACCGTTCTATTGAATTCGTGTTTTCGGCCTTGTGACAAAGCATTTTATCTTTCCTTTTTAGGTTCTATAGTGTAAGTTGTAACTGTAGGCTGATCAGATTTTGATTGATGTTTCGTTTTCTGAGTTCTCAAAGTTGGCCATTTATTGTTAATGACCGAGAGCTTGAAAAATGGCCTAGTGTTGGTGGCCAAAAGGTCACTTATCTTGAATACGTAAATGGAACAGATGTCCTTTTTTTAGCCACTTTGGGGGACTGTTGAGGAATGAGAAAATTTACATCATTTATGCATGAAAAAGGAACTTTTAAAAGCAGAACATAGGGTAAAGGCCAAATACTGTACATCTTGCAGAGAGCATATCCCCCTTATTGGCCTTACTTTACCTTGTCTCTGAAGTTGATTCTGCTTCAGCATCGAGTGCTTCAGCGGATCCGTAGAGTCATGACAGTGGAAGAGGTACAGAAGTGATGAGAGTGTTGTGGCACAGCATGATGAGCAGATTCTGTAGCAGCAGTATCTATGTTCCTGTGCGCAGTAGGGAGGCACATTGGTTGAGGGTGCTCCAGTATCGAGGATCTACAGTAGATGAGTATGTAGATAGTGATAGTGGGTGCATGCATGCCTACAACATGCATGTACCAGCCTTGGGAAGTTTCCAGAATTAGAAAATTGCTTTTCTTATTTTAGTTTAGCTTTTACAGATTTAGCTAAAATGCAGGATTTAGAAGCCTTTCCAGATTTAGAACAGCACATGGGTTAGGGATTATTTCCAGAATTAGATAGGTCACTATTTCCAAGGATAGAAGAAGAAGCTTACATACTTGCATCTACTCTTCTCCAGTGGGCATACTAATCTATGCAAGTTTCCCATGCAAACTGGGTGCACTTTTCTAGGGAGGGTTTGGGTTTGATACAATCAAACTAGGCGTCTTACTTGGGCACTCTACATGCATGTAAACCCTATACTCTCTTATTCTAGAAAGGAGAGATAGGGGAAGACGATATATACATATATAGGCATAGTTTAATTTATAGACACATGTTTCTAGTTAATTTTAATCAAAATCCTGTCAATATTTTTGAAAACTTGAGTTGAAGTTGTTTAATTTGCAGATTTGGAGTGCCCCAAGGAATTTATCAGGGTGCCGAATCCATTTATGCATAAAAAAATGCATTCTAAACAACAAAAAAATCATATTATTTCTTGAAATTGTTTTACCCGATTCCAGTAAAAAAGTCTATTTCGTTTATTACTTAGACTATGCCTCTCTCTCTCTCTCTCTCTCTCTCTCTCTCTCTCTCTCTCTCTCTCTATATATATATATATATATATATATATATATATATATATATGATTTTGGCATGTGAGTTGCTATGTAATTTTTATGTTTTGTAGATAATAGACAATGTGATTCATTGCTGGATTCTTAGCTTGGTGTTCAATGTTCTGAGTTATCCATGTGTTTGTAGATTTAGCATTCTTACATGCAGTTTTGATAAGTAAAACAATTTTAAGGGATTGTAGGAGTGCAAATCTGGTTAGCATGAATTGAAAAATGGATATAACAACCATATCCCATCAAATTGAATCTTTCGAAGACAATCCAACTTTATAGAAGAGATCTTGGATAAAATATTATAATTTTGCAAAGAAATTGATCTTAATTGTAGACGATATAACAAAACAATATTATGGAACCCATGGGAGTAGCTAAAAGCTAATGGGGACCGACCATTTCTGCTAATGAAAATGTAATAAAGGAGGGAGTGCTCTGCAGCGTGCTTCTTGGCTGGTAGATTTGTCACTCCGTATGAATGAAGAATGAGAGTGACATTGAATATATTACAAAGATTGGAAAAATATGAAAGCAAATGTGGGTACACTATTTCCCCAGAAATTTCAATCAATCATGTGGTAAGGGAGGAAAAGTTGTTCTTGTTCCTTGGGACAATTTGTCACACATAGGAATGCAGAGTGGAGGGTAAATGGGTGAATTACAATGATCGGGAAGTAAAATGTGTTGCATCCTTACCAGTAATGAGGGTCATGGTGATCTGATAAAAAATAAGCGTACTGCAACTTCAATCCTCTGCAAGATTAAACTTCAACAATTTTGTACTCTTAAGATTGGGCACATATTTGGAGGATTTCATTCTTACTAAGTTGCTATGCTACATTGAACTTGATGGCCCAACAAATATTGCTACCGAACACAATAACTTTCTAGGAAACAATAACAAGGAGGAACTTGCTAAAAAGCAGACACCTACCCCCAAGTAGATTGAGAAAAGTCACAATACTGGAAAAAATGTTTTGGATTTTCATTTTTACCACAGATGGAGCATTTGGATTGGGCAACCCAAAATGAACTAATCTTTGGGCTCTATGCAGATCCCCAAGGATCAAGGACTAGGAAAAAAGACCTTATTTGGATTCCACACTTTAAAGTTGAAATAGGCAGTTGTTTCAGTTCTACCCATATTTAAGCCTCCAGAGCTTATTTAGATGACCATTTAAAACAACTTTTCTAACACTCCCATTTGTATCCATCCGCAAAATTATATTTTTCAAAGCCCTTAGTCCCATTCCATTTCTAGTCTTTCCACTAAGCTATAGTGCTTTGAAGGCCTAACTTAATCACAAGATTTAAAGATTATTAGGTCGGATCTCCTTGATGCACTCTAATTTTAATTTGTTGGGCTTTCCCAGGGGAAAGTAAATATCATGGAAACTTGTGATGAGATTGAGAAGTGCATAGGATCATGAGAAGATTTCAGATTCCAAGTTGTAATTTGGAGATAGGCTATTGAATGTCCTCCTCCTCTATTTGGTTGGCCAGTTTCTAGTTCTGAATTAGTTTTAGGAATTAGTAGATAGTCATTGTTATGTATTTCTTTGAAAGGTAATGTTCAAAAATTGAAGACATATCATGTTTGAGCAATATGATTGCATGTTAGGAAAATTTCCTTAGTAAGTAGCTGTGAGGAGTACGAATTGTATGGCAATAATTGTCTCCCTCGATAAATGTGGGTCTTTGCTAATGTGGCTAGAAGGAAAATAGAGATGTATGTAATATTGATGAGGCTACTCATTGGAGTTTTATGAAAAATTGTACGTCTAAGATGGCATCCTTGGATAGAATTTGGTTGTGATGTGTGGATGGGTTCTAGCTTTTTAGGCATAATAATTACTTCTTAGGCATAATAACAGTTACTTCTTGTCCATTGAAGATGGTTGGAATAAAGTATAATGAAGAATTTATCAATTACTCTTGTAATTAGCAGTCCCATTGACCTACTTTTGTGGTCATTTGTTGGACATCAATAAAACTATTTGTATATATTGTCTCTCATTCTACCAGACATTAGAGATGCTACACTTTCAGTTTCAACTCTAGATGTATGTCCGAAATAATCTGAATATTTGATCTGAGAACTATAACATGATGGAAGAACATTAGATACACACTGCACTATAAACTTCTGCTTGATGTGTCAACGTCAAATATTCTTCATATATCCCGACTGCATATGTTGCAGGTCCATGCTTTTCAGATCAACATTGTTTGCATCTTAATTATTGTTATGCTGAACTTTTAACCTTGGATGATCGATTTTAACGATGTCATTCTTGTTTAATCTATTTCAATACAGGTCACTGGGAATCCTATACTTGCCTATCCAAACAGTGGAGAAACATACGATGCTGAGAGAAAGCAATAGGTAGTAAGCTCTTAGATATCCATTACTTGGACAAATGCTGGCTTTAAATTACAACTCTTTTGTTGGATTTAAATTAATACAATACTTTATGAGCTGCATATCTTAATAGGCATGTATAATCTTCATAGGCACACTAATGTTTTGACATAATATGGACTCTCATACTCAATCTTCAATTAAATAGGAGAACCTAGCTTCCAAAACAAAATTGATAAAACAAAACCTTTAATAGCTCTGTAGATGGTTCAAATGTTGTTTGAAATGTACTTGACATGACTGGTATTGATTGAAGGCTAAGATGATATTAAGAAATATGTTTATTTCTCTTTAAAATGTAAGATATGCATGGTGGACATAATTAGTAACACTTCACCCTTTTTCTCTTTGAGAAGATTTTGATCAACAACCATTGTGTCATTGTCATGTGTATCCAGTTGAGAAGCCAACCTACTCTCATGCATTCCATTGATTTTTCTCTCCCCAGCGTGCAAACTAGCTTTTTCTTTTCCAATGACAAAATTGAATAAATAAGTCAGCTCTTTGTTTATGTCAACATCAGGTGAACTTGAAAAATTAGATGGAGAATCATAAACCACAAAAGTCCCATGCCGATACTCAGGATGGAGAAAATTTCCAAGATCTTGCTTCTCTCCAATTACAGAATTAACAAAATGATTGCTGCAAATTTTTCTAGCATTATCACTTGTTGATTCAGATAGTTTATTCTTCACATTTCTAAGTTTTAAATCTGATTTAATGCCATCCTCATTGCATGTTGGGCTCTTCAATGTTCCTACAAGAACATTATTGTTATCAAACTTCATATCTTCTGCTGCTTTCTTTACTACTCCAACATACTTTGTAGAAAACTCTATAACTAGCCCAAAAGTTTCTGTTTTTCCTTCATATCCCTCATTAGAGCTTCCCAAAGATGAAGACATATCAGCAATGATCAATTCACTCACATATTCTGAATCTTGTAAAGGTTCCAAGGTTCCCCTGGAAATATCTGTTTCGGTGATCTCATCTATAGATGATGAATCTCATGATATCCTTAACGAGGGAGTGTCCACAACATTAACCATGTTTCCCGATGACTTCTTTGGCAATAGTATATTTTCACATTTTGTGGGATTGCTAAATGAACCACAAATATGGGCTGTAGAATCAGGCTCTGGCAATGAAGAATGCAGAACTTTTTCTATAGCTAGGTCAAAATTAGCCCCTCCATCAACAACTTTAACTGTCTTCTGTAAGGCTGTCATTAAAGGAGTTGTTGAGGTAGATGATGAAGTCTGACTCAAAAGTAACTCCTCCACCTACCTGTGAGAACCACTAAGTTTAGAATCCTCAGCAACCACCTCTCCTTTTGACTCCCTTTCCATATTTGAAGAGCTTCCTACCAATGACACATGTTGTTGCATTTGCTACTTTTTAGGCTTGTGCTCAGATTTTGTCATCTTATTTGAACATTCATTTATTGAAAGACCTGCTTGTTTTTTAGATAGGTTTTTCTTCTTTTCACTAGTATGATGATCTAATCTAGACTCAAGTGCAGAAACTACAGAACAATTTGAAACCGTACCATCACTGAGATCACATGTTGCCACAGTAGGCTTGTTCACTGGTGACAATTTAACTCCATCTGCTTTATCTATAGTCAATACTTCAGATGGAGGACTGATGGAAAACTGTAAACTACAATTATCTTCGTTGTTGACAAATGCAACTACAAGAGAACTTGATTGATTGCCAAGAGATTCTGGCAAGGAGTTTGTATTTCCATCCATAACTTGAACTGGAGCCAAAGTGGTTTCTGAAGCCTGTGGGAATGGTTTCAATATATCTAGCATCTCAACAGAATGGATTGTAGCCAGTTTGTTTTTTCTTGTTAATGGGTGTGAATCATTTGATATGTTGTTTTTGTCTTTAAAGGTTGATGAAAAGTAGATGAAATGTTACCATATGACCCAGCTAGCATCAATGAGTAGAAATTCATTGGGCGTGAACCACTTAAAGAAACAGAACCTGAAAGTGGAGGTCTGTATGTAGGTAGTCCTGCTAATGGAGGAATGGAATCTTTAATTGATGACACAACATCAAAGATCAAAGCAATGAAATAAAATCATTGTGGAAATAAATATGAAAAACTTTCTCATTTTTTGCATATCAAATATGCTCCAAGTATGGGCACAAACATGAGATTTGAATTTTCAACTCTCTAGGCTCTTGTTAATATGGTCAACCAAAAAGATGTCAAAAAACTAAATATTTTGGGGGATTCAAAACTTGTTATGGATTGAGTCTGAACAAAGTCAGCATAGTGGCCCCTCATTTGGCTCACATTTTGTAAGGTATCAAACAAGTCTACAACAAGTTGGATTGGTTCTCTTGTGGCCATATATACCATGAACTCAATACCCTAGCAGACAAGCTCTCCAAAGAGGCTCTCCAACTTATTCCACAAGTGCTAGAAAACCAGGAGTATTTGTGGGGGTTGTTGCCTTCCATATCTAGTTTTTTGTGTCACTTATTGCTATATTTTGTGATTATATATGTAAACAATCCAATGATATTATCCGAAAAGTGATAGAGATTTTTTTTTGCTTTTAAAATCTCGCACAATATATAATTGGAACAAACTTTTATTACTATAAATCAATCAATTACTTCTACATACCAATAAAAGTGGAAAAATCTCTATAACCTTTGATCACCTTGAACATCAAGCACACTAAGAACCTCGACAATGGGGTTCTAATAACATCGCCAAATATCCAAACTTGACAAAGCACGATTTCATGAGTATTAATTAGTCAAAATTACCATGTGGATCAACTACTCATGTCAAAATGATGGTATATTGGATTAGGTGTGGGTTGCACTTGCATTTGAAAGAATGAACACAACGTGGATAAAGAACATTGAATACACTAGGAACCTAGAAAATGGGGTTCTAATAACATGGCCAAAAATCCAAAATTGACAAAGTACAATTTAATGAGCATTGATTAGTCAAAAGTACAATGTGGATTAACGACTCGTGTGGGCTGCGGCACACGTTCAAAGCAGGAGGCAACAAAATATGAGTGCAGTGAGAGCCGAGAGCTGTGGCACACGCTCATTGCTGGAGGCAGCGAGATATGAGCGCAATGAGTGATCCAGAGCCGAGTAACATTTCACCATGAGCGGGAGCTGAGTAACAAGGATCCTGGTGAGCAAGAGAGATCAAGGATCCTAGTGAACGAGAGTGGCTTGGCTCAGGAAAAAAACAAGGGGATATAACTAGGTAACAATGATTTATCCTAATTGGAAAAAAACAAGGCAACAATAACCAGCAAAACAATGAATAACAACACACATAAGAGGAAAACGAGACAACATTACAGAAGAGGGACACGTAAACTTACATTTGGGAAAACCAGCTTCATGCAACAGAAAAACCATAGCTTATTTCTCAGACGTGCAACTTCCTCCCTTCCACGCTTCAGATCTACATCAACTTTTATAATAGGCACCTAATTCGAATTCCAACACCTGATTCATAAATTATGATATATCAGAACAAACCTCAACATCGAGAGATTCCTAACTCTTAGACAATAAAAAAATAAAATAAAAAAATTAAATCTGATTTCTCAAGCATATGATACATTAATGTATTAGATTTTATCTGACACAATTTCCTTTCGGTGAAGAAAGCCTCGGCTCTGTTCTAGTTTTTGCGAGCGAAAGGCAAGGTAAGGCGACAATGGTTGCATCGGTCATGGTGCTAAATCCGAAGTTGGTGGCCGAGGGTCCAACGGGCAATATAGAGATGAGTATTCCTCCTCCCCATCCCCATTCCCATTCCGACATGGACGAAGAAGATCTGTACAGCAGATTGAAATCGCTAGAGAGATAGATGGAGTTCATCGACATTCAAGAAGAATACGTGAAGGACGAGAAAAAAAATCTAAAGAGAGAACTGTTGAGAGCCCGGGAGGAGGTGAAGAGGATCCAGTCAGTGCCTCTGGTGATTTGGTAGTTCATGGAGATGGTTGACCAGAACAACGGAATAGTGGGTTCAAAGACGAGATTGAACTACTATTTGAGGATTTTGAGCACAATCAATAGGGAGCTCCTGAAGCCCTCCGCCTCGGTAGCCCTCGATCAACATTCGAATGCCCTGGTGGACGTCCTCCCACCTGAGGCAGACTCCTCTATCTCACTGCTCTCCCAGTCTGAGAAGCCTGACATCACCTACAATGATATTGGGAGCTATGAAATACAGAAACAAGAGATTCGGGAAGCCATGGAGCTTCCACTCACACACCACAAGCTTTACAAGAAGATCGGGATAGACCATCCCCATGGTGTTCTTCTTTATGGCCCTCCAGATATAGGGAAGACCATGCTTGCCAAGGCCGTCGCAAACCACACTATGGCTGCTTTCATTTAGGTTGTTGGCTCTGAGAGGGGCCAAGGATGGTTCGTGATGTCTTTCGCAAGAGAATGCACCTAAAATAATATTCATTGATGAGGTGGATGCAATGGCAATAGCACAGTTTGATGCTCAAATTGGAGCTGATAGGGAAGTTCAGAGGATCTTGATGGAGCTCTTAAATCAGATGGATGGTTTTGATCAAACTGTGAATGTGAAGGTGATTATGGCAACCAATAGAGAAGATACACTGGATCCCGCACTTCTGCGTCCTAGAAGACTTGATAGGAAAATCGAGTTTCCTCTGCCTGATAGGAGGCAGAAACATCTTGCTTTCCAGGTTTGTATAGCGAAAATGAACTTCAGTGACAAGGTAGACCTTGAAGACTATGTATCTCGGCCTGATAAAATTAGTGCTGCAGAGATAACTGTAATTTGTCGAGAAGCTGGTATGCATGCAGTACGGAAAAACCGCTATGCTATTCTCCCAAAGGATTTTGAAAAGGGTTACAGACCCAATGTTAAAAAACCAGACATAGACTTTGACTTTTATGTTTTATTCAAATGTGATATAGAGATACATGAAGATGGAAACGCTATGTATTATAATAAAATTCATAGATTTTACCTGAGAAATTACCCATGGCCAGTCCTGCTATCTTCGTCTATGGGGCGACCTTGCGAATCCTATGCCATTAACTGCTAGCTCTTTACCCTCATCACTTGGCTTGTTTCGATTTATCAAATGAGAGTAACCAGTGGCAAGAGATTTTACACAGAGGGTCGTGAATGTCGCTGCAAGACTAGGGAATGGGAAATTGTGCCAGATGCGATTTCAGTAGAAGAAGATTTAAACGCACCCGTAAGGAATTGCACTAAGGCGGTTACAAGAACAAGACCGACAACAAAAGGCCTAATGTGGGCAGGAGAAATGTTATTTTAATTTGATGTCTAAAATTTAAACGAAAAAATAATACTCCCTCCCTCCATTTTTCCAAACATAATTTTTAATATTATGCTTTTCAAATGTCATTTTTAATACCATACCCTCTATTTTCCCAAACATCATTTTTAATATTATGATTTTCAAATATCATTTTTAATATCATACCATTGTTGTTTGGATGGATGTTGAGTGCACTCATGATTTTTTGTAATGTCAACAATTGATTAAAAAAAAGGCTTCAAAAATCAATTCAATTTCATTCTAATAAATTTATTTTAAAAACATTGATGATGAACCATACAATGAGTGGTTTGAAAAGCTCCTTGTAATGTCAACAATTGATTTAAAAAGAATCTTTAAAAAATCAATTCAATTTCATTATAATAAATTTATTTTAAGAACATTTATGATGAACCATACAATGAGTGGTTTGAAAGACATCCGACCTTAAAAAAATTCCAAAAGTGTTTTTAAAGAAATTAATTAATTAATTAATTATTAAAATAAAATTGAGATAAAATAGTAAATTTAGGGGAGGTTTTTGCAACTCATGATTTTGCTCATGGTATTCCACCTTGCCAACAAGGGATTAGGGATTGGGGTTAGGGGAATAATGAGATAGTGGTTAAGGGGTTAGGGATTGGGGGGTTATGGGTTAGGGGATTTAGGCGCATTTAGGGGTTAGGGGAATAATGAGTTAGTGGTTAAGGGATTAGGGATTAGAGGCTTAGGGGTCAGGGGATTTAGGCATAGTTAGGGGTTAGGTGAATAATGAGTTAGTGGTTAAGGGGGGCTTAGGGGTTAGGGGATTTAGCAGTTAAGGATTTTAGGGCTAGGGGTGAGGGGTTAATGGGTTATGGGTTAAGCATTAATAGTTTAAGGGTTTAGGGGTTAAGGGGTTAGGGGTTTAGGTGTTCGTGGTTTAGGGGTTTAAGGGTTTAGAGGTTTATGGGTTAGGGGTTAAATGGGTTAGGGTTTTATGGGTTTAGGGGGTTAAATGGGTTAGGGGTTGGGAATTAGGGTTTAAGGTGTTAAGGGTTAAGGGTTTAGAGGTTTAGGGTTTATGGGGTTAAATGGGTTAGGGGTTGGAAATTAAGGGTTAAGGGGTTAAGGGGTTAGACATTTAGGGTTTAGGGGGTTAAATGGGTTAGGGCTTTAGAGGTTAGGGGGTTAGGGGATTTAGCAGTTAAGGATTTTAGGGGTTATGGGTCGTTAGGGGTTAATGGGGTTAGGGGGTTAAATGGGTTAGGGGTTGGAAATTAGGGGTTAAGGGTTAGAGCTTTAGGGTTTAGGGGGTTAAATGGGTTAGGGGTTTAGAGGTTTAGGGAGTTAGGGGATTTAGCAGTTAAGGATTTTAGGGGTTAGGGTTAAGGGGTTAGAGTTTAAGGGGTTATAGGTTTAGGATTTAGGGGGTTAAATGGGTTAGGGTTTTAGAGGTTCAGGGGGTTAGGGGATTTAGTAGTTAAGGATTTTAGGGGTTAGGGTAGGGGGTTATATGGGTTAGGGTTTTAGGGGGTTAAATGGGTTATGGGTCGGGAATTAGGGTTTAAGGGTTAAGGGTCTAGAGGTTTAGGGTTTAGGGTGTTAAATGGGTTAGGGGTTTAGGGGTTGGGGGTTAAATGGGTTAGGGGTTAAGGGTTAAGGGTTTAGAGGTTTAGGGGTTAAATGGGTTAGGGGTTTACAGGTTTACGATTTAGGGGGTTAAATGGGTTAGGGGTTTGGAATTAGGGTTTGGGTTATAGGTTTAGGGTTTAGGGGGTTAAGTGAATTAGGGGTTTAGAGTTTTAGGGGGTTAGTGGATTTAGCAGTTAAGGATTTTAGGGGTTAGGGATTAATGGGTTTAGCATTTAGGGGGTTAAATGGGTTAAGGTTTTAAGGGTTTAAGGGGTTAATTGGGTTAGGGGTCGAGAATTAGAGTTTAAGGGGTTAGGGGTTAAGGGTTTAGAGGTTTAGGGTTTAGGGGGTTAAATGGGTTATGGGTTTAGGGGGTTAAATGGGTTAGTGGTTAAGGGTTTAGGGGTTAAGGGTTTAGAGGCTTAGGTTTTAGGGTTTAAATGGGTTAGGGGTTTAGAGATTTAGGGGGTTAAATGGGTTAGGGGTTGGGAATTAGTGTTTAATGGGTTAGGGGTTAAGATGATAGTTTCGTTGGTCCATGTTTTTCCACAATAGTTGTTTATTATTTGTGTCTCAATTTAACAATTTTGTAGGTACTGTTGCTTTTTGTCATGTCTTCTCTATTTATTAATTTCTAGTATTTTCTAGCCATTTCTTTACATTTATTGATGAAAATGTCTATTGCAATAAAACCAAATGTATTTTCAATCTCCAGTTTCAAAATTAGCCACAGTGTTGTCACATAATTTAAGTCCAAAGAATGGTCATCTGGTGAAGTCTCAATAACCACACTACACCTCATGACTACTACAAAAAAGCTTAAGTTCAAGTGTCCCACATTCATTAGAAATTTGGCTCTTATACTGTTGCTCCACCTAACATTGGGGAAGAGAGAGGGAGGTAGGAGAGAAAGGGAGAGAGAAGAAGGATAGGAGATAGGACTTAAGAGAGAGGAACCAGTATCATAGAAGAAAGAATATGTAACCAAATTACTCTATAGGGAGATGGGAGATAGGGGCACCCTACCTACCTAACTAAATTTCCAAACCAAATGTGGTGTAATCATCTGTACTGGTGGTCGATTATACGAGGAGAGGATTTTGCGAGGAGGCACTGGATTTTTAATGTGATATGAAAAAAACAAGTACCGAACCTAACCATTTCACATTCACCAATGTTCTCTCTGCATGTGATAATTTGGTAAATTTGGAACATGGCAAAGGAGTCTTGTTTTGTGATCACCTCCCACGAGGATTCACCAATTGTGAGAACACAACGCTTGTGGTTGCATCTTCTAAATCATCATCACTTCCACAAACACCTCATCCAATAACACTAGTATAAAAAGTCTCAGGCTCTTAGCAACAAAAAGGAACATAATTTATGCACTCTCAATATCTTCTACATACTTGTATCTCTCCTCCCAAACCAAAGCCACTATTTTTGTGTGTTCACTTTGCCCTGAATCTTGTGCAAACATCCTAAGGTAAGGAACTCTTGCACCAAAGTATGGATCCTACACTATGTGTCATATCCACTGAAGGAGAAAATGTTATAAACAATAGGTAAATTCTCACAACTATCCCTCTGTGGGGTTTTGAGAACTCAAAAATGCCACATGTTCATTAATGAAATCTATAAATTGAGAACCTTCGTAGAAGACTTGAAGTCATACTGAACTTGGACCAAAAGGCTCAGGATTTGGGTAGCGCAAAGGAACATCTGCAATATGATTTGTACTATTCTCATCTAGATCATTTTTCATGGATATCTCCTGGAGTTGAAATTCATATTCTAGGTTCCATAGAACATCTCCCATGGAAGGCCTATTGAAGCCCATCTCTTCCAATAACGTTTCGGTAGTCTCCCTAAAAAAATTCAGAGAACGAGAGTTGATGGTCCCAACAAGGTGAGGGTCAATGATTTTTTCAAGCTTGCCCTTTTTTTTCCAGTGCATTTCCCACTCTTCTATATTGAATTGTTCTCTGGGAAAAGCAAGATTAAGATTTTCCATGGCACACAAGAACTCCAGTAACACTACTCCAAAAAAATACACATCAGATTTATCGGTCAATTGCTACCTTCTAAAGTATTCAAGATCAAGATACCCAAGGGCAAAAACTACCTTTGGATCCAGTCTTTGAATCTCCAAAGTCCTCCATATTTTCCCATGATCCTATTATCATGGAGATATTTGACATTTAGATAAGCGCATAGGATTCACGACAATGGAATTAGATTGCATTGACCATATATTGGAGCTTCGTTGGTATCTTGCCAATCAAACAGTTTTCCAATAAGTCGAGGGAGTCTAAATTGGTGCAGTTTAAAATGAAAGGCAAGATTGTTCTGTCGAGGCAAAATCCCACGATGCTAAGCTTGAAAACCCTCTCATTATTGCAAGTCATGCCTTCGAGCTCCGAGATGGTGATTTTGCAGGGGTTTTGATCTTGTCTCCAATCCACGGTCACACCTTCGAGCTCTAAAATGGTGGCATTGTATGGGTTTTTATCTTGTCTCTGGTCCACTGTGGGAGCTTGGGTACATAAACCCAACCCATGTCGGGTTAAGGGAAATTATGAGTATTCGACGAATAAATATCGATGGATAAATGGAATTATGGAGACATTGGCTATCATACATATTTGGTTTCCTCTGTCAATGTACCAAAGTCGTTAATCCTCCAAAAGGAGCCTTCTTCCCATTCTTTCCTCCAAAATCAAGGTTCATTAGTGCTGCCATATATGCTAATAAACCCCCTACACCATCTCCCCCATTAGGAAATCTGAGCTGTCAAACAAAAAT
This sequence comes from Pinus albicaulis, assembly GCA_034641835.2. NCBI lineage: Eukaryota > Viridiplantae > Streptophyta > Pinopsida > Pinales > Pinaceae > Pinus > Pinus albicaulis. The sequence goes on from CM076581.1 coordinate 1,359,730,443, forward strand.
GTGAAGGTCAAGCTCTCCATCATCAAGGGTTATATGGCATGTCTTGTAACTGTGCAAGGAATATTCTTTTCAATACATTGTTAGATGGTGGTATGATGCAGATATCCTTAATGTTGCTTGCTCACATTATTACAAATCTATGCGGGACTCTATTATAGCTACATGAAAGGGCTTCAAAGTCCCTACTATGCATGACTTGAGGGGAGCTCTTTTGCGAAAAGAGATTTACTACTTTGATTATTAATCAAATATAAAACCAATAATATTGTTTTATTTAAAGTTTAATTTGATATAATTATGTAAATTATGTATTAAATGAAATAAATATATTCATTGGTACAATTCTCATAGAAATTGACAAAACTAAACACATTTATCCATTATTACACAATAAACCATACTTAAATATTTTGAATTACATATTTATAACCATTAATAAAGGTTTATATATTATTAAAAAATTAAATAAAGTTCATACTTAAACAATTAACAAAATTTCATAATACCATTATTAAAAAATTAACCAAGGTTCATATCAAACAATTAATAAAAGTTCATACACCATTAAAAAACTAATTAAGGTTCGTACAATACTGCCTGATGGGGGTGAGGTTTGAGCAACACGTGGAAGGCATCTCGCATGAGTAAATATAAGTAGAGCGAGGGTGAGGGACGGTACTCCTGGTCCCTTCACCATAACGCATGCAGCGGGAGAGTTACTAGCTTCACGTTGGCAACTCATGTGAAAAATAACTACGCATTGGAGTTCGGAGGTGGTGAAAGGATAAGGTGAGGGAAGATGAGGGAGCCCAACATAAGACTCATAAATATGGTTTGGTGTTGGTCCTAATGGTGGCCTCTGAAGAGGTGCGTAAACGTCCTAGGAAGGTTTACAGAGGGAGTGGCTTGTGTGTGCTTGTCGTGGGCATTTCCTGGTGCGGTGTGTTCAACTGGTCCCTGCTGCTCTGTTTCTTAGCCATTGACTGTGTCTAGGTTAAGGATAGGAAGTTGAAGGGAAGTGATCTCACTGGTTTCCATTTTTCTTGGCTTTCGGTGAGCCTGTTTTTGCATGATAAGAGAGGAAGTTAGAATTTTCAGTCCATGAAACCTCGAGGTTGGTGGCGGAAAACTAGTTTCTTTTCCAAATTTTGTGCCCTCCAGCATGGGTGTGATGGTGTTTGGTGGATCGGTGTGTGGTCTCTATGTGGAGAATTTGGAGGCTGGTCACTACCTTGGGGGATGTTACGCTCAGGCGTCAGCTACTTTTTCATCGTTTATTGTTCAATTTCTTGCGTTGGTTTGGTGGGTGATGGTATTTGGTTTTTCTAGTGGTGGAAGTCTTTATCTGGCAGTGGGAGGTGTCTCTGTGCTTCCCTGTGGTGGTGGGAGACGAAGTTTGGCTCCTTCGTTGGTGATGTTTGTTTTATATAGTGGGGGGTCTAGTCTCTGGACTCTGCACACGGCGGGGTTCCTTGACCTTGGCGAATTATGAAGCCCTCGGTGTGGTGCGAGTGTTCTCCCTCCCTTGTCGTCCATGGCCCTCTGGGGGTGGCAGACTCAGGAATAATCATGGTGGCTCCACAATAGGGTCGAAATACTACGAGGCATGCACGACTCGCTAGTGTGTGTGCGCATGGGGGCTGTGGAGGAGTAAGCAAGGGGATAGGAGAGATGCGGGTTTGAGGGTTCAAAATCAAAGTCGTCGGGGCGAAGGAGGTCGTGGTGGCAAGGGAAATCATCGGTTTGATTTATTTGAGGTAAATGGGCGGCAGGTTATCCAACATTGCTTCCTAGAGAACTATCGTGCACTTATCAACAACATGATTGAAAGAGTGGACACAATTGAGAAATTATTTTGTGAGGAGCATGCAGAGCAGATGGCAACACTGGACCGAATGAAATTTTTACAATGCCAAGTCCGAGAGAGACTGGTAGTGGTTTGGCGAGGCCAAAATCAACTCACTAAGAAAGTAGAAAAGCTGGAGACTTGGTTGGCACACTTTGAAGGGCACGGTCAATGTGACTTCTGTCCTCCACCGCATCTAGGAACAACCCCGGACAACCCTGCATCCATCACGTTGGACGACTAGTATGCTATTTGGTGTTCTTTAATTATGTTTTATATGTGTTTTGGTGCCTCTGGGCCAACCGTTTATGGACAATGTCCCTAGTCCCTCTTTTGTATTTTTTTCATCTGGTGCAAATTTTTGTCAACAAACCCAGTCGAGGTGACACCACCTGTTTTGTAACTAGCTATATGTACTCCCTTTTTCCTAGATGAATATAACATTGACTTACAAAAAAATAAAGGTTCATACATCATTAAAAAATGAATTAAGTTTCATACTTAAATTAATAAATTTCCATACCTATTTACTAAATAGGTCTATAAATAAATATTTTAGGTTTATCTATTTAGTAATTATCAAATGTAAATATGATGATTTAATACTAGATTTAAATGAACTGACATGTTTAACATAAGAAATGTTATATTTATCTATTTATTAAACGTAAATATGAATATTTAACCTTTGATTTAAAACAGCTCTCACTTTTAACATAAATCAATGAAGTTTAAAAATTAAACTTTATGGCCAAATATTAAATATAAATACAAATATTAATTTGGCTATCTAATTAATATAATTATAACCTTTACTAAAATTATAATGAAGTCATTAGTGCAAATTTGATAGATGATACATGCAATTATGTTAATTGTAGATGAATCCATCTGCACTATTAAACTTTAGAGAAAAAAGGGTATTCATAATTTTAACACTGTAAATTCAGAGACCCCTTTGTCTTTAAATTTTAACACTGCAAATGGATTCAGAGATACCTATAGTGAAATGTAACACTTTGATACGAAAATTGCAATTTTCCATATATGGAGTGACACAATTAAAAATTACCAACATAAATGACTAATTCATATACTTGTTGTACTTGTTATTTGGCCACATTTTTATTCTTGGACTATAATATTCATTTACATTAATCATTATTAATTTTTTCACTTATTATCTAGTCATATATTTCAATCCTAGACCAAATTGGTCATTTAAGTTAGTTGCTTTTACTTTAGTCACTTATTATCTAGTCATATATTTTATCCCTAGACTAAATTAGTCGTTTAAGTTAGTCGCTTTTAGTTTAGTCACTTTTATCTAGTCGTATATTTTATTCCAAGACTAAATTAGTCATTTAAGTTAGTTGCTTTTAGTTTAGTCACTTATTATCTAGTCGTATATTTTATTGCAAGACTTAATTAGTCGTTTAAGTTAGTCATTTTTAGTTCAGTCACATAAAGTTTCTCAAATTTAGTAGTAATTCACTTGAAATAATTGCGGTGACTAACATTTTTAGTCACCTAGTCATTAATTTCATCATTTTTTACTAGTGTCTCTTCATCTCGATTATAGGAGGGATCAGATTCCATGTTTGCCAAAGTTTGTGTTGTCTTAGATGAGTATGACAAGATTTTAGGTGTCTTTGATCTTTTGCTGCCAAGTGTATGAAAATGTACGAGGGACTATGAAGGAAGAGGGTAAGAGGGATTTTGGAAATGTTTCTGACTAGAATTTGGGGAATTGAAGGGTTTTAGGGACAATTTTTAGGCTTTTGGGATAGCAATTAGGGTTTGGGAATTTTGTAGCTAAGGTTTGGGATAATGGGAATTGGGGATAGGGGTGAATGAATTTAGGGATATGGGGGATAGTAAAATAGGTTAATGAAACTAGAAAATAAGTGAGAGAATAAAAAGGTGAGGGAGTGATGGCCACGAAAACAAATTTGCAAGCCCTAAGAAATCATGTCTTGAGAAAAAATTGCAAGGAAGTAGGGTTTGAATTTTTTTTTACTAAATCATCATAAACATCTTAAGACACACTTTCATTGGAATTTGAAGATTTTTTGACTTACTCTGGACTGGAGGAAACCACGCAAATTTAGAATTTGGATGACTTTGTGGTGAAAATGGCTTGCAGCTCTATGCGCCATGCCACTCACCCAATGTGTAGCGCCTTATTGTAGGAGACTTGTGGATACTTTCCTAGTGTCCAAATTGGGCACAGGATAGATCTTTGGAAATTTTATTGAGTCTACGTTCCAACCCAACTGGAAGTTTTCAATTTGGAGTTCATTTGCACTATTAAAAATCAAATCTCCCAAGACTGGTCAAAATGTGCAAAATGAGGCTGCCTCAAGGAAGAGTGCAGTTGCAGTCAAATTTTGAAGGTCTTCCTCAACTCAAAATTGAGCTCATTATAGCTCATTGGAAATCTCTTTATGTCTAGTTATAATTTTACTCATCAAGCAAGTCATTTGGCCAACCAAGCTAGGAGAAAGCTTGATTTTCCCAAGGTCACTTCAAAGGTGCATCAATTCTCCTTAGGCAACTGTATTTTTGAAATTTCACTAAAACCATGGCACCTGTGTAAAAATTGAAGGATTTTTTTCTTCCTTGGCCTATTTTGGACAAAAACCTCTCTCATTTTTCCCAAATTCATCTTTTCTTGCTCATAAACATCATTGAAGTAAAACCTATCCCGATGTGTGGAACAGGGGATTTGTCGAAATGAAGTGAAATGAAGGGGATACGGGGCTTCTAAATTCTTGAGAAAATTTTGAGAAGTAGGGAGGGATGTTAGGAATTAGGGTAAAGTGGAATTTCAAATATTGAGTGAGGGGAAGGGGTCCAAAAGGGCAAAACACAGGCCTAGCCTAGAAAATTGTCAAGTTGTAACAAGAAACTAGGGTTTGTGCAAAAATGAGGAATTTGAGGGATATCAGTGATGGGAAGTGTTTAATAAGGTACATTAAGGATAGGGGAAGGTGCATGAACATCAGGATACAAGTTTTGCTGATGATTTGACCATCCAAGAGTAATTACCTTGAAAACCCTAGGAGAGGGAAATGAACCTTACCTAGGCACAACTAAAGCATGAACAAGGTGTAAAATGACCCAGTGGAACTTGAAATGATGATGAAAATCCTCTGAATGATGTTACGCTCAGGTGAATGGTGACATGGACCGAAATTTGGACAGCTTTGAAAGGAGTGAAAGCAAACCCTAGAACTAATACTTAGTGACCAAATTTTGCTTAAAGACTCACTGAAATGACAAAATTTGACCTTGACACCTTAAAATCACTTTGTAAGAGCATGTTTGATCACTGGGGGAAGGCTGCAAAGACTGACACTAACATTGGCTCCAATGGGGATGGTAGCTCCATGGAGGTGCCGAGAACGACAGATCTTTGGGAGAGCAGACAAGTGCCTTCATCCATTGGGCAAGGGAGTCAAAAACTTAAGCTGAAATGCATGACTAAAAAATGACGACTTGATGACACAAACTGACTCTCACTCAACTAAAAACTGACTCGATACTTAAACACAACCGACAAACTGGAAAATATGCTCAATATGAAGCTTGTTCAATACAACCTACTCTAACAGTTTCATTCATAACCTGATCAAGTGAAATGAAACAACCAATGCAACCAAGTAAGTATTCCAGCTACTGTTTGAATTCTCTGCAAGCGCTTTCTTATGAACAACAAGAGAGAACTATTGAAAGGCAACTCCCATGAAAACTTGTGAATAGATCCATTGAATACTACGGATTCTCTATCCGCCTCCAAAAACACTGCATAAGGATCTTGAAGTTCATGCACACTGGGACTTAGCTCATCCAATGGATTACTTCTCTTCTTCTCATACCATGAATGCAAACTTTGTTTTGAGCTTTGTGACAAGAATCCTGCTAAAAATGACAAAGAAAACAGCTGCCGCATCAAGTTTATATCAACACACGTTTCAAGCTCACATGTAGTCAATTGAGAAAGACTTTGACTGTAGACATCATCCAACACATCAGCTATTAGATCATGAAAAACTTGAAAATACTGTTGCAACCCATTCTCTATTGGTTCCGATGAGATTATATGATTTCCTACAGGCTGCTCATTTGAAGATTTATCATGCCAATTTCCCTTCAAAAATTGAAATGATTCAAAACAGAAAGGTACGGAATAATCTTGCATCATTTGATCGTATGTGCCAGATTCCAAGTCCTCATCTGCAACTTGACAATCCATGGCATTCGGGGTCTGCAAATCTTGATATGAGAAGTTTTGAACAAGGTTTCCATTGCCCTCAAGATGGTCCAGATCAAGACTTATCAACAGTTGATTTCAGATTGCATGAAAGTTGTCTCTGATGAACTGAAACGAATCAAAACAAAAAGGCAAAGATCCTTCACTTACTTCAAAATTTTCTGCACTTTCCTCATCATTTCCATAGCTGATATGTGATGGCTGAACATTGTATTCGAACTGCTGAAAGTGAACTTCTTCCTCCTAGAAACTAGCTATTGATTTGTCTGCAAGATTAGCTTCTGTTTGGAGAACATAATCATCATCATACTGATCAAACTGAGGCAAATCATCAGTATAAAGCACATCATCAAGCATACATGTCATATCAACAGCTCTCTCTTCTCCAAGATGATCTATAAAACAATCGTTATCAGATCTATGACAACTGGGATAAGAAAAAAAATGTTTTGGATCAACAACTTGTTCTTCTTCAATCAGCGAGCCATGGGCTTGAACATTATACTCATTCCTTGTGATGATCCTTTGCATCATCTCTTCCACTGCACTTACCAAAATGTCAAGCTTTACCTCTAGAGAGGTCGATTCCTCTGGATCTATGTTTTTCATCCCTTCTTCCTTCAACTTTTCCCTTCAGATCAAGAAATGAGCCTTTACATCTACTGCACTATTCTGCATCTCTTCAAGTGTTGAAAGATTCCTTTCTCTCAGCTTAAACTCCATTTCTAGATCAAAGGCACCCGAGTAGTGCAAGAGAGCGGATCCAAGAGGAGGTCTTATATTAACTTGCATCGAATAATAAAATTGGTTAAATATGGCAGAAAACTGTTGTATTGTCTCCCCTGGCAGTGTTTTCAGTTGGTTATACTCTTCTATAATGAAGAAAAGGTTTTGTTTGACCACCCACCTGTCGAGGAAAACTTTGCTGAACTGCTGGAAATCTGCGATGCTCGCATCAGGTAGGGTTTTGAACCAACTCTTGACTTTTCCTTGCAAAGAAAGAGCAAAAAGCCTAATACTAACATCTTCTTCTTCAACTTCAAAAAGGTCAAGAAAGGACTCAAAAATCAATACATGTCTCTTAGCAGTGATATTGTCGCGTTCACCATCAAATCTTGGTAGATATAGGTCATGATTTTTAGGGAAATCATGGGATATAGGAGGTAAAATCAAAGGCTTGTATCGATCTAGAATTTTACAAGGTATAGGGGTATGTAAAAATGCTGTAGAATCGGTCTTGGTCTCTTAAGGTTCATCAGTTTGAAGATGGTCATCACAAGATTCAGAAGAAAGGTCTTGATCAAGCTCAAAAGCATGCCAATCTTTGGTATTTACAATCTTCAAAGGGAAAGAGGCAACTGCAGGCCGAGGGTCTTTTCTCAAATACAATATACTTTGCAAAGCCTTCTTGACATTCTCGGGAAAAGAGAAGAAATAATTTATGACAAAGAAAAAAATGTCTTGGATGAAATCCCAACTTGAATACCTGATCTTTCCATATTGTCCTTTCACGTTTCTGTTGGTTATGTTTATCCTCCAGTGGATTCCTTGGATCTGATCTTGAAACTGATTTAGAGTCGCCAGGTGAATGATTTTAGCCTTGCGGTGTCTGATTTTTTTTCACCATAAACAATCAGATCTGAACTTGATTAGATTTTAGTAAGGAAACTAGATGTTCAATTCATAAACTAGACTAGAGATTGACTGAAGCAACATTCATCTACTTTCGCTAATGAAAAGCAAGAGTGTTTCGAAGGCTAACTGGATAACTTCAGGCTTCTTCTATAGTTTATAAAGAAAACAACAAAATTTTCTTCCCCAATATGGTCGTCACTATGTTAGGGCCTAAATCTACCTTAGGCTGAGAAAGGCAGAATTTAGGGTAACATCAAACCACGCTTAACCTGGCAGCTAGCCCTACCAGATTTGGAGAGGGCTCTCTCCTTTTCAATATTAGAAAAAAATAATAAATGAGGCTTGAGATGACTTGATATGAAGACTAATTTTAGGCTAGGTATGTGTGCAAAAGAGTTTGATTGAATTTAAGAATGTTTTGTTGGCTCAATTGGAAAGGCAGATTTTTGGGTCTGCGAATGAGGCTCAGTTTTGCAGTGATCTCAATGGGGCAAGGAAGGAAATTGATTTGACACTTCTAGTTGAAATAAATGAATAGCTTTAGACAGGTGAGGAGTTGAATAGGGAAAGAAACCTTCAAGGATCCTCTTCAAACAGCTGAAAACATAGATAACTAAACAAACCCTAGGTAGAGCACTGCAATTTCAATGGATTCTACCTTTATCCTTGTTTGTTTAAGTTAACAAGAAATAAGAGAGAAAATGGCATACATAAAACACAAGTAAACTTACATTTATCGAGAGAAACACAATATCAAAGCAAGATGCCACATGAATCCCATAAAGTGCTATAAAACCTAGTCTATTCCTTTTCCAAACTGCAGAGATGAATGTACAATAATGCTCAAAGCATTCCCAAAATTCCAACCATGCTAATGACTGAAAAAACATAAGATATAGGAAAAAAAAAACTCATCATAGCTTCTAGAGGTCTAGCTCATGAGTTTGGGAGCTGCTCCAAAAAAATCTAAACTGATAACTAGAAAGTAGGCAGTGGAACAGCTTGCCTCTAAAAATTAGGAAACTGATTCATTTAGTTGCAAACTACCCTTTGATGGATGAATCTACCTATATGAGTGAAAATTTAGAAAAATTACATCAAAATCCACCATGTTACATTAAATTACATCATGATTTTGACAACTAGAAGGAAAAAAGTCAAACTGTAAAAAAACTAGGCGAAAAACAGAGTTTTTGACCAAAAATGAACAAAATTCCTCCAATGCGCCGTGCCTAATTTCCCTATGCGTAGTGCCTGTTTGCAGCTGATTTTGGAGGCCTTCCCGGTGTCCAAATTTTCTCAAAGTGGGCTTATTGGAAGGTTATGCCAGTCTACTTTGCATCACAAGTGGAATTTTTTAATTTGGCCTCAACTTGCTCCTCCAAAACTGAGTTCTCCCAAGACTGCTTCCTGTGTGTCAAAAAAGGAGCAGAAAGGTCATTTTTGAGGTGTTTTTGACCTTTTTGGAAGCCCAAAACCTGTCAAAATTTCCTGGCCATTGGCAAGCATGCATATTTTTCCATGAAAAATCCAAAAATTCTTAGTTTTCATCAAAAGGAATTCTCCATCAAAAGCGAGCGCTAAGTGGTGCGACGCATAGAGCAGAAAAGTCTGTTTTTAAGGCCAAAAATTCAAAATTTACAAAAAGTGTCCCAAATTTTTTGAAATTTGGGCTAAGTGTTCTTCATAAAGTGTTGTGTTGGGCCAAGGAAGCCTTAGCCAATATCTAAAGTTTATCATACTCTTTTCTCCTCCTCGATGCCTTCTTCAACTTAGCCTTCAAGTTCCTGATTTTTGCGTTGCACACCTTGTTTCTCACCAAGTAGTGGTATGCTATGTTCCTTAACATATTTTCCTCATTGTTGGCCTTCTCCAGCATCCTCTCCAAGTGAAAATTTTCCTTTCAAGCCAAGAGTCATGATCCACTTGGATTTCTTGTTCAAGTGTTGTCATCTTGGTTTTTCTCCTTTTAGAGGCTTGCCATTTTGCTTTCATGTTTTGGAGCTCCATGATGATTTGTTGATCTTCTAGTTGTTTATTCCTCTACTCCAAATAGTTAATTATCCACTTGGCTCTTTCCATATTGAGAGACAAATGATGAATGCCATCTTGCTGCTCCCGAATGGCTTCTTTGAGCTTTGAGCTTTGTGAGTCCAAATCTGTGTCATCATTCTGAATGAGGATGAAATATACCCCTTGACCTCCTGACAGTCCCTCATCATGCAAGGGCTTCTTACCCTTGTCCTGTACTTGCTCTACTGATGGCGAAAACGAGACCCTTTCCACCCTCGGTGGAGATAGTACTCATTTTGTTGCTGCTGCAACTCGGCAAGTGAAGTGGGCTCCTCCTGGTTATGTTTACCACCCTTGTGAGGTCTCCTTGGTGCATGCATCTCGGTTGGAGAGTCATTGTGTATCTCTTCATCTCAGTCATAGAAGGGATCAGATTCCATGTTTGCCAAAGTTTGTGTTGTCTTAGATGTGTATGAAGAGATTTTAGGTGTCTTTGATCTTTTGCTGCCAAGTGTATGAAAATGTATGAGGGACTATGAAGGGAGAGGGTAAGAGGTATTTTGGAAATGTTTCTGACTGGAATTTGGGGAATTGAAGGGTTTTAGGGACAAGTTTTAGGATTTTCGGATAGCAATTAGGGTTTTGGAATTTTGTAGCTAAGGTTTGGGATAATGGGAATTGGGGATAGGGGTGAATGAATTTAGGGATATGGGGGATAGTAAAATAGGATAATGAAACTAGAAAAGAAGTGAGGGAATAAAAAGGTGAGGGAGTGATGGCCACAAAAAAAAATTTACAAGCCCTAAGCAATCACGTCTTGAGCAAAAATTATAAGGGAGTAGGGTTTGAAATTTTTTTTACTAAATCATCATAAACATATTAAGACAAAATTTCGTTGGAATTTTAATATTTTTTGACTTACTTTGGACCGGAGGAAACCAAGCAAATTGAGAATTTGGATGAGTTTGTGGTGAAAATGCAGCTCTATGCACAACGCCACTCACCCAATGCGTAGCGCCTTTTTGTAGGAGACTTTTGGAGACCTTCCTAGTGTCCAAATTGGGCACAGGATAGCTCTTTGGAAATTTTATTGAGTCTACTTTCCAAACCAACTGCAAGTTTTCAATTTGGAGTTCATTTGCACTACCAAAAATCAAATCTCCCAAGACTGGTCAAAATATGAAAAATGAGGCTGCTTCAAGGAAGAGTGCAGTTGCAGTAAAATTTTGAAGGTCTTAATCAACTCCAAATTGAGCTCATTATAGCTCATTGGAAATCTCTTTATGTCTAATTATCATTTTACTCATAAAGCAAGTCATTTGGCCACCCAAGCTAGGAGAAAGCTTGATTTTACCAAGGTCACTTCAGAGGTGCATCAATTCTCCTGAGGCAAATGTATTTTTGAAATTTCACTAAAACCATGACACCTGTGTAAAAATTGAAGGATTTTTTTCTTCCTTGGCCTATCTTGGACAAAAACCTCTCTCAGTTTTCCCAATTTCATCTATTCTTGCTCATAAACATCATTGAAGTAAAACCTATCTTGATGTGTGGAACAGGGGATTTGTCGAAATGAAGTGAAATGAAGGGGATAAGGGGCTTCTAAATTCTTGAGAAAATTTTGAGAAGTAGGGAGGGATGTTAGGAATTAGGGGAAAGTGGAATTTCAAATATTGAGTGAGGGGAAGGGGTCCAAAAGGGCAAAACACAGGCCTAGCCTAGAAAATTGTCAAGTTGTAGCAAGAAACTACGGTTTGTGAAAAAATGAGGAATTTGAGGGATATCAGTGATGTGAAGTGTTTAATAAGGTACATTAAGGATAGGGGAAGGTGTATGAACATCATGATACAAGTTTTACTAATGATTTGACCATCCAAGAGTAATTACCTTCAAAACCCTAGGAGAGGGAAATGAACCTTACCTAGGCACAACTGAAGCATGAACAAGGTGTAAAATGACCCAGTGGAACTTTACATGATGATGAAAATCCTCTGAATGATGTTACACTCAGGTGAGTGGTGACATGGACCGAAATTTGGACAACTTTGAAAGGAGTGAAAGCAAACCCTAGAACTAATACGTAGTGACCAAATTTTGCTTAAAGACTCACTGAAATGACAAAATTTGACATTGGCACCTTAAAATCACTTAGTAAGAGCATGTTTGATCACTGGGGGAAGGCTGCAAAGACTGAAACTAACATTGGCTCCAATGGGGATGGTAGCTCCTTGGAGGTGCCAAGAACGACAGATCTTTGGGAGAGCAGACAAGTGCCTTCATCCATTGGGCAATGGAGTCAAAAACTCAAGCTAAAATGCATGACTGAAAACTGACGACTTGATGACACAAACTGACTCTCACTCAACCAAAAACTGACTTGATACTTAAACACAACTGACAAACTGGAAAATATGCTCAATATTAAGCTTTTTCAATACAACCTACTCTAATAGTTTCATTCATCACCTGATCAAGTGAAATGAAACAACCAATGCAACCAAGTAAGTATTCCAGTTGCTGTTTGAATTCTCTGCAAGTGCTTGCTTATGAACAACAAGAGAGAAATACTGAAAGGAAACTCCCATGAAAACTTGTGAACAGATCCATTGAATACTACGGATTCTCTATCTGCCTCCAAAAAAACTGCATAGGGATCTTGAAGTTCATGCACACTGGGACTTAGCTCATCCAATGGATTACTTCTCTTATTCTCTTACCATGAATGAAAACTTTTTTTTGAGATTTGTGACAAGACTCCTGCTAAAAATGACAAAGAAACCAGCTGTCGGATCAAGTTTATATCAGCACACGTTTCAAGCTCACATGTAGTCAATGGAGAAAGACTTTGACTACAGACATCATCCAACACATCAGTTATTAGACCATGAAAAACTTGAAAAGACTGTTGCAACCCATTCTCTATTGGTTCTGATGAGATTACATGATTTACTATAGGCTGCTCATTTGAAGATCTACTATGCCAATTTCCCTTCAAAAACTGAAATGATTCAAAACAGAAAGGTACGAAATCATCTTGCATCATTTGATCGTATGTGCCAGCTTCCAAGTCCTCATCTACAACTTGAAAATCAATGGCATTCGGGGGCTGCAAATTTGGATATGAGAATTTTTGAACAAGGTTTCCATTGCCCTCAAGATTGTCCAGATCAAGACTTGTCAACAGTTGATTTGAGATTGCATGAAAGTTGTCTCTGATGAACTGAAACGAATCAAAACAAAAAGGCAAAGATCCTTCACTTCAAAATTTTCTGCACTTTCCTCGTCATTTCCATAGCTGATATGTGATGGCTGAACATTGTATTCGAACTGCTAAAAGTGAACTGCTTCCTTCCAGAAACTAGCTACTGATTTGTCTGCAAGATTAGCTTCTATTTGGAGAACATAATCATCATCATACTGATCAAACTGAGGCAAATCATCAGTATAAAACACATCATCAAGCATACATGTCATATCAACAGCTCTCTCCTCTCCAAGATGATCTATAAAACAATCGTTATCAGATCTATGACAACTGGGATAAGAAACAAAATTTTTTGGATCAACAACTTGTTCTTCTTCAATCAGCGAGCCATGGGCTTGAACATTATACTCATTCCTTGTGATGATCCTTTGCATCATCTCTTCCACTGCACTTACCAAAATGTCAATCTTTACCTCTAGAGATGTCGATTCCTCTGGATCTATGTTTTTCATCTCTTCTTCCTTAAACTTTTCCCTTCGGATCAACAAATGAGCCTTTACATCTACTACATTGTTCTTCATCTCTTCAAGTGTTGCAAGATTCCTTTCTCTTAGCTTAAACTCCATTTCTGGATCAAAGGCACCCGAGTAGTGCAAGAGAGCGGATCCAAGAGGAGGTCTTATATTAACTTGCATCGAATAATAAACTTGGTTAAATATGGTAGAAAAATGTTGTATTGTCTCCCTTGGCAGTCTTTTCAGTTGGTTATACTCTTCTATAATCAAGAAAGTGTTTTGTTTGACCACCCACCTGTCGAGGAAAACTTTGCTAAACTACTGGAAATCTGCGATGCTCGCATCAAGCAGGGTTTTGAACCAACTCTTGACCTTGCCTTGCAAAGAAAGAGCAAAAATCATAATACTAACATCTTCTTCTTCAACTTCAAAAAGGTCAAGAAAGGACTCAAAATTCAATACATGTCTCTTAGCAGTGATATTGTTGCGTTCACCATAAAATCTTGGTAGATATAGGTCATATTTTTAGGGAAAGCATGGGATATAGGAGGTAAAATCAGAGGCTTGTATCAATCTAGAATTTTACAAGGTATAGGGGTATGTACAAATGCTGCAGAATCAGTCTTGGTCTCTTGAGGTTCATCAGTTTGAAGATGGTCATCACAAGATTCGGAAGAAAGGTCTTGATCAAGCTCAAAAGCATGCCAATCTTTGGTATTTACAATCTTCAAAGGGAAAGAGTCAACTGCAGGCCGGGGGTCTTTTCGCAAATACAATATACTTTGCAAAGCCTTCTTGAAATTCTCGGGAAAAAAGAAGAAATAATTTATGACAAAGAAAAAATTTCTTGGATGAAATTCCAACTTGAATACCTGATCTTTCCATATTGTCTTTTCACGTTTCTACTGGTTAGGTTTATCCTCCAGTGGATTCCTTGGATCTGATCTCGAAACTGATTTAGAGTCGCCAGGTGAATGATTTTAGCCTTGCGGTGTCTGATCGTTGTTCACCATAAACAATAAGATCTGAACTTGATTAGATTTTAGTAAGGAAACCAGATGTTCAGTTCATAAACTAGACTAGAGATTGACTGAAGCAACATTCATCTACTTTCGCTAATGCAAAGAAAGAGTGTTTCAAAGGCTACCTGGATAAATTCAGGCTCCGTCTATAGTTTATAAAGAAAACAACAAAATTTTCTTCCCCAGTATGGTCGCCACTATGTTAGGGCCTAAATCTAGCTTAGGCTGAGAAAGGAAGAATCTAGGGTAACATCAAACCACGCTTAACTTGGTAGCTAGCCCTACCAGATTTGGAGAGGGCTCTCTCCCTTTCAATCTGAGAAAAAAATAATAAATGAGGCTTGAGATGACTTGATATGAACACTGATTTTAGGCTAGGTATGTGTGCAAAAGAGTTTGATTGAATTTAAGGATGTTTTGTTGGCTCAATTGGAAAGGCAGATTTTTGGGTCTGCGAATGAGGATCAATTTTGCAGTGATCTCAATGGGGCAAGGTAGGCAATTGATTTGACACTTCTAGTTGAAATAAATGGAGAGCTTTAGACAGGTGAGGAGTTGAAGAGGGAAATAAATCTTCAAGGATCCTCTTCAAACATCTAAAAACATAGATAACTAAACAAACCCTAGGTAGAGCACTGCAATTTCAATGGATTCTACCTTTATCCTTGTTTGTTTAAGTTAAAAAGAAATAAGAGAGAAAATGGCATACATAAAACACAAGTAAACTTACATTTACAGAGAGAAACACAATATCAAAGCAAGATGCCACATGAATCCCATAGAGTGCTGCAAACCCTGGTCTATTCCTTTGCCAAACTGCAGAGATGAATTTACAATAATGCTCAAAGCATTCCCAAAAGTCCAACCATGCTAATGACTGAAAAAACATAAGATATAGGCAAACAAAAACTCATCCTAGCTTCTAGAGGTTAAGCTCATGAGTTTGGGAGTTGCAAATTACCCTTTGATGGATGAATCTACCTCTATGAGTGAAAATTTAGCAAAATTACATAAAAATCCACCATGTTACATTAAATTATATCATGAGTTTGACAACTAGAAGGAAAAAAGTCAAACTGTGAAAAAACTAGGCAAAAAACAGAGTTTTTGACCAAAAATGAACAAAATTCCTCCAATGCGCCGTGCCTAATTTCCCTATGCGTAGCGCCTGTTTGCAGCTGATTTTGGAGGCCTTCCCGGTGTCCAAATTTTCTTAAAGTGGGCTTGTTGGAAATTTCTGTCAGTATACTTTCTAGCACAAGTGGAATTTTTGAATTTGGCCTCCATTCGCTCCTCCAAAACTGAGTTCTCCCAAGACTGCTTCCTGTGTGTCAAAAAAGGGGCAGAAAGGTCATTTTTGAGGTGTTTTTGACCTTTTTGGAAGCCCAAAACTTGTCAATATTTCTTGGAAATTGGTAGGCATGCATATTTTTCCATGAAAAATCCAAAAATTCTTAGTTTTCATCAAAAGGAGGTCTCCATCAAAAGCGAGCGCCAAGTGGCGCGGTGGATAGAGCAGAAAAGTCTGTTTTTAAGGCCAAAAATTCAAAATTTACAAAAAGTGTCCCAAATTTTTTGAAATTTGGGCTGAGTGTTCTTCATCAAGTATTGTGTTGGGCCAAGGAATCCTCAGCCAATATCTAAAGTTTATCATTCTCTTTTCTCCTCCTCGATGCCTTCTTCAACTTAGCCTTCAAGTTCCTGATTTTTGCTTTGCACACCTTGTTTCTCGCCAAGTAGTGGTATGCTATGTTCCTCAACATATTTTCGTCATTGTTGGCCTTCTCCATCATCCTCTCCAAGTGAAAATTTTCCTTTAAAGCGAAGATTCATGATCCACTTGGATTTCTTGTTCAAGTGTTGTCATCTTGGTTTTGCTCCTTTTAGAGGCTTGCCGTTTTGCTTTCATGTTTTGGAGCTCCATGATGATTTGTTGATCTTCTAGTTGTTTATTCCTCTACTCCAAATAGTTTAATTATCCACTTGGCTCTTTCCAGATTGAGAGACAAATGATGAATTTCATCTTGCTGCTCTCGAATGGCTTCTTTGAGCTTCGAGCTTTGTGAGCCAAAATCTGTGTCATCATCCTAAATGAGGATGAAATCTACCTCTTGACCTCCTGATGGTCCCTCATCATGCAAGGGCTTCTTACCCTTGTCCTGTACCTGCTCTACTGATGGCGAAAATGAGACCCCTTCCACCCTCGGTGGAGATAGTACTCATTCTACTGCTGCTGCAACTCGGCAAGTGAAGTGGGCTCCTCCCAGTTATGTTTACCACCCTTGTGAGGTCTCCTTGGTGCATGCATCTCGGTTGGAGAGTCATTGTGTGTCTCTTCATCTCAGTCATAGAAGGGATCAGATTCCATGTTTGCCAAAGTTTGTGTTGTCTTAGATGTGTATGAAGAGATTTTAGGTGTCCTTGATCTTTTGTTGCCAAGTGTATGAAAATGTATGAGGGACTATGAAGGGAGAGGGTAAGAGGGATTTTGGAAATGTTGCTGACTAGAATTTGGGGAATTGAAGGGTTTTAGGGACAATTTTTAGGCTTTTGGGATAGCAATTAGGGTTTGGGATAATGGGAATTGGGGATAGGGGTGAATGAATTTAGGGATATGGGGGATAGTAAAATAGGTTAATGAAACTAGAAAAGAAGTGAGGGAATAAAAAGGTGAGGGAGTGATGGCCACAAAAACAAATTTACAAGCCCTAAGCAATCATGTCTTGAGCAAAAATTGCAAGGAAGTAGGGTTTGAAATTTTTTTTACTAAATCATCATAAACATCTTAAGACACACTTTCGTTGGCATTTGAAGATTTTTTGACTTATTCTGTACTGGAGGAAACCAAGAAAATTGAGAATTTGGATGAATTTGTGGTGAAAATGGCTTGCAGCTCTTTGCGCCGCACCACTCAACCAATGCATAGCGCCTTTTTGCAGGAGAATTTTGGAGACCTTCCTGGTGTCCAAATTGGGCATAGGATAGCTCGTTGGAAATATTATTGAGTATAATTTCCAACCCAAATTTAATTTTTCAATTTGGTATTCATTTTCACTGCCAAAAATCAAATCTCCCAAGACTGGTCAAAATGTTCAAAATGAGGCTGCCTCAAGGAAGAGTGCAGTTGCAGTCAACTTTTGAAGGTCTTCCTCAACTCCAAATTGAGTTCATGATAGCTCATTGGAAATAAATTTGTGTCTAGTTATCATTTGACTCATCAAGAAAGTCATTTACTCAACCAAGTTAGGATAAAGCTTGATTTTCCCGAGGTCACTTCAGAGGTGCATCAATTCTCCTGAGGCAACTGTATTTTTGACATTTCTCTAAAACCATGACACCTATGTAAAAATTGAAGGAGGTTTTTCTTCCTTGGCCTATTTTGGACAAAAAATTCTCTCAGTATTACCAAATTCATCTTTTATTGCTCAGAAACATCATTGAAGTAAAACCTATCCCGATGTGTGGAACAGGGGATTTGTCGAAATGAAGTGAAATGAAGGGGATGAGGGGCTTCTAAATTCTTGAGTAAATTTTGGGAGGTAGGGAGGGATGTTAGGAATTATGGGAAGGTGGAATTTCAAATATCGAGTTAGGGGAAGGGGTCCAAAAGGGCAAAACACAGGCCTAGCCTAGAAAATTGTCAAGTTGTAGCAAGAAACTAGGATTTGTGTGAAAATGAGGAATTTGAGGGATATCAGTCATGGGAAGTATTTAATAAGGTACATTAAGGATAGGGGAAGGTGTATGAATATCAAGATATAATGTTTGCTGATGATTTGACCGTCCAAGAGAAATTACCTTCAAAACCCTAGGAGAGGGAAATGAACCTTACTGAGGCGCAACTGAAGCATGAACAAGGTGTGAAATGACCCAGTGGAACTTGACATGATGATGAAAAACCTCTGAATGATGGTACACTCAGATGAATGGTGACATGGACTAATATTTGGAAAACTTTGAAGGGAGTGAAAGCAAACCCTAGACCTAATACTTAGTGACCAAATTTTTCTTGAAGACTCACTGAAATGACAAAATTTGACCTTGACACCTTAAAATCACTTTGTAAGAGCATGTTTGATCACTGGAGGAAGGCTGCAAAGACTGGACTAACAGAAGCTACTTTCTTTGTCAACCTTAGACTGGACATGAACTAAATTGGCCTGAGCAGCTACAAATGGTATGGCTACGTCAATAGGACATAGTGTCTGGAATCCCAAGCCCACCTGAAAGGGGCTATGGCCGATTGAATTGTGGAGAGCCCAATTATAACTATGTTGTACATTTTGGAGGATCTCGTCCCATGTGCGTGGATTCTTTGAATTGTACATGCGTAGAATGTGTACAATAATTCTGTTGACGACCTCTATCTGGCCATCTGTTTGGGGATGGAAAACTGTGGACTTGGTGAGCTTGGTATCCAACATTGACCAGAGGCTGGACCAAAATGTGTTGAGGAACCTGCTATCCCAATCTGATATGATAGATTGTGGGATCCCAAAGTGCACCCACACTCGTTCAAAGAAAATTTTAGCAATGGCTTCTGTTGTGATATTCTTCTTGTAGGCTGCCATGATGGCCATCTTCGATAATCTGTCGACGACCAGGAAAACACAGTCATTTCCTTTCTTAGTAGAAGGCAGGCCTGACATGTAATCCATGGAGATGGATTCCCAAGGTTTTCTAGGGGTAGGCAGCGGAGTATATAGGCTTTGCTTCTTGATGGTCTGTTTGGCAATGGCACAAGGAGTGCAGGATCTGATGTGCTTCTCGACATCCTTTTGAAGGTTCGGCCAATAGAAATACTTCTGCAGGATTGCTACTATTTTCTCGACTCCAAAATGCCCATCGACTCAACTGCAGTGTGCTTCCCATATCATCTTGGCACGCTCACTTGAAGGAACACAAAGGTGTCCCAGGTTGATGAAAAGTGCATCTTGGAGGTGAAAATTTGGAACTTGTGTACCCCCCGAGAGTTCTTTGTAAGTGTGGCCGAATTCTGGGTCACTCTCATAGAGAAGCGACCAATCAAAAGTCTCATGCCCACAAGAGTTGAGCACGGTGGTGAGCACCACGATCAGTGGTCGACTGAGGCAGTCTGCAACATTATTGGTGCTACCCTTCTTGTACTTGATGTTCAAATGAAACTATTGCAGATATGTGGACCACTTCTGATGGCGATCATTTTGCAACTTCCCTTGTGTCTGTATGAACTGCAGGGGCCAGTGGTCTGTGTGGATGATTGTTTCCTTCCCCAAAATGTAATGCTTCCATTGTCGACAAGCTTGCACAATGGAATACATTTCTTTGTCATAAGTGGGATACTTGCAAACTGTGTCAGACAATGTCTCACTATGATATGCCACTGGATGTCCCTGTTGAGTAAGAACTGCCCCAATAGCATAGTCAGAGGCATCTATCTCGATCCCAAATCGCTGTTGCAAGTCTGGTAAAGTGAGCACTGGGGCAGAATAGAGGCGATTTTTCAATTCTGTGAATGCCTTCTGTTGAGGTTCTGACCAAAATAATTTTTCTCTCGCTCCTCCCTTGGTGACTTAAATCAAGGGCCAAGTGATATGAGAGAATCCCAACACGAACCTCTGGTAGAAATTAGCAAGACCCAGAAATATGTGAAGCTCTGTTATAGTAGTTGGGGCTGGCCAATCCCGAATGACTTGGATCTTGGCTGGATCCACATGCACCCCACTTTCATCAATAATGTAGCCCAGATATTGAACCTGGGTCATGCCAAAAGTGCACTTCTCCAGATTGGCACACAACTTGTGTTGCCGCAGTGTTTGGAGGACTTGTCGGTTGTGGCGAAGGTGCTCTTCCCAAGTCTGGCTAAAGATCAGAATGTCATCCAAGTACTCCAC
Source organism: Pinus albicaulis (assembly GCA_034641835.2). Lineage (NCBI taxonomy): Eukaryota > Viridiplantae > Streptophyta > Pinopsida > Pinales > Pinaceae > Pinus > Pinus albicaulis. The sequence goes on from CM076581.1 coordinate 1,359,750,828, forward strand.
TACAAATGAGTTGGTGAATGGTCGCAAGATGTCGTCCATCACCCTCATGAAGGTTGCGGGAGCATTCGTCGACCGGAAAGGCATGACCAACCATTCGAAAAGGCCTTCCTTGGCTTTGAAGGTAGTCTTCCACACATCGGAGGGTTCAATCGGTACCTGGTGATACCCTGACTTCAAGTCAATATTGCTGAAATATTTTGCACCTTTAAGTTGGTCCAGAAGGTCATCAATACATGGGATTGGGTACCTATTCCGGAAAGTGATCTTGTTTAGTGCCTGATAGTCAATACAGAGTCTCCACGTCCCATCCTTCTTCTGTACCAACACGATGAGGATCCCATAGGGTGATGAGCTTGGTCGGATGTGACCTTTCTGCAACAACTCCTGAATCTACCTCTTGATTTCATCGTTCTCTAGAACAGAGCGCCGATAGATCGGTCCATTGGGTAGCGGCGCACCTGGGGTCAGATCAATCAGGTGCTTGACCTGACAGTGCATAGGAACCCCTGTGGGTGAGGTGAAGATGTCCCTGTACTCCTCCACAACCTTATCCATTTGTTGTTGTCATGTAGAGGAGCCTTGTCTGGAGGTCGTGGCCACAATATTCTTCTTTCCATGGGGGTGGATCATCAGGAAAATGAATTTTCTGGTTTGGGAAATGAGCTTACTACATTGTTTTGTAGTAACCAAAGAGATAGCGACAGGAGGTGGTACCTCTAGTATCCTATACAACTTATTTCCCAAAGTAACAATAACAACTCGAGGCTGAGACTCATACATAGCATGACGCTTCCACAAGTATGGTTGTCCTAATAATACATTAGAAACATCAATAGGAGCAATGTCACATAATACCTCATCCGTGAAGGGCTTGATGCTATAGGGAAGGCGACACTGCTGGCTGATGCGGAGATGTCGTCCTTGGTGAAGCCACCCGATGGTGTATGGATGTGGGTGAGCTGTGGTCGGCAAGCCCAACCGCTTCACGGCGTCTGCCAAAATGAGGTTCTTTTGGCTCCCATTGTCAACAATGAACTATACCGGGGAGCCCTTTACCCACATCTGGGAGTGGAAGAGACGTTCCTCCTCCTCCAAATCTTCTGGTTCCTCCTTTTGGATATTTGTAGTGGCAATAGTGGCATTGGGCTCCACATCAATAATCTGTTTCCCTTTGTCATTCCCCTTGTTAGCTTTTGATTCAGAGTCAGAGCATGCATCTGACTTAGAAGCCCGCATCTAGGCCACTAGCAACTGCTTGGCCCGACACTCACTTGTGTTGTGAGTGGAGCTCTTATGGAACTCACACCACTTTCTCGTGTCCTTATTTGGCTTTGCGGTGTTGTTATTTGCTTGTGGCTTCAACAGGTTGTCTTGAGTCACCATGCCTTGGCACTGTCCTTTGTTCTGCGGTTTGGGAGCACCTTTCCCTTGCTTTTTATTCGCAGATCCAAAGTCTCGCTTCTTTGGTTTGAATTTCTGCTCAATCTTGGCAGCATACCGGTATGCCATACCAAGCGAGGAGATTTCGAGGAACTCCATTTCCTTCTGAATGTATCTGTGCAGAAAAATATGATACTTTAGCACCAGATGTTTCTCTGAATCTTTGATACCCAACTTGGTGCACAGTGTATGGAACAGATTCATCAGCTCATGCACATCTTGATCCCTTTGTTGCCGCAGTGTGGTCCATTGTATGTACTTGTCCTCATAGCTCCCCACGGGATAGTATTGTTCCTTGACGGTGTCTCGGAAAGAATTCCAAGTGGGTACGGCCGAGAACAGAGAGGGTTCTGTCTCATTCTTTTTCTCATAGTGGGTTTCCCACCAGTCCTTGACATGGGGGGCATATTTGACGAGTGCAAAAATAATCTTCTCCCCGTCGAAAAAATCATGAACTGAGAAGTATCCTTCTAATAGATTCAACCATCTATCTATGGCATCTGCATCTATTTGACCCTCAAATATGGGAATGTCAAAATTTACTTTTACCTTAAAAGGAGTCGCACCTCCAGAGTGGCTGCTGGATGCAGATGCGCCACCGGTGGGCAGTCGTTGAAGGATCTGGGCAAAGTTATCCATCATCGTGTTCCTTTGTTTTTTGAGGGCCTCCTTGAGCAATATTTTTATAGGATATCCTGCTCCCTCATCTTTCTTTTTGTCCCCCATGGGCATTCGTCGAGGTTTGCGAGGCTGATCTTGAAAAGGTTCCACTAGATCGAGCCCTAACTCCTTATACGCCGACCTCGTCGGGGACATGCAAAGAAGGATCGAGAAAAAACAGACTGCTCTGATACCACTAATCTGGATTTATGCAGGAACGCAACAGAATAAACACATAGCCATAAATACAGAGATGTAGTGGAAATAACACTTCATTTCATTAATATCAAAGAACTAAAATTTGCTTACAGACAGAATAGAAATAAAACTGGCTAGGGCGCTGGTAGCTATCTCTGAGAAGAGATGTGGTTGCTACATGCCTCTAAATTGAGTTAAAATGAGGCTCAAGGGCCTATTTTTTATTGAGAAACAATGGAGAACTCTAAACATCCAAAAACGTAACCCTAGGAGATGAAGTGCCAAAACTATGGGCCCCATTTGTGTAAATTGGTGTTTCAAATTCCTAGGGACGTAACTTTGGCATACTATCTCCGTTTGACGCACATGATACATCATTAGAAAGATCTATCCGAGGACTACAAATTTTGCCACAAATATCCATTCCAAAACGAAATGATATTCATTGGATTAGTGATGCTCAAAAAACGTCGTTTAGGGCCTCAAAACAGCTCTGGAAGTTAAGGACCTGAAAAACTGCTAAAAATAGTACGTTGTGCCGAAACTGAGAAACTGAAAGAGACAATGGTGGGGCCCCAAGTGGAATAGGCGGGTGGCCACCAATATCCACCTGGATCAAGCCTCATACAAAATCCATTGAGATGCTCTCCCAAGGATGAGAAGGAACTGGAAGTGGTCTATACAAACCAAGCTTCCTATTGCTAGGCTTACTTGTTGCAGATAAATAACATCCTCTAATAAAACAAGAAACACTTTCATTCATGTGTGGCCAATAAGAATACATTTGCAGATGCACTACTGTCTTGCCTACACCAAAATGTCCTACAATCAATGATGTGTGTGCCTGCCTTATGATACTGTTTATTTCTCCCTGTCGTATACATAACTTGCCCAAGTGATACAACAAAATGTTATGCACATGATAATCTAACTCTTCACTTTGGTTTCCCTTAATTTCTCATACACCTCTTGAAAATCACTATCATTCACATATTGTTCAATGTAACTTTCATGCATAATAGAATTGTGCTTGAGAATAATAGCTAAATTTACAATAGTCCTAGAGAGCATATCAACTACCTTATTGTATATTCCTTTCTTGTACCTGATAACCAAGTGAAATTGTTGTAGAAAACCCATCCACCTAAAATGTATTGATTGCTGCAATTTGGATTGTGATTGTAAATACAACAATGGCTGATGGTTGGTATGGATAATGGTCTCTTTTCCCATAATTTTATGCTTCCATTTCTTTACACTTTGTACCAATGCATATAACTCTTTATCATTTGTAGGATATTTAGTCACAACTCCATTAAAAGTTTCAGAATGAAATGAGCTAGGCTTAGCATGCTGCATGAGCACTGCTCCCATAGCATAATCACTTGCATCCATCTGGATCTAAAATGGCTATCTTATATTTGGAATTGCTAGTACTGCTGCCAAACTTATCATTTTATTTAATGCATCAAATGCTTTCTACTGCAAATATCCCCAATGGAAGACTTTCTTTATGCTTTTAAATGCATGTAACAGTGTTGCAATGGAAGAAAAATTAGCAATAAATTTCCTCCAATATTGTGTTTCCCCTAAAAAGCTTCTTACCTCGGTAACTGTATTGGGCTTGGTCCAATTCAAAATGACCTAAAATTTGGAAGGATAAATCTTCAAATCATCTCCTCCAACTATGTGTCCCAAATATGCCAATGAAGTCTTACCAAACTCAGACTTTGTCATCTTAAGAAACCATTTCTCTTTTCTCAAAACATCAAGTACCTTGTTCACATGCATGCCATGTTCTTCTCTTGATTTGCTGAATATGAGTATTTAATCTAAGTAAAGAACAAAAAATTCATCTAGAAATTATCAAATTACATCATTCATCACTCTCATAAAAGTAGCTGGTCCATTTTTAAAGCCAAATGGCATAATTGACCACTCATATAATCCTTGTCTAGTCTTGAAAGCAGTTTTCCAAATGTCTTATTCAGCTATCCTAACTTGATGATAAACACTTCTCAAATCTAAATTAGTGAAATAATTTGCATGCTTTAACTAATCAAGCAAATCATCAATATGTGGAAGTGGATAGCGATTCTTTACCGTGATTTTGTCCAGTGCGGGAAAATCGATACACATGCGCCAATACCCATCCTTTTTTGGAACCAAAAATATTGGAGAACCACATGGTGAGGTAGATCGGTGTATGATACCTTTATTCAAAAACTCTTGGATTTTATTCTTGATTTACAAACTTTCCATGATTGACATGCGATACATACCAATATTCGGAAGCGGAACATCTTGCTTTAGCTGAATCTCATGCTGAATTCCCCTCTTGGGTGAAAACCCCTTTGGTTCTTGAAACATCTCGCCATGCTGACTTACCACATCAAACAAATAAGATTTCAGTTTTACATCACATCGTTCAAAATATTCGTAGTTAACATCTTCCTTTTTCATGATCATAAGAAGCACAAAATTTTTACTTGCATTTACTAGCCTCTTCATTTTCCCTACATTAACTAAAGAGATCAATTTCTTGTAATGAGCTCTCACAATATACTCCACTCCATCTTTGATCAAATGATATTTGTTCTCATGATGGTAGAATATTGCTTTCCTGTCATACAAATATGGACTACCCAAGATAATCCCTGAAATATCAAGTGGTACAACATCTAACTCAAATTCATCAACAAAGTTGCAGTAAAGAAAATCTGAAAATACATTTCCTTGTGACTTGTAAATTTGCATTGTTAACTATCCAACCCAAAGGGTATGGGTTATGATGAGGTATAGTTTCAAGGTTCAGTTTTTTAACTAAGTCTTCTGAAATGAAGTTTGATTGTGACCCTATATCAAATAAGCCATCAATATTTGTATGATTAGAAATTACTCTAACATGGAATAATTCTATCCTTGTATCCTCATTTGAAGTGTTATTGTGACTGTTTGAGGTACTATAACTTGCAATTGCTTCCTTTCCTTTGTTAACCATGGTAACTATCTTGGTTTCATCTCCTGAATCAGATCTAAGATCTTTTTGTGTGGTAGCAGGCATCTTTTGTTTCCCTTTGTTATTTGGTTTCTTTGGTCTTATTTCGAGATGTAGTTTCCAACAATGAGCTTCATCATGCCCCTCTTTGGAACAATGTTTGCATGTTATTTTCTCCCTTTATTTCTTCACACTTTCATTCTTATTTCCCTTCCATTTTCCTCCTTTCTATTTTCCGTTACCCTTGAATGGCTTCTTCTTACTACCCTCTTCAGAAATGTTTTTACCCCTTGCTTCAAGATGCGTGGCTTGCACACATACTTCTTCTAAGTTATTTGGGTTAAACATGAGATAGTATGTTTTAAGTAGGAATGTAGACCTCCTTTATACTTCAAGAGTGTGTCTTGTGAGTTTAAGTATACTCCAAGTAATAAATCCCTTTTCCTAAAATCTTGTGTATACTCTTCGACACTATGAACTTTTTAGATGTCTAAAGCTTTTCCAACTCATTATTTCTTTCTCCATATAGGCTAATGGATAGAATTTCATTTTAATGGAAGAAATGAATTTGACCCAAGTAATGGAAATCTTACCATGGATGCGCATTTCCTCTTGTGTCTTTTCCTCCCACAAAACTAATGCTTCTCCTTCTAGCCATAATGAAGCCATTTGGATTTTAATATCGTCTTCTTGCAGATTTTGAATTCTATAGTAAACTTATAATTGACGAATCCAATTAGTTTTTCAACATTAACTTCTTCATTATATGTAGGAATTTAAAATTTGATGTCCAACTTGAGTAATAGAGTCTTACCTTTTGGGATATTGGAATGATTATGGATATGAGTTTTTGTAGTGCATTTGGAATATGAATATGCAGATGAGGATGAGGATGATGATGGTGGTGGAGAAGGAGGTTGTTTTCCACCACTGGATTTTGAGCTCCTCTCTTCCTCATTTTTATTGTTTGAAGATTCTTCTTTATGAGCTTGTTTTGAACCTTCTCCAAATTACTTTGCCATGAAATCTTCATACATAACTTTGACCATCCTTTGAATTTCTTTGAACTCCTTCTTGATTTCCTCTTCCTCAGAATGTTCATGAGCTCCTTCATGGCCTTACATTTTGGCTTTTGATTCAAGCTCTATCTCTGCAACTTGTATCTCTTCAACCACTTGAGCCTCTTGTGAAATTAATTCTTCTTGTGCTTCAAGTGTCATCTTGAGTGGTCCTTTGGATAAGGATGCTACCATCTCATCCTTCTTCCTTCTTGTCCTAACTTTCAGACTAGATATTAATAGCTTCCCTTCTTCCCTCTACAATCTCAATCTTGTAAGCATCAGTATTTTGCACTATTAAAAACTCTTTAAGTAAAACAAGCAAGCAACCTTGTGATCTGATACCAACTTGATCTAAAATTACTTGCTATTTAATGCTTTTCTAGTTTCATTTCAAATATAAACTTTTATTTACATTGTTTTACTTATCCTTCATGAGTTTTTTTAAGAGCATGTGATTGGAAAACAATGTACTTAGAGAAATTATGATTTTGTCATAAGCATAAAAAACATAATTTTAAATGATATAATAAAGCAATAGTAAACATAGCAAGCACTTATAACAGAGCTTAACACGGGGAATTTTGATAAAGGAGTTCACCCCTCCTGGGCTACATCTCCTTGGTCCAGCTTCATAGTGTGACCTTTGTATTACATTCAAGTGTTGTCAAACTGTTGTTATGAGATTCAAAACCTCTTGGAACCCGTTCCAATGAGTTTATAACATGATAATCTCTAAAAAAATACTATTTGTTTGTTGTATTTGGACTGGGGATGCTCTGGAAATGACCCCAACACCTGTTGGTCCTAGCCTTCAAAAATATTAAAATGTACTAAAACACCTACAGATCACCTTTTCTGCCTCTGCAACCTGCTCCAATGAGTTCCTATCATGAAAATTATCTAGGAATGACTTTTTCTAAGTTAATTTTGGTTGACAATTGAGTGAGTTATGACCAAAATTGTTTTTGCCCCAATTTCTCCTCCAAAAATGGAGAGACTTCTAGTTAGATTTCTAAATTTAGAAATACCGCCAAGATTGGATCACCTCGAGAAAACCCAACAACTTTAATTCCAGGATTAATTAGCGTAATTCATGATTAACAAGCGGATAAGCTTGGTTTAGTGTTGACAATGTTTTAGTTGTTAATAATGTTTAAAAGTCATTAAACCACAGATTAAACTAATTAAACACACTTAAGAAATTATTCTGCTAATTTGAAGTTTAGAGCTTGGTTCTTTGCAGAATAACCACATGGGGAGGGGGCTGGCCTGAGGGCCTGGCCCCCTTCGGCCCCCAACTATCGGCCTTATAAAATTTAAATTAGCGCACACAACAATAGGTGTAAGAAACACCTTGGAAGAGAGTTGGTAATGCACGCGGATGGCGGGTGTGAGGTCAGGGGTTCGATCCCCACTCCGCCACAATAATTTTTCTCTGCCGAATTAAAAAGCCTCTGCTATACTTATCAGTGTTGCCAGAGTTGGATCCTTTCCAGTTTAGTTGGTTGACCTTCCAAATGTATTTGAGCCCACCAAAAAGGTAGGTTTAATAACTCTATCATATATATATATATATATATATATATATATATATATATATATATATATATATATAGAATACCACCATAATACCAATGTACAACATTACTATGACCCCAATTCAACCTTCCAACATGCCTGCCATGGGGGGTACGTGGCATGCCACATTTCCCTTGCCCATTGGTCACCACATAATGAAATGCCAACTTAAAAAAATTCAACTTAGACTTGGAAATAAAAAATTTCACTTCCTAGCCATCATTAGCAAATCAGGTGGTGCCACTTAGCACAGTGTCATTGGCTATTTCTGGAGGATATTCCTGCAACTGCTGACTGTACCTGTCACATCATCACTATACCTATTATGCTCATTTTTTTCTTGTTTTGAAAAATGAACAGCAGAAAAAAAACTCAACCATATGAACTTGTATTTTAATGAAACGAGTTGCTCCAAAATGATATGATCATCTATAATCTTTATATATCATATGATGGTATGTGTTCCACCCGTGTATGGGTTTCACCCATATGGGCCCTTGATGGGGCCCATCCTTGAGCCCCCTTATGGGGACCCTCCTTGATTGGACCTTTGGTCCTTGATTTGGACCCTTGAAAAGGGCCCTTGATTGGGCTCTTGATTGGGCCTTTGGCTTCCATTTATGGACCTTTTGCCTTTGGCAATGGGGGGAACCGGGTTGCGGCTAATCACCAACGATGACAAAAAACTCTATTAGGTCGTTCAAGTTTGAAGAAATTTCGAGCACTTTCAATTTTTAGCTAAAACTTGAGCTTTAGATCATGTAATTTCTTACATAATTTTATCTCTCTGCTGAAGTGATAAGCCTCACTTCAGTTTAGAAAACCATTTTGTTTTTTAGTCTTCTCCTCGATCGACACTAGCATTTCTCGGACAGTCGCACTGATCGGCACCAAATTCGTTTTACATAGTGGCGATTTAACCCTTCCAGCGTGGGTTGCGGCTTAACAATCGCGTTGATTTATATGTGTGACACTTTTAGGGTTTGCTTCATTTGGTCAGCTAGTGGGTCTTATCCTTCTTTGTTTTCTTTCTTGTTTGAATAACTCTTGTTCTTCTCTATTCAGTGAAAATTCTAATTCAATTTTTGCACCTTTGGTTGTCTCTTCTGCAAAGATACCTTATCCTTGTCATCCTAGGGTTTATAGGTGTCCTCAGGTCATCTGAGCGGTTGCTTACTTTGTTGAATTCTTGAATTCTCATTGAATCAAGTTCTTTGTGTTTGATTGAGGTTTTTCTTTCAGTCGGTTCTTGCAAGTAGTAGTGTCAACTCTGAATTCATTTGAGTTCTCTTTCCATCAAGAATAGATTACAATTGCTTTTCCTTTGACTAAATTTTTTTTTCTTTGAGTGACTGACCAGTGTGTAAGTGAAGAGTGTCTTGTTTTGAAGAAAATGGCTTGCATCTCTCTTTGATTTTTTTAAATCGTTTCCTCTTCTATGAATTTTTGAGATATTTCATTAGTACTCAAAGCATTGTTGATTGATTTGAATTCTACATTTGTGATTGTGCTCATAACAAAAATACAATTATTTTGTTTTTGTTTCGTTTCACTTTAGAAAATGAAAGATTCATTTTGATTCCCTTCTAAGTGCATTTAGTGAAAAGAAGGAATTGTAAATTTTTTGTTTCGCTATAAAATTCCTCACTTGAAGAGAAACATTAATGTCATTTTATGCATTTGTTTTGTTTTTGCGTTGATTGTGTGAGTTTCTCTCTCCTTCATTAATGTAGTATTCATCAAAATGAATGGTTCTTTTCTCATTTAGCTGCACCTTAGGGGTTCATGTGACATCTATACGACTTTAAAACTGAGACATAATTCAATATCAATATTAAAATTTATTCAATCAACATAAGGAGCATTTGGAACCTAATGAATCAGATTTATAGGTCTAGGCTAGAGACGTGTTCCAACATCGTTAAGCATAGGAACTGTCACTAACAGTCTGCATTACAACCTGGGGGTGATATCCCGTCCAGCGTATAGAATTATACTGATGTATGAAATTATATTTTGGGACGCTCTCATTGAACGGTTATGCATCAGACATCACTACTACGGATTTGGACTCCCACGTACTGTCACATATATTTTGGGAGACACCATTAGGCTGCAAACATGCCATAGGTAACTGAGTCAGACACCTTGTAGACGTGATACACCAAACTCAACATTCAGGGAGATTGGTTGCCATACATTAATTCCTTGGTCATTTCTCTTTCATTTGATCACCAAGGTGTATATTTCAGTTCACGACTACCTAGTAATCCTTTTTCCTAGTTCACCCCTTTCGATTTGTTTTATTTTTTTTTAATTTATAAAATTTATCCTCCATGATAACATTTTACCCATGCTCATCTTAGATTGAGATCAATGGCAATGGTTGCTGAGTTTACCAACCAAGGAGTCCCCTTAGATGGGAATCCTAGTCCTTTTCCTTCTTTCGGAAATGTTGGTGCTCCTTATATGGCAACATTGTCCCTCCCATAATTAACCATTGGGCTATCAGTTTGGTTGTTTTCGACCCTTGTGGTTTCGAACATCCAAATGGTTTCTCAACTGAGTTATCCTCCACCTAAATCATGTCAACCCCATTTTTATCTTAATTTTGACCCCTAGCCTTATTTATCCATTTCTTCACCTCATTCTTCCTCTTCGCCTGGTGGAATTTTGAATTCTAGTAACCAGGTGGCTAAGAAGAAGAAGAAGAATTCGAAGAAGAAGAAGGAAAGAAAGCAAGGGGGAAACTATCAATTATTTCTACCCACACAACTAATGTTGAAAAACTTCTCATTGCATCCCGTAAAGTCAAATTTTCTTGCAAGCTATGTGAGGGTGACCATATTATTAGAGATTGCGCTAGTATTCCCAAGGTATTAGAAGTGTGGTCCATTACCTCTATTCATTCTTCATCTTCAACCTCTGGGCATCATGCTGATGATGAGACTTTACCTAGAGATAACAAGACTCATAAGAAACAGGGTAAAATAAAAATTCCCTATAGTTTGTGTGAAGGGAACCATCCCATTCCCCTCTGTTTTCATATGGATGAAGCTTCTAAAGTGTTGGATACCCTTTCGGCTTCTGAGTCCTATCTTCCCGTTGGTTACAGGAAGTTTTCTTCAAGTCCTCTTCTAGTTGATTAAGTGATTGATCGGGATTCATCTCTGGTCAATTCCGCTTTCTCCGAAATTCAATCTCCTAAGTCCTTTTCCAACCAATAATTGGTCAAGAAAAAGGTCGACCTAATTCCACCCACAGTTAATCAATTCTTTTCCATCGAGAGTGGGCCTCATCCCAATCAGGTTCTTTTTGTTTCTTCTGATTTGCCGAGATCGGAGGGTGATCCTTTGACTCCCATCGCCATAGTTCAAGAAAGTGATTCTCTTGATCTCATTACGTAAATCCAGGAGGATGGTATTTCCGCTCCGGTAACGCAGGGGGATAATCCTCTCATTCCTAGGGCACCCCCTCCATGTAGTTTGGTCGCTTCCTTTGATTGGATTCGGTTCACAGGATATCGTCTTCCTTCTTATGTGCCCTTCCAGATCACTATACGAGCCTTAAATATGGTTGTAGCAGGTGTGATTATAGATGAAGGCACATCAGTTAGTATTTTTTCCTCAACTACTGGGCAAGATTTTGTTTCTCCGTAGCTTTTCCCCGTCACTAAATTTTTTTGGCTTTTAACAGAGAAGCCAATCAACCGTTAGGGATACTTTTGAAGTTACCTATTACTTTAGGAGGAAAACTTGTCTGTATAGAAGTGATTGTTGTCCAAGGCCCCTTGTATCTTAACCTACTTCTAGGGAGTGACTATACTTATTTTATGGGAGTGCTTGTCTCATCCCTCTTCCGTGTGGTCTGTTTTCCACATCAAGGTCAGGTTGTGACCATTGATCAACTTTCGTTCATTTTTCTTGATGTGAAATCTGGTGCACCATCATCCCTTCTTGGTCCTTACCTTCCAGTGGTGTATTCCCTGCCACATGTTAATTATGTGGCAACTTGTTCATTGCCTGCATCCAGTGACAACACCGTCAGTGATGTTGTGAACTGTGTACTGGGGGCATTGGATCCTGATTCCCAGAGTTTTTTTCTCCCATCCGATGAAAACCTCTTGCAATCCATGACTTCTTGTATGTCTTGATCAGGTCGTGACCGAGCTTAGTTCATTTTCTTGTGTCAAGCTTCTTAAAAAATGAAACAAGCTCTTTGGAGCAGAGTTCTTTTTCTTGTGTCAAGCTTGTTAAAAAATGAAACAAGGTGTATGGGGATAGTTCTTTTACTATGTCAACCTCATTAAAAAATGAATTAGGTATTATGAGGATAGTTATTTTACTGTTTCAACCTCATTAAAAAATGAAACAAGTTCCCTTTTCAATTTTATTCTTTGTTTAGATCTCGTAAAATCCTAGTTGAGTCTTTCATTTTACATCTCGTATTTGAACCTTCACTCCACTCCCCTGTTAGAAACTAGCAGTCTACTCAGGTGAAGGGACTGAAGCTTGGGGAGTAAGTTAAGCCACTCGAATTGAGTCACCATGCTGGGGACATGCAAACTTATTCCAAGCATAGTTTTTCGTTGTTTCAAGCTTACGAAAAAATGAAACTAGTGTCAAGCATAGTTTATCTTTGTTTCAAGCTTGTCTAAAAATGACACCAATTCCAAGCATAGTTTCCCATGTTTTCAAGCTTGTGTAAAAATTAAACCATTCTCATTTTACCTCTTGTGGCTACCATTTTATCAGCCTGTTTGCCAGATGCACCTTGGTTTTCACATTCCATCATCACCATCTGCTTGGTCGATCATATGCCTCCACTTGGTTGTTTTCCCCATTCCTGAGGAACTGTTGCAATGAGTGGTCTTTTTAGCCAACCTCTTGAATTTTATCATGTTTTGAGTAGTTCCACCATAACTAGAACCAGTTTCTATCCTTTATACCTCTCATTCTTCCAGGAGGTGTCATCTTTCAGCTATTTTCTGACTCTATAAACATGAAAAGATTGTTGAGTTATTGTCTTTTTGACGTCGTTAAAGTGCACGAAACATCATTTACCCAATATATGTTTACCCATTTTCTGGGCTGGGATAAATTATTTATGAAAAATGAATACCTTAGTCAATCACGACTAAGAGGTTTTCTGACACTTCGTTTTCTACCTTTTTGGGTATGAGGGACTAGTTACGAAAAGGGCCATATAGAGTTCTATTTTCGCCTCTTTTCAAACTATTTAAATGTGAAAATCTACCAAGTTTCACCTTTTTCAGATTCATTAAAATTTAACGACACTGGATCCATCATCATGACAATACCTAGTTCCTCCTTCCCAGGGCTCGTAAAATGTACTAGGATGCATGTTTCCGAAGGAAAAACTTATATCACAAGAATATGCTATCCCCTTCAAGCTTGTATACAAAAATAATTGGGGCACTCACTAGAAATGGTGGGGGAAAATGGAAAGCATTAAACAATTGTGTTGGCAGTATGTCTCTCTTGAAAATGACACATCCTCTATTTTGTGTCAGGTTAGTGATATCCTTCATTTGCCACTTTGCCTCCATGGGTTTGGGAAATATTTTTTGCCTCTCATGCCATCACCATTCTCATCAAACATGACATCTAATTCCAGTTGAGTCAAATACTGCCAAACTCTAGAGTCATGTCTCTGATATGTTTAAGAGAATTTCCTTCTACATCTCATTCATTGCCTCGTTCTCTGATCACTTTCATTATTATATTATTCCCTTCATCTTGTGTTGATGATGTGGGATACATTATGGCCCTCCTTCGTAGGATCACTTCTGGTCGACTTCAACACATTATCCATGAAGTTGATTTAAAGATCCCTTTTTCAGTACCTTAGAGCCTGCATGCCCTAATGGCAGGTTGTTCGCATCCGATGGCAGGCTTACATAATTGGCCTTCGATAATGTGATTTCGCGAGTATTCGACGTCATCTCATTATTCACATCTCGTCGATTGTACTACTAGTACCTTTAGAGCCATTGTCATCATTGGTGGTTTCTCTCATGCATGTTAATGATTTACATCATTGACTAATAATTAGGGGATTTGATTGTATGTTCAACTTCAACTCATTTATTCACATGCTTGAATTTGTGCGTGATCGGGTCATGACAGAGCACAAGACCCTAGGTTTTGTATGATAAATCCTAGGCTATGAGGCAATATGTATTATTCATGCTTGTACACATGACTCATTCATTTGGATGGTTGCGACCATAACTTGAGTCTATATTCATGATCCTCTTTATTTGGATGGAAAAAACCATACCTTGGATCCTGTTTCGTGATCAATTCTATGGGTGGTTACGTCCATACCTAATTTCATGTAATTATTTCATAGATGTAATTTTATGCATATATGTGCCTGTTTGCGTAGGAATTCTGATGACGAAGTCCTGGTCCTGACACGTATTGGTAAATAATTTCACCCCTCACTCTCGTTCGACCTTCATGCTTTAGGGGACATCACTTACACAACATTTTTTCACTCTCCATGTACTCCCCGTTCCTAATCCTGGACACCCCTAACACTAACCCCTGTGTCTATTTTCCATCATGAAAATGTGCCATCATATCCCTTCTAGCATAATGAATAAACTCTTTGTTGACCATTCCTGAAGAAGCTCAATGAAAACCTAATTATCTAGAGTGGTGTGCCCTCGTTGTTTCTCCCTCACATCGATGTCTCTTTTTTGTTCTAGGGAAGTGTCGATCGGTGCTATAATGAGGATCATACCCACGCCAATCCTCTTCTAGATTTTTTTTTAAAATGGAAGTGAAGCTTCATGGTGGAGAGCTAGTTGTTTCTTCCCGAGGATAGAGTCGAGCTTCTCCCTTTGGGCTCTTTGTTCCTACAAAAGTGAAACCACCCAAAGGGATAGCCCATTTTCCCACCTTAAGGGGATCCATGCTCCCTCCTCCTTTGCTATAAAATGGACAATCTCCCATAGCTCTGCTAGTTAGAACATAATAGAAGAAAAACAAAGAGATATTTGTTTCTATAGGTATCGAGTGAGATTTGAGACCTTTTCCCCTCCACATCAAGTTGAAAGAGAACTTTGGAGACGTTCCTGGATCGGGACCCATCAAAGGAGAGTTGTGACACCAAGGCACACATTGTAACTTCCGCTCTCTATTTTAATATAATACAATTTATTTCATGCTTTCCATTCTCGTCTTTAATGTATGATTTCATTCTTAGTATTCCTTGATCAACTAAGTAGATTGTATATGAAAGATATATCTTATGCTTTCACGTTTGTTGTTGTTTCATCCCTTATGCTGGTAACCAAGAAGTGGTGATGGTGAATATTTGACTACGAAGTGTGAAGGATCAAAGGATTCAAATGCGTATTAGCATCAAATTGAGGTAGATGAACTATTCATGATCTGCGTGCATTTACAATCTAGGAAAGTAGGCTTCTAATTGTTCCTTGTTGTTACTAGACCCATCCTAGGGCTAGTAGGATCGTCTCTATGCGCAGACAGGATATTCCTGCATAACAACTAGGTTACCCCACCTTGGCTTTTTCCTTTGTTCTATGGTTTGGGGTTGCCTTTTCCCTAGTTCAAATTCACAGATCCAAATTCTTTCTTCTTCCATTTGTTTTTTTGCTCGATCTTGACAACATATTTGTATGTGGCACTAAGTGAGGATAATTCCAGGAAATACATATCTTCCTAGATTTATTTGTATAGAAAATTTTGGTACTTAAGTACCATATTCTTCTTATAATCCTTGATAACCAAATTTGTGGAAAGTATATGAAAAAAATTTATGAACTCCAGCATGTATTGGTCCCTTTATTGCCCCAATGTGGTACATTTTATGTACTTATCTTCATAGCTCCAATTGGGGTAATATTGTTCCTTGAAATCTTATTAGAAAGAATTCCAAGTGGGTGTAGTTGAAAATATTGAGGGTTCCTTCTTGTCCCCCTTCTCACAGTAGCTTTCCCATGAGTCCTTGAAGTGGGGAGAGACTTCAAGGAGTGAAAGAATAATATTTTCTCTATTGGAAAAATTATGGAGCACAAAATTTCCTTCCAGTATATTTAACCATCTATCTATGGTATCCATGTTTATCTGGCCTAAAAATATAGGAACTTCAAAGTCAAATTGTACCTTAAAATGGGTGGTGCCTTTGAAATGACTTCTAGATGAAGATCTATTGCCCGCTAATAACCGCGAAAGGATTTGGGAAAAGTTATCCATCATCTCACTCCTTTGTCGCTTGAGGTCCTCTTCAAGCAACATTTTGAAAGGACATCCTAGTCCCTTGACTTTATTTTCTTCCACCATGGGAGGTTGTTGGGGTCGACTAGGTCACTCCTATAAATTTTCAACCAGTTCAAGTACTAACTCATTATACCCTGACGTTGTTGGGGACATGCACATAAAAACAGAGAAAGAGAAAATCACTCTGATACCACTGATCTAAATTTATGTATGAGTGAAATGAAATATATATTTAAATAAAAAAAATACTTTTAGTGAAAATTAAACTTCAATTAATTAATAAAAATACTGAAAAGTATTTACATGCAGAATGGAAAAAAACTAGCTCGGGCGATGGTAGCTTATCGCTTATAAGAGATGTGAAAATTACCTGCCTTTTGAACTATGCTAAAACTATGCTTGAAGGCATTTTTATTATTGATAACCAATGGAAAACACTATAAATACAAAAACCTAACCGTAGGAGATAAAGAACCAAACGTTTGTAGGCCTCGTTGGGCTTAGTTGGTACATCAAATCCCCGGGGTCGTAACTTTGGCATACAATATCTGTTTGACGCATATGATACCTTTTTAGTAAGTTTTAGAAGAACAAAATTTTTAACTCTAGACCCCTATCATTGGCTATAGGACAGACCATTTAAAAAAAATGTCAGTTCGAGCCTTAGACCAACTATAAATGTTTAGGACCTGAAAAGCTACCAGAAATAGTAAATTGTGCTATAATTAAGGAAATTGAAAGAAACACGGTTTGGGGTCCAAGTGGAACAGATGAGTTTCGAGCAATATCCACCTTCATCATTTTTTTTTCCCTTTAAGTCTGATTCTTGAAAATGAAGAAGCTAACTCATGAGGGACAAATATATAGTGACAATAGGTCTAAGTCGCATGAGGGAATCCAAGTACATGACTTATCTTACCTTGAAATTTTTTTATTTTAAATTATTCTTTCGAAATTTTTATTTTTAGGGTGTTGTAAAAACCCCCATGCACTAATATATGCCTTGATAGGATCTACTAGCCAAGAGGAGACGAATGTTCAAAATTCTGACAAGAGATGAATTCCAATAACTTTCTCCAATTCTCGCAACAATCAATGTATTTTTTTCTTAGGAAGAGTAGATGTTGGAAACATTCAAGAATAGATCTATCTCCTTAGAAGTACAGACCTATGAGCTATCCTTACAAGAAGTCCCAAGAACTTCCACTGATCACATTTACCAATCCATAGAGGAAGTGAGGAATAATGGGTTATATTTGATGTGGAGGAGGAGCCATTAGAAGCATACATCAAAGAGTTCCTAGAATTTCAATCACTAGATCTAGTGTACACTAAAGGAAGCAATCATAAATCCTTGGAAGACCTGCATGGAATAATAAAGGAGGACACACTAATTGTTATTAATAAATCAAAAGGCTAAGAATATGTGGATCGCATTGAAAGGTGGTTCCAAAAAATCATTGACACATCATTAATACATCATTAAATAAATTCTAGCATTGTATTAGTTGAAGTAGTTGGTTCCTCATGTTCGAGTACTTCTTAAAGTGTGTTTTTAAAGCTTGAGCATGAGTAGAATTGTATTTTTTTCACACACATGGTTACATTAGAAGTAATCTTTCACTTCATGGAGATCCTCTTTCTTCAAGTAGAGTAGGATGATTTATTATAAATAAACAAATTAATAAAATAGTAAAGAGAAAAATAAGTCTTGTTATGAAACTAGTTTCCTAGCATACTAGACATGAGCTCCCTTGAAAACGAACCAACTGGAAGGTGAAGTTCACAATAATATTTGCAAGTTACTTGTTGGTTCCATATTTCACTTCCTAAATATTATATCATGTAATCATATTATATGTGGAGTTCCTTAAGGTCTACCTTGAAATGAATTTGTCCCATCGACATCAACACACTATATGGGAACGAGGTTAGAGACATTGATAGTACCTTGGAGTTTACATACCTCAAAGGTAAACCTGCATGGGATTGGAAATTGGCACATCTACACGAACGTACTTGATTTTACTCTAGTACCTTGATACTCATTTTCCTCATTGATAAGTGGTCTCAGGTTGGTTAACAATTTCCATTATTGACTGGTAATTTCCATTAGAGGGCCATTCCCTACCTAGTGGGAAAGCCACATTGAGAGCTTGAGGTTGGAGGGAGATCCTTTAGTGATTGAGTGGGAGGGTCTGTAAAGGACCAGTGGATCTTGTGGCACCACTTTAGGAAAAATAAGGGGAAAATTGTATAGGAGTACACCACAAAGATCATAAATAAGGCCATAATGTTGGGTATATATCAAAAGAACCCACATATACTCCTCAAATATCTGTGGGGGCTTACACAACCATTGACATAACTAAGTGATATTTCTCAATCCTGTATCAATGGATGAGGCTTATGTACATGAACAATACCTAGAGAACATAGGCCTGAAGAAAGAGAAACCAAATGGATTAAAGTAGAAGCAGAAATAAGACGCTTCTAAGGAGGGGAAGATGAGGTGGAAAGGGGTAAAGATAAAAATACAAAAACAACTAGACACCAACGAAAATATATGATCAAACACTACAACCAATGCAACATTAAGTGCCATACAAAGGAGAAGAGTTGGAAGTTGCATCGAAAGCTTAACTCAAAAGGAAAAAACAAATACAATAGGAAAAATAATATCATGGATACTAGATTGAGGAATCAAGTTGAAAGAAAATTATATGTTGATGTGAATATTTTTTGTATGTTAGTGCAGAAGGAGGTGAATCTAAGTAGCCTTTAGCAACATGAAGAGAAATAAATTATCAAATTGTTCCACTTCAAGATATAGGTCAAGAAGGAAAATATTGATGCATTAGTTGACTTTGGATCAAAGGAAAATCTCATTACAGTAAATATATTCAAAAAATTGGGATTGGAAGTTTGTGATCATGAAGACCCATATCCCTTGGGATGGGTAAATATGATGTAAATTAAAAAGGTTACAAAGAAATGCAAAATTAGATTTTATATTAGTGTTTATTTTATGGATGAAGTGGAACTATATGTGGTTCCCATTAATATGTGAAAAGGAGTGTTTTGAAGTCCTTACATGTACATTCAAGATGAATTATTCATGTAGAGAGCTAATGAATACCATCTCTTCAAGGATGGAAAATTGTTTACCATTAACGTACACAAAGGCAAGTAAAAAATTTCACTTGTAAGCACCAACCAAGCTAATAAATTGATTAATTCTAGCAAGATATTTTATTATTTTTAAGAGAGGTTTAATATGTAGAAGAGTGAGTAATAGGAAAGGAATTTATAGAAGGGTGTACTAAGAAACAAAAAAAATAATTTAAGGAGTTTCTGCACACATATAGGGGTGTGTTTCAGGAGCCTAATGGGTTACAAAACAACAGGGAAATGGAGCACGAGGTCCAATTATTGTCATACTCTCCATTGCCAAACATTGGGTTGTACAGGTAGTCTATTATAGAAGCAAGTGGGGTGAAGAAACAATTATGGAAATTATTGGAACAAGGTGTCATTTGCCTAGGTACGTCACCATTTGGACACCCAGCATTATTGTACCAAATAAGGATGGGAATTGGTAGATGTGTATTAATTATAGCAAATTGAAAAAAATCACGCTTATGAAAAGGTACCCCCTACCCAGGATAGATGATTTGGTGGATCAATCGAAACAAGAGAAGTACTTCACTAAGCTAGAATTAAAGTATATGTATTACCAAGGTCAATTTAGACAAGAAGATGCCTAAAAACTTCCCTTCAAAAGTAAGAAAGGTTTATATAAGTGATTGGTCATGTCATTCGACCTATGCCATGCATCACCTACATTTATGATGTTAATGAATGATATACTACAACCTTTCATAGATTCATTTTGTTATTATCTATTTGGATGGTATACTAGTATACAATTCTACCTAATAGGATCACATCTCATAGTTGACATAGGTTTTGGAGACATTAAAGTAGCGCTAAATGTTAGAAAATCTCAAGAAGTGTGAGTTTTCATAGTATTCTTTGGTGTAACTGAGGTATTTGATAGGTGGAGAAGAGTTGAAGATAGATCCTACTAAGATGGATGTCATCATGAAATGGATGACACCTACTAATGTTTTTTAGGTTAGGTATTTCATTAGGGTAGTAGAATAATTGAGGAAATTAATAGTATTGTTTTTAGTGGTAGAAATGCCACTTCATGCCATAATATAAAGTGGTAAGAGTTCCAACGTGGAAAGGGTCAACAAAGGGCCTTTGAGGAGTAAAAGAAGAAGATTGGCATTAGGGGAATTTTGAAGTCTAAAATCGGCATCCTAAGGAAATTATAAAATAACAGTGGAAATAATAAACTAAGTTTATATTACATCATCAAATTTTAGAGGGAAAAAAAAAACTATTTTTTCAACTCATATTTTGAACTTGTCTCCCTAAGGTTTTACTCAAATTTCGAGCAAGAATAATCGTTGGATGAAAAAATTAATTTTGTATTTAAGGATTACCCATGTTGCATACTTTTTATGGACTCTACTACATGAAAAATGAGAAATACATGAAAAGTGTGATAGGAATCACATTTTTTGATGTATTCATTTTTTGTGTACCAGGGTCCATCAAAAGTATGCAACATGGGTACTCGTTGGATGAGGAATTAAATTTTTCATCCAACGAGTACTCTCGCTAAAAAATTGAGTAAAACCTTAGGGAGATAAGTCGAAAATACGAGTTGAAAAAGTACATTTATAATTTTATTATTTTTTAATATTTTTACTTTATTACTCCAAAAATGGTGAATCATCTCCCATGGTTGACATCATCATCTTGAATCCTATTGGTTCTCATAAAGTTTATTTTTGTTTTACATTTTTTTTAGGAGGCCCATTTTAGATCTGAAAATTCCCCTAATGTCAAGCACTATTTATATCATTACCAAACTTGTAGCAACCCTTCAGATTGGAGACATATGTGAGAGGGTATTCTGAAATATTTCATGAGGAGGTTCTTAACTATCCTAGCTATGACAAGGAGCTTTATACCCTAGTGTTAGCTATGACGAAGTGAAAGCACTATCTCATGTGAAAGGAGAAAATAATCCACACAAATAACTAACCATTATACTACCTTCATGCCCTACTTAAGATATAGCAAGCTGAGAATTACATGTGGATGGGGTTTCTATAATAGTTTTATTTAGTGATGAAGTTCAAGAAGGGAAACACAAATAATTTGACTGACATGCTTTCAAGGCCACCCACATCAAAGATCACAGCTTTGGGAATTTTGATGCACATGGAGCCATTCATCCATGATGCAATAAAAGAGTCCTATTTAGAGGATGAGGACTTCAATTAGGTGTTTCAATAGTTTCCGAGTTAGATTCATGTGTGTGATTGAAAAAAAATCATTTTCTTGCAATGTGAGGGCCTCCCATCATGATCAACGTTGGTACCCTTCGAAAGAAGACTACCCTCCTCCCACATCAGATTTTCCTTCTTGCATTCCATGGGGTGCTGAAATGCAACTCCTTGGAGATCTCCTAGGAAATATCTCACACCAATTATCATCTTGAACCCATAAATATCCAAGTGGGATGAAGGCAAAGCCTCCTCACTGCTTCCTCTTGACAGTGTTGTAACCCTCCTCCAGGGTGTTTTGGCTGTCTCATGTCTTAACTCCTGGATGGAAATTTGATTCTTCATAAAAAAATTTGGAGCAAAGTTCACCCCATCCTCCAAGAATTCACACCCCAACCTCACATGTGGTGTGTAGCCCATCAGAGGCCCATTAGGATGATGTTTCATCCCTTCCTTGATCAAGTCAAGGTGGCACAATGCAGTGCTATTATGTGGTTCCAAATGAGAAGCATGCAATGGTATAAAATCCTCCATATGGTTTGCTAAAACAATAGGAGATGAAAATTTGGCATACCTTGATGAAATTTGGGAGTACCTTGTATGGTTGTAAGGGCTCCTACCTCCAATAGGTTGGCTCCTCCAAATGTATGTGATGAGGACTGCTCCCCCATAGTTTTGACAGCTGGTATAAGCATCCTCCACTGGTGGCGAGGGCTTCTTCTCCTTAGATTTTCCTTCACCAAATTCTCCCATCAATCTTTGAGTAAATTCAGCAAAATTGACTACTCCTGTACGGCTCTAATGGCTGAACCACCAAATCTTTGCTTAACCCTCTAGGTGCAGTGCTGCAATCTCTACAGCCTCCCTTTATACCACTGGATGTAGTAGTAAGAATGCATCAAGTCTCCTTACCCAAACTCTTGCTGCAGATGACCCATCATAGGTAGCAAATAAAAACCTATTTCCCTTCATCCTTATATAGGATGGATAAACTATGTGTTCCTAAATGTCAAATTTTGTAGTTGATTAGAGAGGCTCAAAATTCCAAGGTTATAGCGAACTTTGGTGTATCGAATATAATGGCCAACTTTCAGAGGCATGTGTATTGGCCCAAGATGGAAGAACAAGTATCTAGGTTAATAACATGGTGCATGCTTTGTTGTACCGTTAATCCTAACAATAAGAAAAAGGGTCTATATAATCCTTTACCTATACCCATCCTTGGGAAATCATTTCCATGGACTTTGTGGGAGGTTTACCAACAACCAAGAAGGCACATGACTACCTATTCATTGTAGCTAATAGGTTCAAAAAGATGTGTGTTCTGATGTGATATAAAAATACCATTTGTGGGAATTAAGCAACGAAATTGTTCTTTGGATAGGTCTGGGTGCACTTTGGGATACCAAGGAGCATCATTTCAGATAGGGACACAAGATTTCTTAGTTCGTTTTGGAGTACATTGTGGGAGAATATGGACATGAATTTGAAGAGGTATACATCACTCCATCCCCATACAGAGGGACAAACAAAAGTAGTCAATAGGACTTTGGTGAAACTTTTGAGGGGTTATAATTAGAAGCATCCAAATGCTTGGGAAGAAAATATACAACACTCTTATAGAAAATAAATCCGCACTTCTACTGGTAAGTTTCCATTTGAAACTTTCTGTGTATATTTTTCACCTTCACCTTTGGATACTGCATATGGGTAGTAAGGAGGATTGAGCGAGGAGCTTATAGGGGATGCCTTCAACGTTGCAAAATTTGTTGAGAAGATTAGGTAGATCCATATATAGGTACATGAGATACTATAGAATTCATAGGAAAAATACAAGTCTAGGAATTATCAACAGAAAACAAAGAAGACATTCAAGGTGGGGGTCATAGTAAGGTTTTAGTTGAACAAGGAGAGGCTACAGAGGCCTGGTAAGAAAATTAAGGATTTACAGTATGGCCCCTTTGAGATACTAGAAAAGGTGGGTGAGAATGCCTATCGACTCATTCTACCACCATACATGCACATTTACTTAGCTTTGAATGTCGAGAATATGAAACACTATGAGCCTTCCATGTTATATGAAGAACATGAATAATTCCTACCTTCTATAGAGGATTTGGAGCTATATTCTAAGGCACGGTTGATAGAAGATATAATTTTTCATAAATGATCCAAAGCTATAAGCCAAGGGAAACATGACCTTTGGAATATTAGGTTGAAAGGAAAACTTCCAGGAAAAACTAAATGGTACATCCGAGAGAAGGCAGAGGAAAAATTTTATCACCTCATTCAGTAGAATATTTTGGGGACCAAAAGCCTCCAAAAATGGGGCAGTGTGATCTTTATTGGGTTATTATATTTTTTTTCATCCATATTGATGATTCTAAAGTGGAAAGAGTGGAGGAATCAACTCATTGGACCATTTTTACCAACATGGCCGAGTTTGGAAAATTGGGGTTTGAAACCTTTGGGGAGCATCTTAAGGAATTAAATTACATGTATTTGCGAGTAAATATTCCAGGTTATATCTTGTGTCAAATGTGTTTGTGAGTTTTTATTTCATTGTTCTCTATTTTCTGCATAAATATAATTTTCATGCACACACAATTAACAATAATCTATAGATATATAAGTATAAAGATAAATAAACCATAAGTGTGTAGATTTTGGATATTAAATATAATTTTATTAAATTTGTTGTGATAGAATTTCCACTGGAATATCCTTGAAAATTTCCTGATCATAATTACAATAGTAGTGAGATCAAAGCTCTTTATTTGGAACAAAGTGGCATAAATTTTTAGTGGAAAGAAATATTATTTTTTTCTTTATTTAATTTTGAATAAGAAAGTCGACAATATCATTTAGGTAAATTTATGAGACAATCCATGTATAATTTGGATAGCCTGATCCACAAAATAAATCCCTCTTGAAAATTACATGATTTCAAAAGATAATTAATCCAAAACATAGTCGTGTAAGAGGAAATATCATTGACATAAAATAAACCTTTTTTGAAATACTTTTGTTAGAAATACTATCAATTTCACATTGGTTATATTGTAAGAGAGTGCATAGATTTTAGTCAAACTAGTGTTAATAGAACTAGAGAAGTCATGGAATTTCATAAATGGGATCATAGTATCCAATCTGTAAAGCATAGTAGAAGTTGTGATCATATTATATTTCTAACCTTAAACTTTACCTTGAACAAGTTACCTTTTGGTGATTTAAGAGTTTTGTCTAGGCTTAACAAGTTAATGTTTCTTCTTTCTTTTAGAGACATGTTATAAAATCTTTAAAACACAGTGATATGCGATTCAATGGGTAACATTATGATAGGGAAATAATATGCGCATGAAATACAAGTGGAATTACATTGTTGGAAACCCTTGTTGGTACTCGTTTGAACAGTACAACATCAAACAATACCTATATAGAGAATATAATTTCTATGTAACTTTAGGTATACAGGACATTCCTTTGGTATACCTAAATATAAATTATAAGCTAACAATATATAATATTATATATTAAAACAAGAATAACAATTAGAGAAACCAATCTCTAGTACTTAGGTAGTTGAGTAGTATGACTATATTCGTGGTTCTTGTGAGCTTCACCTTGTTAACCAATACCTTATCATGTCCATTTACAAAGGGGGTTTCAAAATTATGAAAAATAAAATCAATATATTTTAGGCATTGGGGGGAGGTGCAAGGTACTAGGGGGTATAAAAAAGAGTGTCTAGTAAAAATAAGAGTTATTTTTAGTCAGAAATGTGTATTGGGACAAGGATTCAATACAATTATTTAGGGAAATATTCATCAATATCTAGTGAATATTGGGATATTACTTAATATTACATGAATAAATGTGTTATGTCATATATTCACTAAGTTAAGACCCCATGGTATTATTGAGCCTATTTAGGTAGTTCCCTGAGATATTGGGTCAAGTATTATTATTGGATCCATGTGTATATTAGAGATCTATAGCACTTCACACTCCCTTGTCTCAAGATCTAATAATTTTTTGTAGAAAACTTATTCATGGAGGATAATACCTATAAACCACCCAATAGCTCTTAGAACAACATGAACACCTATTCTCCATTAGATACATTGAATAGCTTGGAAATCCATGTTAAGAAATTGGAGGGGAATTTTGATAAGAAGCTAGATAACAAGTTTATTAGAAAAATATGCAGAACCACAAGATCTTAATTGAGAAGATTCACAATATGTTCATTGACAAGTTCTCAATTATATTAACTCAAGGCATACTAGGAGGAAAACAATGGAATGCACAACACATTTAATCACACCATGAAGAAACTTCTAACTTGGGACTATGTAACCTCTCACAACCCTCTTTAGGTCTAGACATTAATAGATTGTGTATAATAACATATAGAATTTTTCTCCTAAAGGTAGACTTGAAGAATTTTGATGGTTTTTATCAAGATGGGCCTCTCAAAGGAACATTACCTAGCTCTCCATGGAATTACTAAAGAAATGATGAAACTCAAGGTGGTGGTCCCATATTTAGATCTAGAATGACGCCAATTGTGGGAATGGCATAAAAAATCCTATGTAACGTACATTTCCTATAACCAATTTCTTAGAATTATCCATGCACATTATTAAAGATAGACTCATTATTTAGAGCGACTTACCAAGTCACATCAAATAGGCTCGGCCACAAACTTTAGCGAAACATTTAAAAAATTAGCCATCCATACAAAGGAATTAATAGATTCTATCTATAAAAATGTTTCATTAGTGGCCTGAAGGAGGATATTGTAGGGAAAGTTAGAACCTAGTGTCCTACTATATGGTTACAAGCAACTAACTGACACACGATCAATAAAAAATTTTAGCGAAACATTTAAGAAATTATCAATCCACACAAAGGAATTAATATATTCATTCTATAAAAATATTTCATTAGTGGCCTAAGGGAGGAAATAGTAGCACAAGTTAGAACCTATTATCCTAATATATGGCTACAAACAACAAACAACGACCTAAAAGCCCAGATGGTGGTTAGCGAAAAAAAAAAAAAAAACATTGATTTTTTCATTTTTCTTCACTAAATTAATTCCCCAAGAAAAACCTCAACTTGTCCCTTGAAAATACAAAAATTCTCTTCCACAGAAATAGTAAACTACCAAATAAGTGGATTATGTTATAGTTTCCATGAAAAATATTACAATAATTGTCACCCACAGAAATGGTAAACCACCAAGTAAGTGAACTCTGTTATAGTAGTCATGAAAAATATTAATATCAATAGTAGCATGTGAGTCTTATGTTCTAATTGTTTATTATGTAGAGCATTTGAATCAAAGGGACAAATGCATTTCAATATAAAATTAATTGGAAAATAAAAATTGTTACATTGTTTAGTAGTTAAAATTGAGTAAATATAATTAGGGTATGATTACATCATACTATGGAGGTGTGAGGTGATGATGATCATGAGATGATAGGACCTCCCTTTAAGTATTCAGTTAAAGCTAAGGCAATGAGGCCAATCATGGAAAAACGCCCATTCCACATATCTACTCCAGAAGAAATTATTGCTCATGATTTGCTCTTTGTCGAAACTCCCTTTAACATGGGTATCACCAAAGCAACTGGCAGAAGAACTGCGCTTCCAAAAAAAAATGGAACTCCACTGGTCGACTGAGAGAATAGATACCTCCCACTAGAAATTTCCACCCATAGAGCCGAGACAAATCCTAGCATGGTGAGTCTCCCATTTATGGTCTCTGGCGCTGGTCCACCAAAAGCAAAAACATCCTCAAATTTGGTGCTAACCTGCATTAATGCTGCAATTTATTTCAGCACATGATCATATGAGTGCTGCTAATTCACTTATTTCATGTAAAAGTGAGCACTAACTTGCTTACCTTCTTAGGTGGGGGAGGAGCAGAAGAAATGGAGGTTATATACTGAGTGGAGGGTGACACTAATTCTTTTAGCTGCAAATTTTCCTGCAAATTAAATTGAGGTACACAGTTTATATTGTCAATTCCACAACATAAGTACGTGTTGTTCAGCATAGAATTAAATTAATATATATACAAAAACAACAACAATATTGGGTAAAGGACAATAATTAAATAAATATTATTAATCCAAGAGTTTGATAATACAGACACATTCTTTACACATGTGATTGGGTTGGTTACCCAAATCAGGTCTCATGGAGAGACACTCGAAGAAAGGAGAATAGTTGAGAAAGTCTTAAGAAGTCTATCATCAAGGTTTGATGCCATAGTTCTAGCCATAGAAGAGACAAATGATCTCTCACAGTTTTTAGTGGATGAGCTTCATACATCACTGATGTCTCATGAGCATAGACTGAACATAGAAACAAACTCCTCATTGGAACATGCATTTAAGACAAAAATGTCTTTTGGTCAAGGTAGAGGTCAAGGAAGATCAAACTACCGAGGAAGAGGAAGAAGCCCACATAGAGGTGGAAGAAGCAGCCCTGCAAGAACAAGTGGAAGGGGCAGCAATCAGAATACAAGCCAAGGCTCAAGCTAGAATCAAACAAAAGGACATAGGTATGATAAATCTCATGTCCAATGTCATTATTTCAAAAATTATGTTCATTATGCAAATGAATGTAGAAAGAAGAAAAATGACATGGGTAGTAAACTAAGTGTAAATTTCACAAAAGAAAATTAGAACCATGGTAGCATGCTTTTAGCTTGTAATGTAGCACAAGAAAAACAAGAAGATATATGGTTCTTAGATTTAGGGTGTAGTAAGCATATGACTGGAAACATAGCAATGTTTTCCTATCAAGATGAAAGTGTAAAATCTGAGGTGACATTGGGGACTAATAGAAAATTTTATGTCATGGGAAAAGGGAGAGTAAATGTTCTGAAAAATAAGGGAGAGAAAAAATCTGTGCTAGATGTCTATTATGTCCCTGGCATGAAATATAACCTTCTAAGCATTGGACAGCTCGTGCAAAAGGGCTACAATGTGTTTTTTAAATATGATGTGTGCACAATCATGGATAAAACTCCAAGTAGAGAGCTCATTGAAAAAGTGCATATGACAAGCAATAGAATGTTTGCTCTCAAGATGAGATTAGAGTTGAAGGAAGAAGGTGTTGTAGAAGCTCTCATACAAGAAATATTTCAAGTAGAAGTGAAAGATGAGAACTAGTTATGGCATTTGAGATTTGGTCATCTCAATTTCGTAGGTTTGAATTTGTTACATAGAAAAGGCATGGTAATGGGATTACCACTCATAGAGAAACCAAATAGCCTATGTGAAGGCTGCATCTTGGGAAAACAACACAGAGAATCATTTCTAGCAGAAAAGACACTACAAGGAAAAGATCCTCTAGCAGAGGTTATAAAGAAGGTTTTTAGTGTTATAAAATTGGCCAAAATTGTCAAAAAAACATATGCTACCACATCCGTTTATGGTTACGGAGGTTTTGGCAGAGCTTTTAATAAAAATTCAACACAACTAAAAACAAATGGGCGGTCGGAGGTTATTACGGATGTTGTTTTCCTCGGTGCGCTAATCAGGCTTTAACACACTGGTGCGTACCTATGGACGGCGCCTCGGGGCAGTGGAAGAAGAATGCACTAGGCTGTTAAGGTATAAAACAACACCGGGCGTAGTGTTGGTGATACAACGCACGAGGCCATTATAATTGGTCTTGGGATTTGAGCGGTGCCCATAGGTCATATCAACACATCTGTGCATAGACTTATACAAATGCACCGGTGCGTCCTTTCACACAAATGCACTGAGCTTTATAATTGTTATCAGTATTCGTGCAGTGCAAATATGTCATACAAATACACTGGTGCATATTGACTCTTAAATGCCCTCGTGCACAGTATCACACAAATGCACAGAGATTTATAATTGGTATCGATATTCATGCGGTGCCCATAGGTTGTCTAAATGCACCGGTGTGTATATACACAAAAATGCTCTGGTGCATAGTATCACACAAACGCATTGAGATTTATCATTGGTATCTGTATTCGTGCGGTGCTAATAGGTCGTAAAAAGGCACTGATGCGTATATAGACATAAATGCACCGGAGAGTCGTACTGTACAAATTCCTTGATATTTTTAACCAGTTTTGGTATTTGTGCGGTGCCCATAGTTCGTAAAAACGCACTGGGGCACTTAAGAATACAAGCCCACCGGTGTAAGTATACCCACACCGGTTTTCATTTTGTATTTTTTAGAAACATTGAACTGTGACAGTGCAATTATTGTGATTGTTTTAAATTCATTATTCATCAAAAGTCGACACATCTTATAACAATATTCATATTAATTAAAATTTTATTAATGCATTTGAATCTGATGTTTGGATTAATTTGTTATATCATATCAAAATTATTGTGGTTTTTAAAATTCATTATTCATCAAAATTCGACACATATATATCTTATAACAATATTAATATGAATTAAATTTTTATTAGTGCATTTGAGAATGAAAATGGAGAACGCAATAGCGACAATAGAGAATGCAATAGAATCAATTAAAACATTTTTTTATTATTATTATATATATATATATATATATATATATATATATATATATATATATATGAATTGGACATTATTTTTCATACAAAATGGGATATTTATTGGTATCCCTTTATCTTTAAATTGGGACACTATGTCCATTACATTGAAGAAAATGTTTGATTTCACAGACAATTTTCAAAAAATACAATGCCTTGCTTTTATATCCAAACATAGTGATCATAAATCTTCGCTTGAACTACTATCACTGCTAGAGCTACTTCCATGACTTGGGTTACTTTTAGAAATGTTTTTTTCACGGTGTTGACTAATTTCTTCTTCTTCACCTTCCATCTACAAACATAAAAATAAACTGTAATGAGTGTATATACATTGGTGAGAATAATGAAAATTGAAATACTAAATAATATACATCAATGTAAAAGAGATGACGTACCAATGAAACAATTGACTCATAAACTATACACATTCTTTCAAAACAATGTAATATGCCATCTTTCAAGATTTGATCTAATGGTGCAGTGCCATACTTTGTTTCTTGCAAGTTTTATACCCCATAAAAAATCATATATTTAATATAAAAGATTTATTTTTTCTATTAATTATAGACAGAGCTATGTAAAACGAGGTCGATAGATGCTTACAAATTCCACAATTAAGTTATGATATGACAAAATATACACACAACCCATATTTAACCCAATTTTAATCAATTCCTCTGATGGTTCTTCTTTGTATGTTCGCACCTGTTTGAAGACATTCAATGATGATTTTTGTAAAACAACTTAAAAAAGACAAAAATGAAATCTAGTTAAGTTGTTAAAAGGAAGTAACAATTACTCAAAAACTTAGATATCAATCCTTTTATTCCTTGTCGTCCTATTTTATGTGCTGAATGGGTTCCATTTTCTTTTCTTTTCAGCAAGAAAATACTTGAAAATAATATTTCATGCTAAATTGTTTATTTATTTTACCTAATGATCGAATAATTCAATGATTACATATTACATTTGAAGCAAGTTGTTGCTGAGATGGCTCCTCCAGCAATGCTATTTGTCCATTTCTTTGACCATCTCCTTGTACACCTTTTTGGACATTCCTACTAGCATATTTCTGATATCAGCTCATTCATCTTTTGAGATTTTCATAATCTTCCTGAAAATGTAACATGACAATAAACTATTTTTATATTGATATATGAAAAGTAAGTATAACAAAAGTTATATTTATAAATAATTCTAGGCAAACATATAAAGGAATATTAATTTTTCATTCCTTCTGTTTTGTTGTTATACGTTTTTGCTATTAAAAGTCCGACATGTCTCATTGAAGAATTCTCTAGAAACTCTTCCTGTAGTTTACATAAAATTTGGTTCTTGGAATCATTGAATTGGTTTTTGTATTGCAAGTTGAAGTAACGTCTATATATTCATTCCACTAGATCCCTCAAATTTTGTAAAATGTTTTCTCCCTTTTGTTAACCTCCAACACCACTCCAGATGAGCTAAGGAGCAATTCATTTTCATTTGCATGTTCTATTTTTTTTCTTTTCTTAGAACAACATTCCTTTTCTAAGTTGTTGGTCCCTGTGGAATATTAAACAGATGTCAATTAATAGACTTTTTCCCACATGTTATCTAATAATTTTAATTATATTATTAATAAAAACTAAAAAAATAAACTCATATTGGATCGATAGTATTTTTTCATTCACCTGATTCATCCTTTTGAAATTTTTCCATCAATATTTTATGCTCTTTTGGTCTTAGATCAGAAATAATCTTATCGAGCTTCGTCATTTTGTGGCTCTACATGATACACAGTAAACAATACATATTAGTTAAACTTACATATATTTCAAAAATATTTTTTTTGTAAAAAAATTACAAAGAACTTGTCTTTTTCTCTTTTCTTGATGTGTTATTAGTATTTTTGTTAATTGATCTCTTATCACTCATTTGTTTATAAATCTGAAACCTGTACCATATCATTCAATAATATATTTATAAATAAATTCTCAACTTTTCAAGTAAAAAAAAAAATCTCGAAAAACCTGTGCGCCATTCATGGTTTACACACCGACACCGGTGCATGTCGCTCTTCCAAACACACCACCAAAATAGTAGAATAGATCGTACTATGCTCTATGTCAACAAGAAGCACCGGTGCATTACATGTCAATGACCACACCAGTTAACCATGATAAAATAATAAAAATTGTCCGGTGTTAGTTTTTTAGCATAAATTGGTGTTATATTTTACATATGGCGCACTGATAAAAAAAAAATATCAATTTTAATGACATTACATTTTGCGGTGCACTTGTAAAATAAAAAGCATTGGTGCACTAAATTAGTCCAGGCGCACTAATAATATACTCTGTTTTTTTTTTTTTTAATTCATGCTAAGGCCCACATCGATTGGGATCTGACTATATTGATTGTCCTGTCGGTTGGATGTCTCAGGTCTATATTTAGCAATAAAAACCCTATAAATATAAATTGCAAAGCCCTAATTCTGAAATCACAGAAAGAAGAAGAAGAAAGGGGAGAAACAAAAAGAATGTAAGGTTTGTATTTTTTTTAAGTTCTTCTTTTTTTTTAAAACAAAACATTCACGATGCGCCATAATGAAATAGCATACCGGCTGCATATTTTACAAATGGTGCATTGAAAAATATTTGTTTTTCAAATTTTTTACCGCAGTACTTGCACGGTGCGCTGGGATAACAGAGCGCATCGGTGCACTATTCCGCACAAGGCACACCTACAATTTTCTTTTTTTACACAAGGGCCGACATGGATTGGGATCAGAATATGCAGGTCTTCCCGTTGATTGGATGTCTTAGGCTTATATTTAGCAATACAAACCCTATAAATATAAATTAAAAATTCCTAATTTTGAAATCACAGAAAGTGGGAGAAAAAATGGCACAAACAAAAAGAATATAGGGTTTGTTTCTAAAACGGTTTTTTTTGCAAAACAACACGTTTGCGATGCATCATAATGCAATAGTGCACCAGTGCCATATGTTACATATGGTGCACTAATAAAAAAATATTTTATTTTATTTGTTTTTTATCACTGTACTTTCACGGTGCGCTACTATAACCGAGCGCACCGGTGCGCTTTGTTACATAGGACGCATCGACGAAAAAAAGTCTGTATTTTTTTAAGATTGATGCAAGGGCCGACATGGATTGGGATCAAAATATGTAGGTCCTCTTGTTGGTTGGATGTATTAGGCTTATATTTAGCAATACAAACCCTATAAATATAAATTGAAAAGCCCTAATTCTGAAATCACAGAAAGTGGGAGAAGAAAGGGCAGAAACAAAAAGAATGCAGGGTTTGTTTCTAAAATGGTTCTTTTTGAAAACAACATGTTTGCGGTGCGCCATAATGCAATAGTAAACCAGTGCCATATGTTACATATGGAGCACTGATAAAAACAAATTTTTTTTCTTGTCATTGTACTTTTACGGTGCGCTGCTATAACAGAGCACACCGGTGCGCTATGTTACATAGGGCGCACCAACGGAAAAAAATGTATATTTTTTTAAGATTGACGCGGGGGCCTACATGGATTGGAATCTAAATATGCAAGTCATCTCATGGGTTGGATTTATTATGACTATACAAACCTATAAATCTAAATTGAAAAGAAAGAGGGAGAAGAAAGGGCAGAAACAAAAAGAATCTAGGGTTTTTTTTGTAAAAATGGATTTCCTTTTTAATTTTGTTTTTGAAAATTGCAGAAAAGGTAAAAAAAAACTGCAGGAAAAAAAGTAAAAAAAAAAAAAGCTTTCATTTTGTTATCTTACTTCATAAAAAAAACTACAGAAAAAGTAAAAAAAAAACAATAGACTTTGATTTCTTATTTTACTGCATAAAAAAAACTATAGAAAAAAGTACAAAAAACAATAAACTTATTACTCACATCATTTGAAATTATATGGTACAGGGTTTGACTAACCAGAGGTTTGGAATTCTGATTGTTTGAATACTTCTGTTCGAATGTATTTCCCAGTTCCACAGTGCTCTCGTGCTATTTTCTCTAGGTATGTATCCGACAAATCTCTGGCTGAATTTTTTTGCAAAAATAGTGAAATAATGAAAAGTGTTTAGTATTTAAAGAAATTTTTTATCAAATTAGATTTTCGAAAATATTTTTCCACCCATTTTTCAATTTATCATTTTTTTTCACTTAAAGAAGATAGGGTTGCACTTTTTTATTTTCAGTTATTTGTTTACCAGTGTGCCATTTAATTGAGTTGCACTAGTGCATCATGTTATGAAATGGCACTAGTGCGCAAAATAAAATTAAAAAATAACTGGTGCGGTTATTTGTACATTATGCACTGGAATGATGTTTAAGTTTGTGCACCAAAATTAATTGTTGTTTTGCTCAAATGCAGGGAGAAAATATCATATATTATATGGAATGGACAATTCATCAAAATCCAGCTCGTTCTATCATATTTCTCAAAGTCCATCCTGGAGTTCTTTCTATCCATGTGGAGACGTAATATTTACTTCAAAGTCTACCTAGTTGGGGACAACAATGTTACTGTACAACTTGAAATAAAATTTTGGATTTTCGAATGCATGTTTCTCTGAAATTTTGAGGTAAGTTACCATAAAGTACTCCCCTTATATAAATTTGAAATATAATCAGTACACTACAATGAAAATTACAAATGTTAAATTTTATGAACGTTAATAATTATATTGACATTAATGTACATTTAATATCAATATATATATTTTTCTATGATCACCAAATACAAGTTATTCAAAGATAAGGTTCTTCCGAGTGATAATATCTTGCCCGGTAGCCGCGAAGAGGCAAAGAAATTGTTGAAAATGTTGGGTGTTGAGTAAATATCATATCATGCATGTCCAAATGATTGTATTCTATATAGAAGAGAATATGAAAACAAAGAGATGTGTCTGAAATGTGGGCATGACAAGTATGATAAATAAAAAAAAGGGTAAATCATGTACTGGTCCTCCTTTTAAGATATTGGGGCACATGCTTGTAATCCCAAGGATTCAAAGGCTCTTTCGTTGCAACGAATTAGCTATGCTGCAGGGATGGCATGCCTCACACAAAAGTGAGTCGGGAGTTATGCGAATCCCAATTAATTCAATAGCCATGAAGCATATAGAGGATACATGGCCTGAAAAATTCAAGAATGAAGTATGAAGTCTACGACTCAACATAGCCATGGATGTCATCAACCCATATTCCCTCCAGAGAACCAACTATTATATTTGGTCTGTAGTAGTGATCAATAACAATATCCTCCCATGGTTGTCCGTGAGGAATGAACATCTTATGTTGGCTCTCATAGTCCTTGGTAGAAGATAAGTGAATAATATGGATGTCTACTTACAACCACTGGTAGATTAATTGAAGGAATTATGGGATGGGATAAATGTATACGATGTATCAAGACCCATCATAGCAAAGAGGAGTTTTATGTTGTATGGCATATGTGCTTACACGGCACATGATTATCCAGGCTTAGGAGTTTGTTCTGGTAAATTACATGTTTAATTTATTGATTTGTTTATATATAATGTAACAATATTGTTTCACATATTAGTTATTTAATTCATTGTAATAATGTTTGTTCTGATCTTCATGATATTCTTTAATGTGCCATGCAATTAATTAATGTATACAAATATAATCTCGCAGGTCTTATAACAAAAGGGTATTTTGGATGTAAACGTTGTGGACCTTCTCTGAGAGCTAGATGGTCCAAGGACCTACGAAAGCCAGTGTATGATTGCTCAAGGATATTTCTACAAGAACAACACCCTTACAAAAGAGCAGCATCCGCTTTCAATGGTAAATGAGAGAGAACCCAAAGGCCTCCAATAATGACACTAGATGAATGGCTTAGAGCATATGAGAGAGAGAAGGAGAAGGAGTTTATAGAAATGTTTGATTCAAATGGGAGCCTAAGTTTGATGATCCAGATTTCCTCAACACCTATGTTGAGAAATTGCCCATTGGGATGAAAAGGAAATCTATCTTTTATGACCTCCCATATTGGGAGCATCTTAAGATTTCCCACTTATTAGATCTCATGCATATATTTAAAAATGTTTCATCTTATTTATGGAAGCACATATCATCGAAACAGAGTGACACATTGGCTGTTAGGAAAGATCTTATTACTTCATGAAAAACTAAAAAGAGATATTGGCCAGGACGATTAGAAAGTATGGGATCAGAGGCACGCATTGGTCCCTCTAATTCATGGTTTTTCAAAGAAGGTGATGTCCCATGGATTTTAAAAAAAGATGCTATATTTTTGGCAAAGGAAGTTATAATGGATGCGAGGGTGCCAACTTCATACGGGTCTTCACTACGACGCTGCTTCACCGTGGATGACCATTTATTGAGGTTGAAATCGCATGACCATTTCAATCTTGTAAGAGTATGTATAATGTCAAAAGCATGATTTTATTATTTTTTATATTAAAAAAAATTATCCCATGTGGGGATCATCAAACATAACTAATTTTGTATATTATTGCATGTGTTTATAACTTTTCAATGTCACTATCCTTTGTTTGTGTATGATTGTGTGAAACATGAATTCCCTTAAGACCTAGGACATGCCATATCTAAATTATCTGCATTTGTACATTGGATCACATCAAAGGAGATTCATGTGGCTATCATTCCATGGTGGCATCAAGAGATAGTTGAGATTGTTTGTATGTTTGAGAAGGAACTGTCAACGAGTTTTATGGACTTACAAGTTAATCTTCTAATCCACCTGGTAGATGAGGTTGAATTAGTTGGGTTTGTTTCTTATCGTTGGATTTTCTTCTTAGAGAGGTACATGAAGAAATTGAAAGGTTTTGTTCAACAAAGGGAAAAACCCTGGGGGTCTATGGCAGAGGGGTACATATCATATGAGTCTTTCTAATATACCAGTGAGTACATCAAACAGATTGACAACAGATTAGGTGCGGTGATTTGGGATGATCAAATGGAAGAAGAAAAAAGAGGAGGAGAGTTGCTCCAAACGAGTGGAAAAGAGCGCTTGATAAAGAGTAAGCGACTTATAATTTTTCAAATTCATAGAAAGTAATTAATATTCATGTTGAACTTCGATATAATGTATATTTTGATCTCTAAGTATTATATAACATTGGTTTGATTTCATCAGTGAATTTAGAAATTGAAACAATTAATAAATTCATTCTTTATAATTCTGAAACAAAACAACCGTGGGTCGCATTATACGAACATAAAAAGATGAAATGGGATAGTGACAGGAAAGAATTCAGACTGTTGAATGGTAGAAGTGTGCCTTATCTCGATCATTTAAAAGAAAATATGACAAAAATATACCCCAAAAGTTGGGTTGCTGACCAAGTCAGAGAGAAATACGGTGCTACCAATCGTTACCCACGTGCTGAAGAGGATGCGCTAAACATAGGGATTGGGTGCAACAAATCGGTAATAATATTTTTAATTTATATGTAAATTTTAAACTTATATTAAGACATCTACATTTCATATGTTAATTGTTATTTATACGACACATGAAACTATGATTTTTTTAAACTTTTCTATAATAGGTGCATTTGTTCCCATCTATGTGCGCATATGGACACCATTTTCGCACAGAAAATGTTGATGCTGGAAACATCACACAAGAATATGGAGTGGAAGTTGAGTTTGATCAATTTAGTCGATCTAGCCACCGTGATCAACAACTAGTACGAGGGACGTTAGGTTACATCGGAAAGTTGAAAGAGATCATTGAAGTGGATCTTTTTTCTTTCCAATGTGTTATTTTTAGGTGCAAGTGGTAGGACACCTTTGATCGGAATAATGTAAAGGAAGATCGCGATAGTAGGTTGATACGTATCAACTCTAGAAAGATGTGGATGAAGCTAAGGAGCCCTATGTTTTCCCTAAACACTGCAACCAGGTTTTTTTTAACCCAGATGTGTTGGATAGGGATTGGTGGTTCATATTGATACATGACCCTAGATCAAAACATATTTTTGAGAACAATAGTGTTATCATGCCATGTGAGCTAGAAGATAATGAGGGTGATTATGAGAACCGAGAGTGATATGGTACATGTGTTATTTCATCAATATTTATACTTTTTACGATGAGTTTTTTGAAATATTAATATAATATGTATTTTGAATTAATTGGTAATTTGAATTGTGTTAATGTTAAAATCAATAATTCACTTGATAATTTGGTATTATGTAATTGATCTCGAAAACAATGGCGTATTGTATAAATTAATTCTTTTTTTCGTATCTAAGATCATAATAAAATAATGATAATTCTAAAGTACAGGAATTTATTTGCATTATTTTCTAAACTTTATTATGTTACAATAAATCATATTATTCTAGATTTATTATTTTACAATTATTTAAAATTTACAATTTACAAATTTACAAATTTTAATAAATTCATTTCACATTAATACAATTAAAATTTTACAAATATTTTACATGAAATTACAATTATAATTAGAATTAGAATTAGAATTACAATTTTACAATTTCACGTACAATTACAATTACAATTACAATTTTACAATTTTAAAAATTACAATTACAATTACAATTTTAGAAATTCACATATATACCATTACAATTACAGTTTTCGAATTTTAAATATAATCAGAAACACAAATATTACAAATTTACAATATCATGATCATTTGGTATTAAATTAATTAATAAACATCACGTTCATGCTAACCATCATACAAACATCATAATATTTGATTAAAAAACACATTCAAAATTGCTAACTGCATCATTGTGATCATGATCATCTAAAAAAACACAATTAACATTATATATTAACATCATCAGTAGAAAACAAACATTAAATATACATCTCATGCTATCACATACACATCTATCTGCAAGCTGCACATTAAATGAACATATCTAACATGACCTAACAACATGCACATCATGATGATCACCAACATGTAAATTAAGTACAACTGCAACATGAACATAAAATACATGGACTATATATATATATATATATATATATATATATATATATATATATATATATATATATATATATATATATATATATATATATATATATATATATAGCCGAATAATGTTAAAAATATATAGCTGAATAATGTTAAAAATATACAAATGTAATATAAATGTCATGGATCAGCTGGTGGTAGTACAACATCAATATCAGTACTAGTGGCCAATGGTCCAGCCTCATCTCCATGATGACTGCTGGTAGATGCTAGTGGAGGCTCATGAAAATCTAACGCGGCGTGAGGCTGTTAACGATCATGAGATGATGGTACACTGCGCCTCACAGACTGTCCATCATGTGCTGCGACTCGATTGTAACGTGCAACAATCCCTGTCAGTCGCGTAAAAGTTATCGTAACTCCTACGAAATGCTGCATTAGGCTGTACATGTCACGCGGCATGCCTCCCCACATCCGTAATATCTTATCATCGGCCTCTATGTCTCTGAAATCAGTGATCGTGATGCCCGCCTTAACAATCAATCCAATGAGTTGGTCGCCCAACTCCATCCTATATCTAGCATCACTAAGACATCGATCGTGCACCGGCGCACCAGTAGGAGCAGGTCTGTGATCTGCACTGGCCTCCTGATGATCCTCGGCAATATCTGGCATGCCCTCATCCTCATCAGGATCCACACCTGGATCAAGTGGTGGTGGAGGCATCTCCTCTCCATCAAAAGAGCCAATGTCTGCAAAATATATACAAGTACACAACAACAATTAGAGGATTTTATTACACAATTTAATAAAAACAAGTTAAAGAACATGTTAGAATAAATTTAAATATAACAGTACTATTACCTCTATCATCTGGTGGCTCATCATTTATGAAGATAATGTTGGCACACCCTCGCCAATCCAACCCTGCATAAGGACAAGGGACCAAAATGAAGGGATGCTCATCAAAATTGGCTAGCAACTCCAATGCATCATCTGATACCCTCGCTGGAAAAAGTGTCTCCTCCCTCTTGGGCATCGTCTACCCCCACATGTGCATACGTGCCTCAGTAATCGGGCTACGAGGCTGCCAAAGAAAATAAGGCCTCATCTCTGGAAACCTCTCAAAAAAATAAACAAAACATCTCTGAAGCAAAAGGGAAGTTGACCCTCCCTTGTGCATGAACATGACATCTATCTAATGCTATACAGAACTACCGCAAAAAAATGGCAAACCAGCTGACAAGTTGTGGCTACTGTAGTAAAGAATCAACATAATATAAAAGTTGGAAACTAATGCATTTCCCATCACCGGTGTTGTGCGGAATGGTCGAATGATAAGTGAGAGACACTGGACCTCCTCACAACCAAGCGCACCAATACGTAACTTCCCTCCAACGACCTGAAACTTTGCAGGAGATACTAATTTTTCTCCAATGTATATCTTGAAGTAAACTAACTGACTCCCTACCACACAGCCAACTGGAACCTCGGGGAACGAGGGAAAATCCACCCCTCTCCTTGATAGCCCTGTAATAAAATATACATCCTCCTCAGTGGGCGTGTACCACTGTTTGATACCAACGTGAAAAGCCTGTTGTTGGGCATTCCACATTCGAATAAGATGTCTCAAAAACAAGCTATGGGACTTTAGGGAGGTAGCCTCCTTATAGAACTTGAGGAGGCATACCTGCCTAA
Organism: Pinus albicaulis; assembly: GCA_034641835.2. Lineage (NCBI taxonomy): Eukaryota > Viridiplantae > Streptophyta > Pinopsida > Pinales > Pinaceae > Pinus > Pinus albicaulis. The sequence continues at coordinate 1,359,791,675 of CM076581.1, forward strand.
GGAGCCCCTGCGTCGCTGTTGTAATAGGGAAAGGGTACGCATTTCTCTCCCTCTCACTTGCCTCCCATAGGAGAACCATGTTATACTATTCCACCTATTGTTGTTGTTGTTGCCCCTCTTCTCTCCTTTCACGTCTTTGAATGATTGACATATTAAACACAGATTTCTTATTAAATGATACATGTATTTAGAAATATACGTATATAATTATTTTTTGAAAAATAAATAAAACAAGAGTCGGTGCATCAAAAACACAGTCACGCACCAGTCCCGGTGCGTCTCCCCACCGAGCGCACCAGACACGGTGCACCTCATGATATTCACCACACCGGATGCGGTGCTCTAGAAAATGTTTTTAGCACACCATTCAGTACGTGCGGTGTTAGGAGGATGGTGCACTGACTTCACTATTCGCTCGGGGCTTATAACTAACTAAGCACACTGCCCTCCTGCCACCATACATAGTCGTTAGTGCGGTATTTTAAGAGGCTGCACCGTTGACCTAGGACAAATACGGTAAGCTGTGCACTGACAAAAATAGTCATCCTGGGGCTGTTATCTCAGTCAACACACTGCATTACCACAATTGAACTAGGTCAACAGTGCAGTCAGGTATCCGACCACACCGTCTTTTTAAAGAAATTTAAATAACACGGTGCGCCTTTGGTATCCGCCTCGAAATCGGTGCGGATGCCCTTAGCACCGGTTTACCAGCCCAAACCATTGGCAATGTCGAATTGTGGTTTCGGTGCTCTGAAAATAATACCCGCCCTAGGGTTGATAATTTCATCAACGCACTGATTTGCCGCGATGCACCATTGTCAATGGTGCGGCCCGGTAACCAACCACACCACACTTTTTAAAATTTTTTAAATAAACAAGATGTGCCACGCAGTACCGCACCACAACTAGTGCAGATACCGTCAGCAATAGGTGCGGTGCGAATTGTAAATTTACAGGAAGCACCGCAAACCGATGTGAGCTGAAAGGCTCGAGTGCACTGCACAAAATTTTTATTTATTTATTTTTAATGGTTATTTTTAAGGCTTTTTCAAATTCTAATTCAAATTTTAAATAGGTTTAATTATGGAAAAACAAGAAAAATACCTGTACATTTACCCATCGAGGAGGCATATTGGTTGTAGAATTTGCAAAAGAAAATTTGTCCACTATTTTATAAAATTCAAGTTAGATATTGGTGGCGATGCACAGCAACAATGCATGCAATAAGTGCAATGGGAGCATGGATGTCAGTGCGGCTAAAACGAGGATAACTTGCACCAGTGCTTGATAGCTTTGTAGCACTGACAAAAGTGAAAAATAAAGTTTTTTGGCCGTAATTTTTTATTATTATTTAACCCTGTTCCAGTGCGCGTGGTTTTTATTGGTGCACCAGTGCATTTGCACTATGTCGCCTCGGGCAGTTTTTGTTTTCGTGTGCATTTAGGAGGCACCGGGGCGGCGTATCAGCAACGCATCGGTGCTCTACAGTAATAAGACACATCGGGAATGATATCCGATGATTCAATGATTTGTGTTGTTTTTTGGCTGTAATTTTGTTTTTTTTTAACCCTTTTCCGATGCATGACATTAATGGTGCCCCGGTGCATTTCCGCCATTCCTCACCTGGCGGTTTCTGTACCACACAATTTTTATGAGACATCGGGGCAGCTTAGCGGTAACGCACTAGTGCTCTACAGTAATAAGATGCACCAGGAACAATATCCGATGAACTAATGATTTGTGCATTTTTTTGTTGTAATTTTGTTTTTTTTAACCCTCTTCTGGTGCGCGGAATTTATGGAGCCCTGGTGCGTTTCCGTCATTCCGCCCCAGGCAGTTTCTGTTCCGCGCGATTTTTATGAGACACTAGTGCTGACGAGTTGACACGCACCAATGTTGTTCCTTAATAAAAAGCACCGGGCAGGTGTGTACAGAGCACATGGTTTCCGGTGTGCCAATGTTTTATGCGATTTTTTTTTAGTAATTTTTGTTATTTAACCATCCACATGTGCGTGTGTTTTATGGACGACCCAGTGCATTTTATTTATTCCACACCGAGCAGTATCTATTTTCGCGCACGCTTTCGGAAGCACCGGTGTAGTAGACATGTAAGGAACCAGTGTTGTACAAGAATATGACGCACTGGGCGAGGGTGTTAGGAGCACACAGTTCCCGGTGTGCCTATGTTTTGTGTGGTTTTTTGGCCGAAATTTTTTATTTATTTAACCCTGTGTCAGTGCGCGGGGATTTCAGGGCGGTCAGGGGCGTTGGCGACCTAGTGCATTTAAGGGCGACCTGGATGGTGTCAGTTTTCACCCGTTTTTTTATGAGGCGCTGGTGTGGAATTTATGTAAAGTACCAGTACTCTATAGAATTACACTGAACCGAGCGAGTGAGTACAGAGCGCATGGTGTCCGGCGTGCCAATGTTTTAGCACTGGTGTTATGTCGTCTTGAACGCACCAGTGCGTTTTGCGGTGATAAGAGGAACAGACGAAATACATCAGAAAAAATCTCTGCCTGCCAACCTCCTCTAGGAACCTCCGCTAGAAACGGATGTCTGGGGTATTTTTATAAGGGGTTCCTCAAAAACATCTGCTAGAGAATCTTTTCCCTGTAGTGAGAGTATAAGGGCAAAGGCACCTTTGGAGATTATCCACTCAGAAGTATGTGGACCAATGCAAATGCCATCATTAGGTGGCAATCACTATATTTTGAAATTTATAGATGATTACACAAGGACAACATGGGTCTATTTCCTAAAATAGAAAAGTGAAGTGTTTGAATAGTTCTACCACTACAAATCTCTTATTGAGAATCAAAATGGACACTACATAAAAGTGTTGAGAACTGATAGAGGTGGAGAATATATCTCCAAAGACTTCCTACGTTTCTGCAAGGAGCATGGAATACACAAGCAATTTACCACAAGGTATACACCTCAATAAAATGGTGTAGCAAAAAGAAAGAATAGGACCATCATGGACATGACAAGAAGTATGTTGAAGGCAAAGAATTTTCCAAATGAGTATTGGGTAGAAGCTGTCTATTGTGCAGCATATATCATAAATAGATGTCCAACCAAAATTGTTATGAACAAAGTTCCAAAAGAAGCATGGAGTGGAACAAAGCAATTTGTCACTCACATGAGAGTGTTTAGATGTGTGGCATATGCACATGTCCTAGATCAGTTAAGGAAGAAGTTGGACAGCAAGGGGGAGAAATGTATATTTCCTGGATACAATGATGAATCCAAGGCTTATAAGCTCTATAATCCACCAACCATGAAAGCAATAATCAACAGATATGTTCAGTTCATAGAAGAAAAATCTTGGGATGGAAGTTTAGAGAGGACAGTAAATGTGAAGACATTTATGTCTCATTAATAGAAAGAGGAATGGACTGCAGCAAGCAACTCCTCAATGGTGGCTCCTCCTCCACCTACACAAGCTCAATAGAGCACACCACAAGCAAGCAATAGAACAACATTGAGAAACGAAGGAAGTGCTTCTCGAATAACACCACAGGGATGAGCAACTCCCTCAAGTTCAAGTGAAACTCCAAGGACATGTTCAGCAAATACAAGAAGACCAAGATTCATAAATTTAAGTGATATTTATGAGCAAGAAGAAGTTGATAGTAGAGCTGTTCTAAATTCTTTATTTGCATTATTTTGTCATGTTGATGAACCAATCCATTTTGAAGATGCAATCAAAGAAGAGATGTGGATTGAAGTAATGAATGAAGAAATAGGAGCAATAGAAAGGAATGACACATGGGAGTTAGTGGACCTCACAGAAGGAAAATAAGTTATTGGAGTGATATGGGTCTATAAGACCAAAAGAAACATTGACGACAAGATAGAAAGTCATAAAGCAAGAGTAGTTTTCAAAGGCTACAAGCAATAGCAAGGAAGAGACTATGACGAAACCTCTGCACCAGTTGCAAGGATGGAGACAGTGCAGACAATGTTGTCTATAGTAGCACAACAAAAATGGAAAGTCTATCAAATGGATGTGAAGTTAGCATTGTTGAATGTAGTGTTGAAAGAGGAGGTGTATGTTGAACAAACTCCTGGATATGAAATAGAAGTCCAATAACACAAAGTGTGTAAGTTGCAAAAATCTCTTTATGGGCTAAAGCAAGCACCACGAGCATGGTACAACAGGATTGATGCTTACCTGATGGAAAATGGTTTCGACAAGTGTGATGGTGAACCCACACTCTACATCAAATAAAATGATGGTAAAATTCCTATTGTTGTTTTGTATGTAGATGATTTTATTTTACAGGCAATGATGTTTCTCTCATTGCTGATTTCAAAGCAATCATGAAAAGTGAGTTTGAAATGACTCAATTGGGGTTATTAAGAATTTTTTTGGGCATAGAAGTAAAGAAAACAGAAAAGGGATTTTTTATTTCCCAAGAAAATTATGTTGCAGAGATTTTTAAAAGGTTCAATATGCATAACAAAAAGCCATCATCAAATCCAACTTCCATGGGGTTGAATTTGAGCAAGGAAGATTGCAGCAAGAATGTTAATCTGACATTGTACAAAAGCATTGTTGGTAGTCTAATGAATTTTACTGCAACTAGGCCTGATATAATGTATGTAGTAAGTTTCATATTGAGATTCATGGAGACACCCAAGGAGACACATTGGCAAGAAACCAAGAGAATTTTAAAGTATGTAAATGGAACAAAGGAGTATGGTGTTCTATACTCCAAAATTGATGATTTTAGGCTGATTGGTTACACTAACAATGATTGGGCTGGAAGTGTTGATGATGAAAAGAGAACATCAGGGTATGTGTTTCATTTGGGATCAGGAGTCATTTCATGGGCTTCCAAGAAGCAGCCAATAGTTTCATTATCAACAACAGAAGTTGAATATGTAGCAGCAACAACAACGACATGTCAAGTAGTTTGGATGAGAAGGATGTTGAGGGATTTATGTCATGAACAAGACAAAGGAACCACAATTTTATGTGATAACAGCCGATCAATTTAATTATCAAAGTATTCTATTTACTAGAAGAGGACAAAGCATATTTATGCCAAATACCATTTCATAGGAGAATTGGTTAACAATGGTGAAATTGTGCTGTAGCATTACAGGTCAGAGGAACAGTTTGCAGATATCTTCACAAAGCCATTGGGACAGAAAGTTTTGTTTATCTCAGAGAATGTCTTGGAATGGTTAATTATGGCAGTTGTGATTAAGGGCGAGTGTTGGAAATACTCCCAACCATTGCCATGAATAAAAGTGGCAGCAATCCACACTTCAATTGAAATTTTTTAGCAGGAAGGGAAAAGCCCAGGATCCAAATCCGCAAGTGTTTTTCTCACGCAATATCAGAACGAGAGTACCTAAGCCATTACTCTGCATTTAATTTCTTTCCCGTCTTATACTTACCTTTTGCCCGCAGTTTGAAACCCCCAAGTTTTAATGTTTATCCCTTAACTCTTCGTCGAAAGTTAAGTTTATGTCGATGCCATTCAGTGGGACCCATCAACCTTTACTGCGTTACCAATCCACCCACAAACCTTTTTATTTCCACCTATTCCTTACCTTTTCACTTTTCACACTCCCCGCCGTTTAAGTGCCCGCATACTGCACTTCGCACATTTTACCATAAGCCTCGCACCAAACCTTGCGATGTTGTGATGCGACATCGTCATCGCACATCACAAAGATTATATTTCACATTTCACACAAATTACCTTTTAGCAGGCCCACATTTTACATTTCGCACTTTTTATGATTTACCTTTTTTCCGCCCGCATATCACACTTCGCACATTTTATGATTTACTTTTAGCGCCTACAAGTTATCTTATTTAAGTTGCAATGCAATGTGTTAACAACCGTGTCAATCAATGGGTATGGTCACCTTTGATCTCAAATCAACGGTAACCCACGAGCACAAGCAGCCCGTTGTTTAAACCAAAGGGTGCCTTCGCAATTGACTTCGTCGGATGCCCTTTGACTGAGATCAACGGCTGATATCTACTGCTGGGGCACAACTCCAATGAACGAGCCGTACCCCTAGGTCCCTCCGCAGTGACATATTGCGCCAGTTAAATGTTAAGATGGCTGAAATGCGATTTGCGATGAAGGCATGGATGCAATGTGGCTTCGTAGCCCAAACCTATAAATTTTAAGTTCGACAGTTTGTGTTTTGAATGCAGTTTCGTGTAGAAACAAAAGAATCGAGCTTTCGCAGCAAAAGGATGATTATGTGGTTATCCATCCCGTCTGAGAATTGAATAGCATTAAGTTTATAGGCTCCAGCCATTTTGTATTAAAGGAATGTATTTTTCATATGTTTAATGAGTTGAATGAAAAAGATAAATTCCTCTAGTGTTTTTTTTTTTTCCGCTGTGTGTGTGAAATTTTTATTTCCACATTTTGCCTAAAATGTTTTATGCTTCTACGTTTTTATGTATGTTCTCTATATTGGATAAAAGACAGTAATTAAACAAATAGCATTAATCCAAGAAAAAGAAATTACTTATAGTTACCTTTGCCGTACATTTTACCCGAAGGCCTTTCGACACTCGCATAACACTAACACTTTACCGACCGACACTTCCATACACTTTACCATGGCCTGTTGACCTTTTGGTTGGCTTCCATTGTAGCAGGGATGTTCCCTTGATGGCAATTAATGATACATTTACAACGGCCATTGTGATATAATAATGAATACTGTGTATGAAAAGAGACCCAATTAAATGATTCCTATTAATGGAAAAAAAAATCGAATTTATATGCACTCAAGGGACAAGGAGATAATGAACAGATAGAACTAACAACCATACATATAATACTAGCCTGTATTGTTCTGTATTGTGAATTCCCGGCTTTTCGTTGTGATATATAATGGCGTGCATCTGTCAGGAAAACTCTGGGTTATTCATTGAACGGAAAGCCCATGATCCAAGCCGAGGTTTCTCTTCCTCGTAGTATGTTTCCACGTGGTTGGATAAAACCAGCCTAGATCCATCTAACTCTGGATCTACCATGCGCCGAGAGGGATCAAATCTCTCGAGGTGCAAACCTATTTTTTGAGTGCAAAAGTTCAGGAAAGGTTTGCACCTCGAGAGATTTGATCCCTCTTGGCGCATGATAGATCCAGAGTTAGATGGATCTAGGTTGGTTCCATTCGGAGGCATCAACGTCACATTTTTCAGATTATTAAAATTTTTGTATATTTTTGAGATGTAAGATGGATCTAGGCTAGTTTCAGTCGTGTGATGCCAAGGAAAATCTATCAAAGGTATGATTAATTTTATCAGTAATATGTAAATATATTAAATATTAATATAATCATTTTAAATATGCTAAATATTTCTGAGATTAACTTGGTCATTTTAATTTTAAATTTTCTTAGTTACCTCAGTTCGTTGAGATGATAATTATTGTTAATAACTATAATGATGAAAAATGATGAAATATTTTTTTAAATGCAAAGTGACAATAATAGTGTTGAAAGATAGAAAATGTGAATAATAAGAACGTACTCATGTTACAATCAATCTCAAACTATTTTATTCTACTATTCTTATTTCCTCCCTTGTTAGTTTTGTTATCTTTTCATATCGATTATATGAAAAAGAAAATTTAAATCGTAAAACATTTAAATCTTTAGCTCGATTTGTTGTAGTAAACATGATACCTTGTCTCTCTTGCTCTCCAATATTAATAGCTTAAATTACTATAACACAAAAATCAATCTACATTGTTAAAAACTTTTTGTGCTTACACTAAAATCAATGCATATTGTTAATCAAATCACTTTAATATTAATGTACCGTCATATATCCAATTACATCAAATCATAAATCAACATATACATTGAAATCAATGCATTTAATGCAAGCAATCAAATAAGATTAGAAAATATCTTCTACATTGAAATCAATGCACCTAATGCAATCAATCAAATAAAATTAGAAACCAACATCTACACTGAAATCAATGCATTTACTCAAAGCAATCAAATAGGATTAGAAATCACCATCTACACCGAAATCAATGCATTTAGCACAAACAATCAAATAGTATTAGGAATAATCTATATTGAAATCAATGCATCTAGTGCAAGCAATCAAATATAATTATAAATCAACGTCTAAATTGAAATCAACACATCTAGTGCAAGCAATCAAATAGTATTAGGAATCATCACCTACACTGAAATCAATGCATCTAGTGCAAGTAATCATATATCATTAGAAATAAATATCTACACTAAAATTGATGCATCTAGTGAAAATAATCAAATATGATTATAAATCACCATCTCCACTTAAATCAATCCATCTAGTGCAAGAAATATTCTTCCCTCTTTCCACCCTCCATCCATATCTATATCCCCATCCATCTCTTTTTTTTGTCTCTATCTCACCCCCCTAAACACACACGCTCTCGCACTCCATATATATCATTCTGTTTGTCGATCACCCTCTCTCCCCATCTCTCTCTTCTTCCCTCTCTTCCCCTTCTCTCCCTCTCCCCCGCTAATATCTCTCTTTCCTCCTTTTTTCCTCTCTCTCTCTCTCTCTCCATCTTCCTTATCACTCACTCTCTCTCTCTCTAGGAACCAACATCTACACTGAAATCGATGAATTTACTCAAAGAAATCAAATAGGATTAGAAATCGCCATCTACACTGAAATCAATGAATTTAGTGCAAACAATCAAATAGGATTAGAAATCATCTACATTGAAATTAAGTCATCCAGTGCAAGTAACAAAATATAATTATAAATTGACATCTACATTGAAATCAACACATTCAGTGCAAGAAATCAAATTGTATTAGAAATCACCACCTACACTGAAATCAATACATCTAGTGCAAGTAATCAAATATCATTAGAAATAAATATCTACACTAAAATCGATGCATCTAGTGCAAATAATCAAATAGGATTAGAAATCACCATCTCCACTAATATCAATCCATCTAGTGCGAGATATATTCCTCCCTCTCTCCACCCTCCATCCATATCTATATCCCCCTCCATCTATTCTTTTTTGTCTCTCTATCTCACCCCCCTAAACACACGCACTCTCGTACACCATATATATCAATCTCTTTTTCAATCACCCCCTCTCCCCATCTCTCTCTTCTTCCCTCTCTTCACCTTCCATCTATATATATATATCTTCCCCTTCTCTCCCTCTCCCCCATTAATATCTCTCTTTCCTCCTTTTGTCCTCTCTCCCTCTCTTTCCATCTTCCTTATCACTCTCTCTCTCTCTCTCTCTCTAGAAACCAACATCTACACTGAAATCAATGCATTTACTCAAATAAATCAAATAGGATTAGAAATCGCCATCTACACTGAAATCAATGCATTTAGTGCAAAAAATCAAATAGGATTAGAAATCATCTACATTGAAACCAATTCATATAGTGCAAGTAATCAAATATAATCATAAATCAACATCTAAATTGAAATAAAAAAATTCAGTGCAAGCAATCAAATTGTATTAGAAATCCCCACATACACTAAAATCAATGCAAGTAATCAAATATCATTAGAAATAAATATCTACACTAAAATCGATGCATATAGTGCAAATAATAAAATATGATTATAAATCACCATCTCCACTTATATCAATCCATTTAGTGTGAGAAATATTCTTCCCTCTCTCCACCCTCCATCCATATCTATATCCCCCTCCATCTCTTATTTTTTGTCTCTCTATCTCACCCTCCTAAACACACACATATATCAATCTCTTTGTCAATCCCCTCCTCTCCCCATATCTCTCTTCTTCCCTCTTTTCACCTTCCATCTATATCTCTATCTTCCCCCTCTCTCCCTCTCTCTCCATCTTCCTTATCACTTTCTCTCTCTCTCTCTCTCTCTCTCTCTCTCTCTCCACCTTTCTCTCTCTATTTCTTTGTTCTTACCTCTCTCCTCCTCCCCTTCCAAGTCCATCTCTCTTTCCGTCCCTCTCTCCACTCTCTCACATCCTCTCTCTTCCTTCCTCTCTTTCCCTTTCTCTCCCATCTCTCTCTCCCACTCTCTCTCTCTCCTCACCCACCAACTATGTTACTATATCCCTCCCTCTCTCCCTATATCTCATTCTCCCCCCTTATCTCCATCTCTCCTTATTTGTCTCTTTATCTCAGCCCCAAACATACACGCTCTCTCTCTGTCTCTCCCTTATCACTCCTTCTCTCTCTCCACTTCTCACTCTGTATATTTCTTATTTCCTACATCTCTCCCCCTCCAACTCCATCTCTCTTATCGATCCCTCTCTCCTCCTCTCTCTCAAGTCCTCTCTCTCGTCCTTCCTCTCTCTCTCTCCCCTAAATCCCTTTCTCTTCCCTGATCTCTCTCTCTCTCTCTCTCGCCAATACTCTCTCTTCCCCCATCACTCTCCTCCTCTCTCTCATGCTTCCTCTCTCTCCATTTCTCTCCCACCTCTCTCTCTCTCTTTTCCCTCCAATCCTCTCTCTTCCCCCATATCTCTCTCTCTCTCTCTCTCTCTCTCTCTCTAATCCTCTCTCTTCCCTCATCCCTTTCTTTCTCTCTCTCTTTCCACCCCTCTCTCTCTCTAACTACATTACTATATCCCTCCCTCTCTCCTTCTCACTTCTTCTCTCCCCCTTCTTTCCATACATCTTACTTTGTCTCTTTATCTCACCCCTAAACATACACACTCTCTCTCCATCTCTCCCTTATAACTCTCTCTCTTTCTCATTAGTTATGTAAACTAATGAACATAAATATTTGTAAATATAGAGCAGATTATGGAGTAAATATGAAAAGAGGTTTTATTTACTTAACATACCTCTAGTTTATTTATATTTTTATTTATTTACCATACCCCTTTTATTTACTATGGTATTTGGCCCATAGGCTTGTTATATAATTACATTTTTATTTATAATCCTATTTGATATATTGTTATTTATTTACCTTACCTCTTTATGCCTCTTTTATATTTATTTATTTACCATACCTCTTTATATATATTTTATATTTATTTATCATACTTTTTTATATCTCTTTTATATTTATTTATTTACCCATGGTATTTGGCCCATGGTATCAATATTAATTTGTCCCATGGTATTCGTCCCATAGGCTTCATCTAAATAAAACCTCTTCTTAAAGTTTTTTTAAATATAAAAAGGTTTATGGAATAAATATAAAAAGAATTTTTATTTATTTACCATGCATCTAGTTTATATATTTTTTTATTTATTTACCATAGCTCTGGAGTAAGTATAAATTCATTTTACAAATATTTAATTAAAAGAAATATTAAAAGATTTTGGATTTTGATTGTTTGTGTTGAATTAACTATTTTCCTTTGATTTAGGAAATGGTATTGACTTTAGTAAAGAGTAAATATGTTTAAAATTTTACTTAATTTTGAAATTCAATGTGATAATTTTTTTTGTTAAAGGTAAATTTATGATCCATTCAAATTCACGTATATAATTTAATATCCATTCAAATTATATAAATAATACATAATTGTATTAGAAATTGATATATGTTCTAGTACAATACGATTTTTATTTTTTATTTTTTTTAATTTAAAACTTAAGCCGACATTTTGTATGAGAACGTTACATACCTGACATCGGGATCATATTGAGCTATAGATGCGCCTCTAGGCGCAACTATAGAGACGTAGTTCGTCACATAACCGCACTTGGTAGAAGCATTGCAAATTATTGATGAGATTGTTAAGAGAGGCATTAAGCATTACGAATTATTAATTAGATTGTGGAGAATTAAGCATTACAGCGCCACTAGGTTTCAATAGTATAAAGATGATCACTCAAAAGGGAAAAGTAGTAAATGTTGTGATGTTTGACTAGATTCCATGGTAAAAAATAATTGTCTTTAAAATAATTTAAATAACAGAATTGGTTATTTTAATTAAAGAAAATTATAAATAAATATAAGAAAAAGTTTAAAATCTATATAATCACGACAGAACTTTTATTTTTATTAAAACACATTTTAAAAAGACAAACAACCCAGCATAGAAATTTAATTTCAAAATAATAATATATTAATAAAAATATTGTTGTCAATGTAGCTAAATCAAAACGTAATAGTAACGAGGTTCTAAACGAGCAAGTCCTAGTGTAAGGCTTTATGAACGTAATATTTTTTAATTAATGACATATATATATATATATATATATATATATATATATATATATATATATAATAAAATATATATTTATTATAAAAAAATATAATATTTTAAATTAAAGTAAATTCACAATTGTATTAGATGTTGTTTAAAATAAGTTTTTATTGAAGCTAAATATCTGTCACATTTAAACAATTTAATAGAGAATATGTTGGGGCTAAACATTGAGATAGATTTAAAATAAATATAAAAACCATTTAATAATGGAAATGATTAGTGATTTCTAAAATAATTATCTTAGAAGTATATGAAAATCAACTGAAAATTTGGCAGATCATTGTAAGTAATTCCATTAGAAATTCACTACTGCGATATTATGGTAATTCTAGTGATTTGTTTTTGCTAAACTACCGATGAACCTATATTGAAGCAAGAAAGTTGTCACACTTAAACATAGCATTAGATAATGCACTTTCTGGCTATCCATTCAAATGAAAGGGAGTTGGTAATGGAAATGGCTTTGGACGAGGTCATGTAAAAACCTCAAGGTGATTTCCAAATTCCAACAGGGTTCTTTGAGAAAAAATACAAGGAAATGAAAAAGCAGCCAAGACACCTATGTAATACACTATTGCTTAGTACTATACCAACTTTTGCACTTTAAGAAGCATTAGTACTATACCAACTTTATGTTTTTTTTGGTTTGCTAAACATTTCAAGTGGGAACTACTTTTTCCTGGGACTTTCATTAATATTTAATAATTCTTATTCATTTTTTCCATGTCAGTCTACCTCTATTTAGTAAACTTTTTAGGAAAAAGTTAGTAAAACTTTTAGGAAAACGTGATGAGATTCTCTTGCTCAATAAAGCACCCATTGAATTTTATTCTTGATGGAAATATAGTCATCATATTGTTCATGAATTAATATTATTTCATTTAATTTATCTCATCTATTGCTTGTATTTTTCAAAATCTATCATATCTTTGATATTTGAACTTGAAAGACCAACTTTGAAGATTAAGAGGCAATCTATGTGGAAAGGTTATAGAATATGTCATTTTGACATCATGTAAGTGATTTTCATTTTATGTTATAGCTTTGAATAACATTTTGCTTACTACCTTTTATCTTCAATAATTTTAATTAATTATGCCTAAGGCGTTCTTACGCCTTAAGGCATTCTTGTTTGAAAACAACTCCCCTAGCTGCCAATGTGTCAATGTTTTAGCCATTGGATCAAATGTTAGACGATTGAAACGTTTTAGGCCATTAGATCCCCAAGTAAATAGTTTAATATATGTTTTTTATAATGTTAGTTTTTTTTTTCTTTTTAATAAGTATTAAGTATGAGAAATGTTGTTATGTCATGTTTAACATTTTGACTATGTCAAATTACACAAAAATAAAAATAAAAGTAGATTAAATAAAAAGAATGACATAATGTAATGAACACTTTAACTAGGTTAGAATACAATAAAAAATAAAAATAACAAAATAAAATAATAATAAACTATAAAAATAGCCCGTGGTATTGACTTATGGTATTCATGTGGAATGTTGTTTATTTAATGGGGAAATTAAGATAACTATTTAGGTTTTGGTGACTTTTAAGTTAAATTTATGTTATTAAAAATGTGTTAGATTTAAATAAAATTTATATCATAAAATTAAACTCCACAGGCCAATTAGTTTAAATTAAATGGATAAAAAACACTATTAAAAAAGAAAATAGCTATTTAAAATAAAAACAATAAAATAAAATAATAATAATAAACTATAAAAACAACCCATGGTGTTGACCCATAGTATTTATGTGGAATGTAGTTTATTTAAAGGGGAAAATTAAGATAAGTATTTAGGTTTTGGTGATTTTTAAGTTAAAACAATGTTATTAAAAATTTGTTAGATTTAAATAAAATTTATATCATAAAATTAAACTCTACACAAGCCAATTAATTTAAATTAAATGCATAAAAAACACTATTAAAAAGGAAAATAATTATTTATGTATTTAAATATTACATTTTTGTGTCACGATGCTCTACAAAAAAGTATGATAGAAATGTTGTTATGTCATGTTTAAAATTATGTGATTAAGAATAAGTTACAAACATAAGTAATAAGAGGAATGTACATAAGGGCCATGGTAATTAATGTTATTCTTTGTACTATTTTTATTTAGAGTAGTTTTGTTTAAAATAGTAATCTGTATTTGTATTTTTTTAAATGTATATTGTTAAATGTGCAATTGAGTAAAATGTATTAAATTGATATTCTAATTTTTAAGATATTTATTTCAAAAATTCAAAGTATGGTGAGTTTTGTTTTATTAATCTTTACTCTAGATGTGCAAAGAATGTATCTATCTCAAGTCCCAAACAAGATTCTTCTTTCTCTTCTTATTCTAGCTTGCACCTTAACACTCCTCTCCTCCTCCTTGCACAAATTTAAACTATGAGGCACAAGGTGGTTGTTGCATATAGGAACATATAGATATGATAAGAAAAATGTGATACTCTATTGTAATTTTCTCTACAAATGTGATGGAAAGTGTGCCCTAAATGTTGACAATTTCATGGTGAATGTAGTATAAGCTAGAGTTATTTTCTCAATAAAATTGTTTGTTCTACTCTTGATGAAAGCCATCATTTTTGCATATACGAGCATTTAGCTATCATAAGAAAAGTGAGATAATGTATTATAATTTTCTCTACAAATTTGTTGGATTTTTTTTCTCAATAAACTTGTTTTTACTTCTCTTAAGTGATGAAATCGATAGTTTTTTCATATAGGAGCATTTAACTCTGATAAGAAAAGTGTGATATTGTGTTATAATTTTCTCTACAAATGTGTTGGAGTTTTTTTCGCAATAAAATTGTTTTTACTGCTCTGAAGTGATGAAATCAATCGTTGAATCGTATAGGAGCATTTAGCTCTGATATGAAAAGTGTGATATTGTGTTATAATTTTCTCTACAAATGTGATGGAAAGTCTGCCATGAATTTTGACAATTTCATTGTTAATGTAATATAAGATAAATACAAATTCATTTCTTATACACAAGATCAAGAAAGCTATGTTGAGTAGTCAACACCAGAGAATAAGCCATGTTGGCCAATTCCATAAATTCTACGGAATCTCTCTCAGCGTTGGAGTTATTTTCTCAATAACCTTATTTTTACTTCTCTTGAAGTGATGAAAGCCACCTCTCCATACATTTTTTTACTATATTCACAAAGAACAAAAGAAACCAATTTCATATCAGTGATATTGAAAAAACAAGAACATGGTAGACATGAGGGAGATCACCGGTAAAGAACAATGTGATATTTTGAATATTTTCAAAGGTCATGAAGAAACTAATACATAGGTGACTCAATAGGAAGTGATCAATATTAAATATGGATGAACTGCACCAAAATACCTTTGATTTTGAAGGTAGAAAAACAAAATATATTTTTTTATTCATGACACATTCATGTTGGCATGATCATACAAGGTATTTAACTTAACTTCAACTTTATTTTTTATTTTTAAATTAAATTAAAACACGCACACACACAGATATATATATATATATATATATATATGCTCTTCAGCTATATCTTATGAGTTTAGTATGTTTTCAATAAAGAAGAGGCTTCATAGTTTAAGAACTATATCTTAGATGTGAGCACGTGATTCTATTAAAATTTATGAAACAAATTCAATTTTTACAACTTGTATGTTTAAATATGTGATTTTGGAAGTGATGATGGCTTCTTTAGACAGTTGATTAGTATTGTGAAAGAAATTTGAGTATATCTTTAAGGACTATGAATAGTTTGTGTAGCCGTTGCACTACTTATAACATAATTTAATATCCTTTCTTGCTGATACATACCACCTAATCCATGAAAAACTGTAACCATGTCTACAATGATATATGCTAATCATTTCAGTTTTATGTTGATGCCAACAAGCATGAAGATGCTTCTAATTTTCAATGAAGTTGTCTTCAAAAGTTCCTATCTCTATTTTTATTACATAAATGCATTGAAAACCATCTGATAGTATTTACTTCAATTGTTTTATTTGGACTTGTTGCAAGCTGACATATTGTGCCAAGAAGTTTGATATATCTTATCAGTTTAGTACTTTTTCAATCAAGAAGAGGCTTCAGAGTTTAAGAACTAAGTCTTTCTGGTTGATAACTCTTATCATCAATATCTTTGAAACCTCCACGACTTGCTTCCATGGATGCAAAATTTTCCTTTCATTCCTTCACAGTGGTACCTTCTATGCAACATCTTATTTGTCTTAGGCTACTCTTTCCTATTCTATTGCCTCAAGGTGTTTCTTTTGCAATATGTGGTGCAATTTCTAGTATAATACTTATATATAATTGATCTATCATTATATATAATAAGTATATAGTCACAAAAATTCTTATTCACCTTTGAGTCGATCACATACAACCACATTCTTAAAAAATTAAATGTGGAGGTGAATGCTCTTTCAAACGATAAGAGTAATGATTAAATGGCAATTATATGTAAATATAGGTGACTACCAGTGAGGGTATTCACCTTTGAGTCAATCACATACAACCACATTCTTCAAAAATTAAATGTGAAAGTGGATGCTCTTTTAAACTATAAGAGTAATGACTAAATGGAAATTATATGTAAATATAGGTGACTATGATTGGGGCTATATATAAGAAAAATTATTTCTAACAACCTTAGATGCCATTGTTACATGGCATCACACAACATGAGTGCTAAGAATTGCTAAGAGACCATTGACAAGAGATTCCATATTACAGAAATATCTATCACCCAAAAAGAGTTCAATGTATAAGTCTCCAAAAAAAAATATTATAACAAATTAATGTATAATACATGTAAATCTATAAATAAATAAAAATATTCTTAAAATATACAATAAAATTAATACTCATTTTACCTGTGTTTCTTAAACCATTAAATAAACCATTAAAATTGAATTAATACTCATTTTACCTCTGGTGCTTAAACCATTAAAAAAACCAGTTCGATCTCCTTCTACTTATTAATTATTATAGACTAATATACTCTTTCATATCATAATAAAGTGCCTTTCAAAATAATTTGAATATATCATAATAAAGTACCTTTCAAATTAATTAATAGTGTTATAAATATTGCATCACCTAAGCACATAATCAAAAATCATATAAAGGAATAATATTCAACTTCAAATTTGACAATTTCAACCTTTCAAATTAATTAGTAGTGTTATAACTATTGCATCAGCCAAGCAAATCATCAAAAATCATATAAAAAAATAATATTCAACTTCAAATTTGACAATTTCAATTTGGTTGTAAACATGGAATCCAAAAGGTGCGCAACATTCAAAATGTAACTCATGTCATACGTGCTAAAATCTACAATTGAATTAAGTTTTGCAATAATTATCACCTTATAACAGTAGCAAATAGAAACGCCAATAGCACTAGGGTAAAGAGAGCGAGCCGCACAAGAAAAGGATAACAACACTACATCAACGTTGAATTAGAAGTTACAATGAAAATATTTACATTATGTGAGATCTATACATACTTATGATGAAAAACATATTAAGCAAAAAAAATATTAATACTAAGTTATTGTGCCGATAGGCGCATCTACAGCCCAATATGATTCCGATGTCGGGTATGTCACGTCCTCATACAAAATGTCGGCTTAAGTTTTAAATTAAAAAAAATAAAAAATAAAAATCGCATTGTAGTAGAACATATATCAATTTCTAATACAATTATGTATTATTTATATAATTTGAATGGATATTAAATTATATACGTGCATTTGAATGGATCATAAATTTACCTTTAACAAAAAAAATTACCACATTGAATTTCCAAATTAAGTAAAATTTTAAACATATTTACTCTTTACTAAAGTCAATTCCATTTCCTAAATCAAAGGAAAATAGTTAATTCAACACAAACAATCAAAATCCAAAATCTTTTAATATTTCTTTTAATTAAATATTTGTAAAATGAATTTATACTTACTCCAGAGCTATGGTAAATAAATAAAAAAATATATAAACTAGATGTATGGTAAATAAATAAAAATTCTTTTTTATATTTATTCCATAAGCCTTTTTATATTTAAAAAAACTTTAAAAAGAGGTTTTATTTAGATGAAGCCTATGGGACGAATACCATGGGACAAATTAATATTGATACCATGGGCCAAATACCATGGGTAAATAAATAAATATAAAGGAGGTATAAACAAGTATGATAAATAAATAAATAAATATAAAATAGATATAAAGAGGTATGGTAAATAAATAAATATAAAAGAGGCATAAAGAGGTAAGGTAAATAAATAACAATATATCAAATAGGATTATAAATAAAAATGTAATTATATAACAAGCCTATGGGCCAAATAGCATAGTAAAGAAAAGGGGCATGGTAAATAAATAAAAATATAAATAAACTAGAGGTATGTTAAGTAAATAAAACCTCTTTTCATATTTACTCCATAATCTGCTTCATATTTACAAATATTTATGTTCATTAGTTTACATAACTAAGAAGAAAGAGAGAGAGTTATAAAAGGAGAGATGGAGAGAGTGTGTATGTTTAGGGGTGAGATAAAAAAAGAGAACAAAGTAAGATGTATGGAAAGAAGGGGAAGAAGTGAGAAGGAGAGAGGGAGGGATATAGTAATGTAGTTAGAGAGAGAGGGGGGTGGGGGAGAGAGAGAAAGAGAGAGACAGGGAAGGAGATAGAAAAGAAAGGAAGGAGAGAGAGAGAGAGAGAGAGAGATAATAAAGGGAAGAGAGGAGGATTGGGGGAAAGAGAGAAGGGGTGGGAGAAAGGGAGAGAGGAGGAGAGTGATGGGGGAAGAGAGAGTATTGGAGAGAGAGAGAGAGAGAGAGAGAGAGAGAGAGAGAGATCAGGGAAGAGAAAGGGATTTGGGGGAGAGAGAGAGAGAGGAAGGATGAGAGAGAGGACTTGAGAGAGAGGAGGAGAGAGGGATCGATAAGAGAGATGGAGTTGGAGGGGGAGAGATGTAGGAAATAAGAAATATAGAGAGTGAGAAGTGGAGAGAGAGAAGGAGTGACAAGGGAGAGACAAAGAGAGAGCGTGTATGTTTGGGGCTAAGATAAAGAGACAAATAAGGAGAGATGGAGATAAGGGGGGAGAAGGAGATATAAGGAGAGAGGGAGGGATATAGTAACATAGTTGGTGGGTGAAGAGAGAGAGAGATGGGAGAGAAACGGAAAGAGAGGAAGGAAGAGAGAGGATGTGAGAGAGTGGAGAGAGGGAGGGAAAGAGAGATGGACTTGGAGGGGGAGGGGGAGAGAGGTAAGAAGAAAGAAATAGAGAGAGAAAGGTGAAGAGAGAGAGAGTGAATGAGTGATAAGGAAGATGGAGAGAGAGGGAGAGAGGGGGAAGATAGAGATATAGATGGAAGGTGAAAAAAGGGAAGAAGAGAGAGATGGGGAGAGGAGGGGATTGACAAAGAGATTGATATATGTGTGTGTTTAGGGGGGTGAGATAGAGACAAAAAAAAAGAGATGGATGGGGATATAGATATGGATGGAGGGTGGAAAGAGGGAAGAATATTTCTCACACTAGATGGATTGATATAAGTGGAGATGGTGATTTATAATCCTATTTGATTATTTGCACTATATGCATCGATTTTATTGTAGATATTTATTTCTAATGATATTTGATTACTTGCACTAGATGCATTGATTTCAGTGTAGGTGGTGATTTCTAATACAATTTGATTGCTTGCACTGAATTTTTTGATTTCAATTTAGATGTCGATTTATAATTATATTTGATTACTTGCACTAGATGAATTGGTTTCAATGTAGATGATTTCTAATCCTATTTGATTGTTTGCACTAAATGCATTGATTTCGGTGTAGATGGCGATTTCTAATCCTATTTGATTTATTTGAGTAAATGCATTGATTTCAGTGTAGATGTTGGTTTCTAGAGAGAGAGAGAGAGAGAGTGATAAGGAAGATGGAGAGAGAGGGAGAGAGGAAAAAAGGAGGAAAGAGAGATATTAATGGGGGAGAGGAGAGAAGGGGAAGATAGAGATATAGATGGAAGGTGAAGAGAGGGAAGAAGAGAGAGATGGGGAGAGGGGGTGATTGAAAAAGAGATTGATATATATGGAGTACAAGAGCGCGTGTGTTTAGGGGGTGAGATAGAGAGACAAAAAAGAATAGATGGAGGGGGATATAGATATGGATGGAGGGTGGAAAGAGGGAGGAATATTTCTCGCATTAGATGGATTGATATAAGTGGAGATGGTGATTTCTAATCCTATTTGATTATTTGCACTAGATGCATCGATTTTAGTGTAGATATTTATTTCTAATGATATTTGATTACTTGCACTAGATGCATTGATTTCGGTGTAGGTGGTGATTTCTAATACAATTTGATTGCTTGCACTGAATGTGTTGATTTCAATGTAGATGTCAATTTATAATTATATTTGATTACTTGCACTGGATGACTTAATTTCATTGTAGATGATTTCTAATCCTATTTGATTGTTTGCACTAAATTCATTGATTTCAGTGTAAATGGCGATTTCTAATCGTATTTGATTTCTTTGAGTAAATGCATTGATTTTAGTGTAGATGTTGGTTCCTAGAGAGAGAGAGAGTGAGTGATAAGGAAGATGGAGAGAGAGAGAGAGGACAAAAGGAGGAAAGAGAGATATTAGCGGGGGAGAGGGAGAGAAGGGGAAGAGAGGGAAGAAAAGAGAGATGGGGAGAGAGGGTGATCGACAAAGAGAATGATATATATGGAGTGCGAGAGCGTGTGTGTTTAGGGGGGTGAGATAGAGACAAAAAAAAAGAGATGGATGAGGATATAGATATGGATGGAGGGTGGAAAGAGGGAAGAATATTTCTTGCACTAGATGGATTGATTTAAGTGGAGATGGTGATTTATAATCCTATTTGATTATTTTCACTAGATGCATCGATTTTAGTGTAGATATTTATTTCTAATGATATATGATTACTTACACTAGATGCATTGATTTCAGTGTAGGTGATGATTCCTAATACTATTTGATTGCTTGCACTGGATGTGTTGATTTCAATTTAGACGTCTATTTATAATTATATTTGATTGCTTGCACTAGATTCATTGATTTCAATATAGATTATTCCTAATACTACTTGTGTGTTTGCGCTAAATGCATTGATTTCAGTAAATGCATTGATTTCAGTGTAGATGTTGGTTTCTAATCTTATTTGATTGATTGCATTAGGTGCATTGATTCCAATGTAGAAGTTATTTTCTAATCTTATTTGATTGCTTGCATTAAATGCATTGATTTCAATGTATATGTTGATTTATGATTTGATGTAATTGAATATATGACGGTACATTAATATTAAAGTGATTGGATTAACAATATGCATTGATTTTAGTGTAAGCACAAAACGTTTTTAACAATGTAGATTGATTTTTGTGTTATAGTAATTTAAGCTATTAATATTGGAGAGAAAGAGAGACAAGGTATCATGTTTACTACAACAGATCGAGCTAAAGATTTAAATGGTTTACGATTTGAATTTTCTTTTTCATATAATCAATATGAAAAGATAACAAAACTAACAAGGGAGGAAATAAGAATAGTAGAAGAAAATAGTTTGAAATTGATTGTAACATGAGTACGTTCTTATTGTTCACATTTTCTATCTTTCAACACTATTATTGTCACTTTGCATTTAAAAAAAATATTTCATCATTTTTCATCATTATAGTTATTAACAATAATTATCATCTCAACGAACTGAGGTAACTAAGAAAATTTAAAATTAGAATGACCAAGTTAATCTCAGAAATATTTAGCATATTTAAAATGATTATATTAATATTTGATATATTTACATATTACTGATAAAATTAATCATACCTTTCATAGATTTTCCTTGGCATCACACGGCTGAAACCAGCCTAGATCCATCTTACATTTCAAAAATATACAAAAAATTTAGTAATCTGAAAAATGTGACGTTGATGCCTCCGACTGGATATTTCACCATTTTTCATCATTATATTTATTAACAATAATTATCATCTCAACGAACTGAGGTATCTAAGAAAATTTAAAATTAAAATGACCAAGTTAATCTCAGAAATATTTAGCATATTTAAAATGATTATATTAATATTTGATATATTTACATATTACTGATAAAATTAATCATACCTTTGATAGATTTTCCTTGGCATCACACGACTGAAACCAACCTAGATCCATCTTACATCTCAAAAATATACAAAGATTTTAATAATCTGAAAAATGTGACGTTGATGCCTCGGACTGGAACCAGCCTAGATCCATCTAACTCTGGATCTATCATGCGCCGAGAGGGATCAAATCTCTCGAGGTGCAAACCTTTCTTGAAGTTTTGCACTCAAGAAATAGGTTTGCACCTCGAGAGATTTGATCCCTCTCGACGCATGGTAGATCCAGAGTTAAATGGATCTAGGCTGGTACTATAATCGAAGTTAAATTTACATATTACTGATAAAATTAATCATACCTTTGATAGATTTTCCTTGGCATCACACGACTGAAACCAGCCTAGATCCATCTTACATCTCAAAAATATACAAAAATTTTAATAATCTGAAAAATGTGACGTTGATGCCTCCGACTGGATATTTCATCATTTTTCATCATTATAGTTATTAACAATAATTATCGTCTCAACGAACTGAGGTAACTAAGAAAATTTAAAATTAAAATGACCAAGTTAATCTCAGAAATATTTAGCATATTTAAAATGATTATATTAATATTTGATATATTTACATATTACTGATAAAATTAATCATAACTTTGATAGATTTTCCTTGGCATCACACCACTGAAACCAGCCTAGATCCATCTTACATCTCAAAAATATACAAAAATTTTAATAATCTGAAAAATGTGACGTTGATGCCTCCGACTGGAACCAGCCTAGATCCATCTAACTCTGGATCTATCATGCGCCGAGAGGGATCAAATCTCTCGAGGTGCAAAACCAGTTTTGCACCTCGAGAGATTTGATCCCTCTCGGCGCATGATAGATCCAGAGTTAGATGGATCTAGGCTCGTACTATAATCGAAGTTAGGACTAAGTGTCTATTGCATCCAGTCTACAAACGACATGGTAAGAAACGATTAAGTAGTGTCTATTGCATCCAACCCACAAACCACACGGTATGCAACGATTAAGTATTCAACATGATTTCAAATCCGCGCTGTAAAATATTTGCAATTCATGAAACATGAATTCTATTCACTCAAATATATTAATAAAAATATTTAATACTATCGATTAATATATTTATTTTAATAAATATATTAATTTTAATGAAAATATTTATTATTATGAAAATAAATCAATATATATAATATCTTCTATTTCAAAATTCAATATTAAATAATTTTGATATGTTTTTTTAAATAGTGGAGAATTTTTTTATAATTTAATTGTGAAGTTAGTATTGAGGATTGTCATTATTGGTTTTCAAACAAAAACTATTTAGAGCACACCTTAGACTCCATGTTTTATTTTTTTCATATAAGCTTTTCATATATAAATTTTTTTTCTTTATATTGTTTTAATTTATTCAATTTTTTCTAAATATATATTTTTTATATATAATAAGAATATTTTATTAACTAATATATTATTATTTATTTGAGCACAAAATTTTTAAATTATTTAAAAAATATCAAATTATTTATGTATAGATATATTATTAGAGTTTACAATTTATTTCGGATTTTGGTTGTCTATTACAAGTGATTCACTAACTATAATGCTTATTAATATTTTTGTCCATTTAATTATTTAATTATTTTAAATTTAAGTTTAAAATAAGATTTTTTTTTTTTAATTTTTAACATTTTTAATATCTATATATATATATATATATATATATATTATTTTAAAATAAATTATACATTTTTTTTAAATTAAAAATAAAAATTAATAAATCTACCTAAAACATTCCAATTATACAAATATTATTAACATAAACATTGCAAGTATATAATTATTATTAATGAAAATAATTTTTATTTTTGCATACAAAATTTGTGCTATATATTTTTTGGAGACTTATTTATCTATTTAAATAATTTATTTTAACATAATACCATTTACAATTTAAAAAAGAAGGTTATATCTTTTTGAAAATATAGATTTATAATTCCTTTTATAAATATCAAAAGAAATATAAACTTAATATTAAATTTAAAAATATTACGACAAAATCTAAACATTATTTATAATAAATATCAATTATTTCAATAAAATTCTATCAATTATGTACTAGTCACTTTGATCAATATGAATAAGCATTACATTTGGATGAAAAGGTTTAGTTTAAGCCACGAATTTCAAAACTCGGAAATATATTCATTCCAGACTTTTCTGCTTCCCATTGGAATTTAAAATAGATACAAAGTAGGATAAATCCTTAGTCATTTTTATAACAACGCAAAATATAAAACAAAACCTGAAAATATATCGATGGCTTCACGGACACGTCGTTATCCTGAACCAAAAACTGTTCAAACATACTCATTTGAGTATGTACGCCTTCATTTTAATCCAACCACGTGGAAACGCATTGCAAGGAAGTAAAACCTCGATTTGGCGCTTGAACTTTCCAGATAACCTGCACCGCATTATATATAGCCCGAAGGAGCCCGGAGAGTTTCAAAGCAGATCGATAACCGCTGCTCAACTCCATTAATTACTTAGTTGTTCTTTCCATTCTCTCCTTGCTTCTATTTGCTGCATATAATTTGGGTCTGCTCTCAGACATATTCATTATTATATTGCAATGGCCGCTGTACTGAATGCATCGCTAATGGCCATGAAAGGATCATCCCTCCAACAATGGAGGTCAGCAGAGAGGTCAAGTACAGCGTTGGGTGATATCAGGAATAACGTTGTGCGGACTTCCAGGGGCCTTCCAGTGAAGTGCATGGCAGAGGTAATTATTTGTAATTCCCTTCATCAATATAATATTTTCCATTACTATCATTATAATTTATACCCAATATAGTTGTTGTTTCTGTCTATTCATTAATTTTAATTTAATTATATGTTGAACATGGCCTCTGCTTTTCAACCTGCAGGAAGATACCTATTGAAAAAGGTAAGCGAGTTAGTGCTCATTTTCACAACAGTAAGCAATAAATATTTCATATGAAAAGAAGAATATAAAACCACAGTATTATTGCAGGTTAGCACAAAGTTTGCGGACGTGTTTGCTTTCAGTGGGCCAGCGCCAGAGACAATAAATGGGAGACTCGCCATGCTCGGATTTGTGTCAGCTCTAGGGGTGGAGATTGCTAGTGGGAAGGACCTCTTCTCTCAGCTGGCCACCGGAGGAGTTTCACTGTTTCTTGGAAGCGCGGTTCTTCTGTCAGTTGCTTCGGTGATACCCATGTTCAAGGGAGTCTCCAAAGAGAGCAAATCACAGGCAATATGGTCTTCTGGGGCAGAGATGTTGAATGGGCGTTTTGCCATGATTGGCCTCATTGCCTTGGCCTTAACAGAATACTTAAAGGGAGGTCCTCTCATCTCTTGATCATCATCACCTAATGCCTTCTCCATAGTGTGATGTAATCATACCCAAATTGTATTTACTCTGCTGTTACAACTTTTTTTCTGGCAATGAATATCATATGTTAGATGTCTCTCCATTATCATTTTGATTCAAATTCGGTAAGATTCAAGAGATTACAAAGGGTAGTTATTACAAGTATCTCTTCTGTGCAAAAGACGATCTAATATTTTCCACCAATATACATCGATATCATATTTAAGAAAACCTGTCTTCTAAACAACAACTCAATATTTCAATATTTTTGACAGGATTGGCCAAGAAAGGTAATCTATTTGCCAGCTGCTGATTAATATAGTTTGTTTGGCGAGGAAGAGATATTTAATCTCCCTATAATGATTCGCATCGTGTGCATTGTTGGGGCATGTACTGTTGGAATTTAAAATAAAACCACCTTCATATTTGACTGTTTCCATAACCTCATTACCGGTTTCAATATTTTCACCAGGATTATAGGAAATTCTTAACTGCATCTAACCAATAAATTTCCATCAAATATAAGCTCTTGGTCCAGCATATAATGTCCTCCTTTCAAATTAGCTTTTCCAAATATTAAATCAATTTATCTATGTTCAAATTGGCTTTTCCAAATATTAAATGAATTTATCTATGTTCAAATTTTTTGCATGGTCCTTAGCTTTACTATAACATTAACGTCTTTTCACCTAAATTCAAATCTTATTTAAATAAGACCTAAATTCAAATCTTATTTAAATACGAAATTTATTTAAAATACTAGGGAGTTGTTTTTAATGTGTTTTTTTAAAGGTTTTCTGATTTATTGTTTGGTTCTTATTTGTTTAAAATTTACTAGAAAATTATTGAAATCACAATTTCGATAAGTAAATAATTTTGCACAATAAAAGTGCTCTGGATTTTTTAGAGTGCTAAATTTATATAAATAATAAAAAAACTAGTTTAAATAACACAAATCAAAATTTCACCTCAAATTTTTCTAGAATTAAAACCAAAAAATCAATAAAAACTCTAATAAATTACATTAACATTATACAATAATTTATTTATATTCATGAAATAAATTTATATTAGTAATTCGAAAACAAACCATAAATTAAAAAATTAAAAATAGTTTAATACTTTTGATCTTCTATAAGCGAATTTTGATATATACAGACGAAAAGTAAATCCGTGCTAATTAAGACTTTGCAAAGGTTGTCGTGATATCGTACTTTTAATTTTAACTTTTATTTTCTTAAGATTTTTTAAAGGGCAATATCAGTTTTTTTTAAATAGATAATTTGTTTATATATAATTTTAAAATTTATTTATTTTTTACAGTTTTTTTAATATTTAAATTTTATGAATATAATTTAAAATTTAATTAAAAAAATTGAAAATATATAATTAATTGATAATCATTTAAACAAGTTTTGAGATATGAATTATGATATTTCTTATTTTATATAAATAAGAATTTATAATTAATTTAAAATAAAATAAAATTTAAAGTTATTTTTGTCACTTTTGTTGTCTTATATAGATGTGAAAGTTTAAGGTTGCAGTGTATCCAAAAAGTCATGGAGGAAGATTGAGATGATTCAAAAGCAATTCATAACTTATGAACTTAAGATCAAGGGAAATACTCCCTATTTGAAATTTGGGGTTGGAGTATATCCAAAGAGTCATGGAGGAAGATTGAGATGATTCAAAAGCAATTCATAACCTACAACCTTAAGATCAAGGGAAATACTCCCTATCCTATCCTCTTCATCGAATTTGGTTTGTCCCCCATTGAAAGTACAACTATGTTTAGATATCCCATCTATAAGAAGAAGCTTGACAACATGGATTAACAAAAGGCTCCCTAAAATTGCTTCTAACTGTAATCAAAACCCTCACCTTTGCCTCAAGCATGGGTGGCATAAGGATACCCAGTCCTGGCTCAACCATTGGAGAATTAAGGAGGATCTCAGTATGGGAAGAAAATTTAATATAAAATTACTAATACCTCCAAGTTTAAGGACAAGTTGTGGGAGGATCAAGAGCTGGAGGATAAAATGAAGCTAAGATACTATAAGGAAGTGATCAACCCCACCCTTCATAATCAGAATTATCTCTCTGTGTTGTCGATAAGAAGTAATTCATGTGAGCTTTGGACTGAGACCAGGCGATGGTCTATTACCAAGACCCCTTGGAACGATACAGTCTGTCGGATTTGTGATTCTAAGCAGGTGGAAGATGAAAAACACTTCCTTTTAACCTGCCAGACTCTTACTCACATTTTCTCTCAATTCCCTACCACATGCCATACTTCCAATATTCTTGACATATTAATCCAACCCACCTATAGTGATCTTGGAGCACTTATTTCCCTTTTGTTTGACCATAGAAACAATATTTGGAAGAATCAAACTTAGATTATTTCTCCTCTCTTAAGGTCCGATAGATCGCATTGGTCTTAACAGACAGTAACTACCATCATCATCATAAAATTTTATGGTTACAAATATTATATTTTGATTATTAATTATTTTTTATTGTATTTATTAAAATATATTTTAGTAATTTTATGATATTATTATTTTTTAATTATTTTAACAAATAAATTATTATGAATGATCCAAAAACTTATTTTTATAGATAATTTTATCCAATATATTTATTATGTAATTAGGAATTTAATGTTGTCTATATTGTATGGTGTCTATAAATTTTATAAAAAAAGAGTTTAAGCTGTTAATTTGCATAATTCAAGTATCCAAGGAGGTTTTTAGGGTGTTGAATCCGTTGCTACATTTAAAAATGTATTATAAAAATAAAAAATATTCAAATTGTATTACGAAATTTTGGTGAATTCCCATGAAAAAATACTATTTTGTCTATAAGTTAGGCTACGAATTTATGTAATATGTACATGCACTTCATCACTAGCAAGCCATAAAGCTAGTAAAAAGTGTTTTATTTCTCTGATTAATTTAAATTATATAATTATCATACTAAAAATATTGAGATTTATATATCCCCGATGGGGGTGATGAAATCAGCTAACAATGTTAGGCATAGGCATTCATGATTAATATCTGGTCATTGGTGCGAGGACCGACCTCCCCGTCCTCTCAAGGCATCTTGTGTATGAAAGGCACTATTTTTGTTTGTGTGAAATCTACATCAACCTTGAGGTGCGTAGGAGGAGGCGATAGTCGAAGGTTTATGGAGGGTTGTGTGGTTTCTTTACAGGCAGTGTGGGCATGGTATCATTTTGGAGAGAACAACTCAAGTTCTAGTCATGGGAGTGAATAGTATAGAGGGAACCCTTTCCGGGAATGATGGCGACTTCATTGCTAGCGTCCCCTCCCTAGCTTTTGGGTTAGTAATTTGGTTAATTTCGTATTTGTTGTGTGGTATTTGGTTATCTTGAGTGGGAGAGGATTCAGACCTCTAGTTCTGAAACAAATTTTGCGATCCTGCTGCGGGTGGAATGGTTCACCTTTGCATTTGGGCAGAATTTGGCTTGCTATCATCAATAGTTCTTTTCGGGGTTTTGCAAGGTTAAGTAATTTGTGTCTATTTTCTATTATATTCATTGAGGTTAGTTTATGAAGATGTATAAGTCTCAACCTACCATGCTTTTTAAACCAATACTAGGATGTCTGTAAAGGTAATTTATCTTCCACTATTATAATGATTAATGAATTATAATATTAAATACATATTTAATATAATTCATTATTATATTGAAATTTATTTAAAAAGTAAAAATAAGAAATCATGTTGATATGTCATTATATGTAACATTGCTATGAATGACAAGACACACATACACAAAGAATTGATAGCAAATATAAGAAGATATTACGCTTAAAATGGCTTTGGTCTACAAGAAAGATTGTTTTAGGGTGGTTGTTTGTTGTAAATCAAGCTAGACCGCATCATCCTCTCACCCTACTAATAAAACCCCATCGATAAATTAGGGTTTTTTCTTATTTTATTTTATTTTTTAAAGATCCAATCCAATTATGTGAATTTTTTGTGTTCCTCTTTATAACCAAGTTTTTTTCCTTGTATCAAGACCTATAAACTGTATACACATTCACATTCATTGGTTGGCACTGACACCTCTTGGATTAGTAGCTAATAGTGATCATAATTGGTTTCGGGATTCGTTTCATAATGGTTATTGTTTTGAACCTTTGCTTGAAGTAAGCTTATCCTTCTCCCAGTGAAAAATATATAATGTTGGGTTTAGAATGTTGGCTATTATAGAGGTTATGGTTCTGAAATGAAAAGTGGTAGCCTTAGTTCCATTCATTTCATACCTTTTGTATTTTCATTCCAAGGAACTCCATACTACGAGATTCATCCCTCATTGCAGTAACGTCACCCACTCACCCATCTTTGAGTCCATGTGCTCAACTAGGTCCCTATGTTTTCTACGCTTAACCTTGACCCTAACAAACAAACCGTTAACAATTAGTATCATTCAACCCTACAGACTCTCTCCTTCGCAAGATTTATTTTGATGACCGTATGAATGGATTACTAAGCGTGGGATTTCAATGTCAATAATTAGTTAGAAGAAACTTGCACTACTACTTACAGTGTGAGTCTAGTAAGTGGCATGGAGGATCAGGATCTTAGATCATCAAGTCACCTTGATGATCCCAAAACTCACAATTTTAGGATAAAATAGTTTCTTCCTGCTATAAAATCCATTTCTTATGAATCACCAATAAACTTCTAGTCGGCCTCTTGTGCATGACTTCACTGTTCCTTTGAACAAGGTAAGAGAAAACAAAAAACTTTGGTGGTCCTAGTTTAGGCCATACATCATGAAATGAGAGATCGAAGAGGAAGAAGATGATGAAATTTTAGGCTTTACTAAGCATGGGTTTTCAATGTCAAAAAACTAGTTAGAAGAATCTTTCACTACTACCTACAGTGTGAGTCTAGTGAGTGGCATGGAGGATCAGGATCTTAGATCATCAAGTCACCTTAATGATCCCAAAACTCACAATGTTATGATAAACTAGTTTCTTCCTACTGTAAAATCCATGGCTTCTGAATCACTGCAATAAACTTCTAGTTGGCCTCATGTGCATGACTTCACTTTTCCTCTGAATAAGGTAAGAGAAAACAAGGAACTTTTTTAGTTCCAGTTTAGGCCATACATCATGAAATTAGAGATCGAAGAGGAAGAAGATGATGAAATTTTAGGCTTTACTTCTAAGCCATGTGGGTTCTTCCCCTAACACTTTAGAATTTCCTTTGCCATTTAAACCTTGTATCACATGCAACATAAATGAAGAACAGAAAGAAATTATCTTTGTTATCTCCTCCAAATCGAGCAAGTTCCCTATGCAAATTGCAACCTCAATTTGGTTATTAATTTTTATGGAATAATCATCATCGCTATGCAATTATATCTACGTTTTGATGTTAATGAAAGTGAATAAAATCAACCTTTCCAAGTTTGTTTGAAAAGGCATCTCATAGATTCTCTAGTTAGGGAGTGAGTTGGTTAGTATAAAATGGTGACAAGGTACAATAGGTGGAAGACTGGAAGTCATAACAACTAAATTCCTATGCACATTAATAATATATTATATATGTTGAGATTCAACAAGATGATGAGCTTAGTGAAAAGTAAGCACCTTCACTAAGTGGGGCCTGCAGGTTATTTTTAGATGTATGTCTATTTTTAGACATTGTGAGCATATTCTACAAGTTGTAGGATGCTATTTGTAGAGGGTTGATAAAATGTGAAAAATAGATGAAATTATATTTTTAGAATATTGGGCAAAGTCTATTTATAGATCGTTGACCTAAAAATAGGTGCATGTCAATTATTATCAACCCTTAATAATAATCCGATAATAAAAATCAACTTATTCTCTTCGAGAACTTTATTTTAATGAACGGATTTTGAAAATCAGTGGGGTGAAGGAATTACGCAATTCCTAGGGTTATTGGTGGCTCATGCATGGAGGACTAAATTAGAACTACAATGGAAAAGTTATGTCAGAGTTGGAAGAGTAGTTAATGGAGTTGTTATTTAGTTTAACTCAGTTGAGCTAGTTGTATCTAGTTTAACTGAAAGATACACTAGTGAGAGTTAAGCAAATTAATTAGTTAATTAATTCACAACTAACAACTCACTAACAACAGAACAATTACAATAGTTAACTACTTGCATGTCAGTACTAGTGGAGACCTAGGGGAGAGATAGGTGAAAGGGTGAGATGGACTATCTGTTGTGACTATAGTGATGAATTCAATGAATCTAACACACATTGGAGTTTCCAATGAGGATTGTACAGTCAAGGCAAGGAAATTCGAATTCATTCAGGGGCCTTCTTCAGTAGGGATTGTGCAGTGGAGGCAGGCTGTCAGGATGCAAGAAATTGGTGCATAGAGATGCAAATTTCTGTAGGACAGTGTGTAAGGATTTTTTATTTTACTGAGAGCTTTATGCACTAAGATTTGTATGAGATTATTACATTATTCCATTGATATACATAATATATGATAGTTGGGGTTTTTAGCTTTAAGCTTTCCCGTTAAACAACTGTGTTGTGTGCGATTGAATTTATTCACGTGTTTGCAATTGAGTTTTAAATTTCCGCAAGTTTAATAGTGGAAGGATTCTGTATTTAGAAAGAAGATAATTATTGTTAGATCAGGAGAATCCAATAATACATTAGTATTAATAAATTTCTAAATGGTATCGAAGTAGTACTAATCACTGGAGATTTCAATTGTGAATAGGTGTTCAGTTTTGTGCTGGTGGACAATTCGAATTTGTTGTAGAAATTTCTTGGTGCGACAGTTGAGTATTCATTTAAATGTATTTCAATGGGTTGCGATTGGAGTATTTCCTTGAGGGTAGCTCGAATTACATAGCCTGGAAGGATAGGATGGAGGCAGTGCTTGAAGATAATAGAATGAAGGATTTCATCGATAGCAATGTTCCTAAGCCTACTTCTAGTGATGTTGCAGTACTTGACACATGGAAAAAGAAGGTAGAAAAGACAAGAATAATTTTGTTGGAAGGTGTGAAGGACCATATTTTGTCAAGCCTTCACAGCAAAGCCACTCCATTTGCAATGTGGAAGGCTTTGACAGATCTTTTCCAAAGAAAAAACAACCAAAGGAATTTAGTGCTGAAAGATAAGCTCAGAAAAATAAAAATGGAGAAGGTCGAAAATATTCCAAGATATCTCATGAAGTTTGGCCAATGTAGGGATGAACTAGGAAGTGTGGGGATTACAGTTGTGGATGATGACTTGGTGAGATTGGCTCTCCTTGGAATTCCGAAGAGTAAGCACAACTACGAAGACACTGTTAATTGATGGGAGAAACTGCCGGATTGGGAGCGACTTTGGTCGGATTTTGTGCAGGAGGAGATAAGGTGAAGTACCAGGGATGACTCTTCATTGAAGAATGATGATGAAGAGAATTGTGCTTTGGCTTCCAAATAAAGGAAAGGAAAGGGGAAGAAATCCCATCCAAAATCTGAGGCTAAAGGTAAGAAGCTGGATTTTTCCAAAGTGAAGTGTTTTCATTGTCACGAATATGGGCATCTCACCACTAACTACCCACAGAAAAAGAAGAACAAGAAGGTTTTTGGAGCTGCAACTGGTGAGGCCTTAGCCTTGCAATGTGAACTTGATTTCTCTTTGATCGCATGCTTGGCTTCAAGCGCAATGGGATTGGTGTGGTGTCTTAATAGTGGTGCGTCTTTCCATATGATGGGAGACAATGAGTTGTTTAGTGACTTGGAGGAGAAGGATCTCCAAATGCATATAGAGATGGGTGACGATGGTAGATGCAATGCGACCAACATTGGAACCATAACCTTTGAGAGGGAGTCAGGTAAACCATTTGTGTTGAAAGATGTTATGCATGTTCCAGGTCTAAAGAAGAACTTAGTCTTGGTTGCAATATTGGAAGACAGAGGTTATGACGTTGTTTTCAGCGAGGGAAAAGCTTTCTTTCGACATAAAACAATGGGTCAAATAAAGAGGATAGGGATTTGAGTTAAGAATCTATACAAGCTAGAGGTAGACAGATGCGCTACAATGATGAGCAAAGAAGAAGAAGTGGTGAGTTGAATGAGGGCGAATTATGGCAGAGGAGATTGGGTCATCTTAACCATGGCACCTAAAATATTTTTCAGCAGATTTCTACAGGAATTACAAAGGGTACTCTACAAGCTAGAGGTAGATGGATGCGCTGCAATGATGAGAAAATCAGAAGAAGTGGTAAGCCGGGATGAGGGCGAATTATGGTGCAGGAGATTGGGCCATCTTCACTATGGCGCCTAAAAGATTTTGTAGCAAATTTCTACTGGACTTCCCAAGGGTAATCTTGTGCAGTCAGATCAGTGAAAGGGATATACTATGGGTAAGTTTTTGAAGATAACCTTTCATGAGAAGGATAACCATGCTTTAGTGATCCTAGAGAGAATTCACAAAGACGTGTGTGGAACTTTCTCGGTTGCTTCAACATCAAAACACATGTATTATGTTATATTTGTTGATGAATATTCTCGTAGAGCGAAACATTCTCAAAGTTATGTGAGTTTGAATAATTGGTGGAGAAGGAGTCGGGGAAGCAAGTGAAGGCTCTACAGAGCAATAATGTTGGTGAATATATCTTGAACGAATTCAAAGACTTTTGTAGAAAAGAAGCAATTCGAAGAGAACTCATAGTGCCTCATAACCCACAATAGAATGGGGTTGTGGAGAGGAAGAACAGAATGATCGTGGGTGCTGCACGAGCTATGCTGCATGACCAGGGCCACTAATGCACTTGTGGGAAAAAGCATGCAACACTGTGGTTTATGTGCAAAACAGTTGTCCTCATAGAATATTTGGGATGAGTACACCTGAAGAAGGTTTTACTGATAAGAAGCCTGATATTTCTCATTTGAAGATTTTTGGCTCATATTTTTACATTCATGTGACAAAGGACTCCAGGAAGAAGCTGGAGCTGACTGTAGAAGTTGGGATATTTGTGGGCTACACAAAAACATCCCATAATTATCATGTGTATTTTCCAAACAGTCGAATGACTGTGGTGCGATGGGATATGAAATTCAATGAGGTGAAAGCCATGAAGTTGTCATTTGAGAGTGAGCTACACTTGCATGCAGAGGAGAAACTTCTTGTTCCCAAAGATAAACCTCTAGATGTGGATCCACCACAGGAGGAGATTCATGGAGTGGAGGAGTCCACTCATGCAGAACCAAACATCAAAACATGTAGAAAGAGTACCACAGAAGCTGAGAGACTGAAGCTTGATGCAACAGAGAATGTAGGAGTCCCTACATCACAGCACAAACAAATACAGTCACTTGACCGATTTACTGGATACATGTCTCTTATGATAAAGTGTGTCATGATAGAGCCATCTTCTTTAGAAGAAGCAGCGCAGGAGACCACATGGGTAGATTCCATGGTGGAGGAGTATGACTCCATTGTCAGAAACAATGCTTGGGAGATTGTTCCAAGGTCGGTGGGTAAATCAGTGGTATATTCGAAATGGATATACAAGGTAAAGAAAGCTGCTGATGGGAGCATCGAGAATTATAAGGAAAGATTTGTTGCCCAAGGCTTCTCATAGATCGAGGGGATTGTGTATGAAGAAACCTTTGCACCTATCGCATGGTATTCTTCCATAAGGACCATCCTTTCTCTCTCAGCGCGGATGGGTTGGCACATTCATCAGATGGATGTGAAGAATGTGTTCCTTAATGGGATCATTGAGGAAGAGGTGTACATTGAGCAGCCTGAAGGATTTAAGATCTTTAGCAGCGAGTCGCATCTGTGCAAACTCAAAAGAGCGTTGTATGGGCTGAAGCAAGCACCACGTGCTTGGTACACACGGATCAAAAACTATTTCACTCGACATGGCTTCACCAAGAGTGAGGCAGATGCAAACCTGTACCAAATTGTGCTGGAGGGTAAGATTTTAATCATTGTTCTATATGTTGATGATTTAATACTAATGGGTGATGAGCAGTTGATACACTCATGCAAGGAAGATCTTGCAAAGGAGTTCGAGATAAAGGATTTGGGCCTCCTTCATTATTTCCTTGGATTGGAAATATGGCAGCAAGAAGGTGAACTGTTTGTGTCTCAAGGCAAGTATGCTCAGAATATACTTGGTAAGTTTCACATGGAGGACTACAAGCCCATGGATACTCCTCTTCTAGGAAATTGGAGGAAAGAGGATGCTACATCGGCAGAGGTAGTGGATGCCACTGTTTATCGATGGTTGGTGGGTTCGCTCATGTATTTATTTAATACAAGACCGAACATATGTTATGCGGTGAATCAACTTTCACAAGCAATGGTTAAGCCTACCGAGCTCTTTTGGAATGTAGGCAAGCATGTCCTGAGGTATCTCAGGGGCACATCTGAGTATGGCTTATGGTACAGAAAGATGGATGAGGTGAAGTTGCATGGCTTCACGGATGCAGATTGGGTAGGTAGCCCAATGGACAAAAAGAGCACATCAGGAGGGGTTTTCAGTATCGGATCTACAACAGTTTATTGGTATAGTAGGAAACAAGAGATCTGTGGCACTCAGTTCAAGGGAAGCAGAATACATGGAAGCAAGTCAAGGTGCATGTGAGGCTATCTGGATGAATAAGATCCTGGTCAGTTTGTTCGGTTCACATTTAGATCCTATAGTGATACATTGTGATAATCAAAGTTTCATTAAACTCTTGATTAATCCTGTGTCTCATGATAGATCTAAACATTTTGATATCCGGTATCATCATATCAGAGATTATGTGCAGCGAAAGATCATGTTGCTTCAGTACATTCCTACGGAAGATCAGGATGCAAATATTCTGATGAAAGCACTCTGCAGGAGCAAATTCGAATACCATAGAGGCAGGATCGGGGTGAAGGAAAATCCATATCTTGTTGAGAGGGAGTGTTGAGATTCAACAAGATGATGAGCTTAGTGAAAATTAAGCACCTTCACTAAGTGGGGCCCACATGCTATTTTTAGGTGTATGTCTATTTTTAGACATGGTGAGCATATTCTATAAGTTGCAGGATGCTATTTGTAGATAGTTGATCAATTGTGAAGAATATATGAAATTCTATTTTTAGAATATTGGGAAAAGTGTATTTGTAGATCGTCGATCTAAAAATAGGTGCATGTCGATAATTATTAACCCTTAATAATAATCCGACATTAAACATCAACTTATTCTCTTGGAGCACTTTATTTCAGTGAACAACTTTGGCAAATGAGTGGGCTGAAGGAATTACGCAATTCCTAGGGTTATTGGTGGCTCATGCATGGAGGACTCAGTTAGAACTGTAGTGGAAAAGTTATGACAAAGTTGGTAGAGTAGTTGATGGAGTTGTTATTTAGTTTAACTCAGATAAGTGAGTTAAACTCAGTTGAGCTAGTTATATCTAGTTTAACTAAAAGTGAGAGTTAAGTGAATTAATTAGTTAATTAATTCACAACTAATAACTCACTAAAAACTGAACAAATACAACAATTAACTACTTGCATGTCAGTTCCAGTGGAGACCCGTGGAGAGATAGGTGAAAGGGTGAGATGGACTATCTGGTGTGACTATAGTGATGCATTCAATGCATCTAACACACATTGGAGTTGCCAATGAGGATTGCACAGTTAAGGCAAGGAAATTCGAATTCATTCAGGGGTCTTCTTCAACAGGGTTTGCACAGTGGAGGCAGGCTGTAAGGAGGCAAGAAATTGGTGCATAGGGATTCAAATTTTTACATGACAGTGTGTAATGATTGTTGATTGTACTGAGAGCTTGATGCACTAAGCTTTGTATGAGATTATTACATGATTCCATTGATATACATAATATATGATAGTTGGGGTTTTTAGCTTTAAGCTTTCCTATTAAACAACGGTGTTATGTGCAATTGAATTTATTCACATCTATTTGCAATTGAGTTTTAAATTTCTGCAAGTTTAACAGTGGAAGGATTATGTATTTAGCAAGAGGATAAATATTGTTAGATCAGGAGAATCCGGTAATACATTAGTATTAATAAATCTCTACAATATGTGAATTATAATCGTCAATCATGTATCATGTATCTCTAATGTGCACCTCTTTAACAAGCAATAATTTTTGTAGTAACCATGACAAAAAGTAAGTGAAGCAATGCATGGTCGCAGTGAAACATATAGATTATATATATACATCCTCCAATGTGAATTTACAATGAAATCATATTATGAAATGAATTAAGGATCGTAAAAAATGTTGCTTGTAAATTGAAGGAGACAAGTTAATTGACAATTTCCTTGTTATGAAGTATTATATAACAAATAAAATTCAAGGTTCAAACCCCCTCTAAATCTAGGTAATAAAAAAAAAAAAGGTTATCAAATACATACATATAATTTTTGTTTTAGACATTGGCTCACCAATTCCAAATCCCATGCAATCTTGTCATGATATTTGTCCTCTTCTCTGTCCAAATCCAGTAAACCTTGCATTGTAGTTGATTGTCCATATGTTTCAATTTAGTATTTCCTTCCACATTCCACAGTCTTATAGGAGTTCATTTGCTAACTGCTACTTGTCAAACCAACCGTGAGCACAATTGTTATTGTGTATTATTTGTTAATGCAAGTTGACTCATCACTATTATATAAGGAGCACCATGCCACATGCCACCTCGAATTACGTGTTAGTGGTCCTAATGGGGCTAGGCTTTCCTTCTTACCAAATGCCTCTAGGTTTTGAACAGTTAACCGATTTATAAGCTCTTAGCCAAACAAAAACAATTTTAAAACATACTCCAAGAAAAAAAAAAATTCATATAACATTTTAATATGTAAAAACATTTTATTTATATTTTCTTAATTTTTAAAATTATATATATATAAACATTTTATTTTCTCTATTTACAATAAATAATACTGTTATTATTTAACTGAGTATAGATATTTAAAATTATATAAATAAAAAAATATTAAATTATTTATTGTTATTATTTAATTCAGTAAAGCTTTTTAACGTTATATAAAAAATATCAAATTATTTATTGTTATTATTTAATTGTGACCTCTCCGCTGACTTCCATTGTAGGAGGGACATTCCCTTGATGGCCATTAATGAGACATTTACAGCGGCCATTGTGATATAATAATGAATACTATGTATGAGAACAAACCCAATTAAATGAATCCTACTAATGGAACAAATCCAATTTATATGCACTTAAAGGGAGATAATGAGTTGTTTGTTGAAAGGTTAATTTCACCTGCCCTGTACTTAGAGCCGCTTGCTTTAATTGTTT
The DNA here is from genome assembly GCA_034641835.2 of Pinus albicaulis. Classification (NCBI taxonomy): domain Eukaryota; kingdom Viridiplantae; phylum Streptophyta; class Pinopsida; order Pinales; family Pinaceae; genus Pinus; species Pinus albicaulis. Next base: position 1,359,830,779 of record CM076581.1, read on the forward strand.
GAAGGGCTCTGGCACAGAACCACCTTCTAATTTTGTTTGGAAGAGTCCCTGTACTGAAGCCGCTTACCATTTGCATTGAAAAGTCACTTTGAAACAGTCGTAGTCCCTGTACATTCAAAACAGAGTGTTAAAATAGAACACAGAGTATACACAGGGTTTACAATTAAAAATACAGAGCAGTTTGATTTTGGTTGAATGTGGGAGTGTTTTATGTGAAGAATAGTGGTCCCACGGACCACGTCAGAGTCCATGGTACCACGACCACACACCAGTCAGCGCAGGACACATGGCAGAATGATATTGGTTTGGGTTTTTGTTTGGTCGATTCGCAATGGTTCAAATCAGACCCAAAATATTCATTAGGGCGGATTTGAATCGATTTCGGGTCACAATGACGCCGACGTCAGCTTGCCAAAAATCAAATCCGATACGACTTTAGGGTGGAGTTTATAAGGATTTCGGGACACAATCTGGGTGACGTCAGCAGGCACCTTTTGTCACCCGAAATCTTTATGCAGACAGGTTTAATTTTTGTTTGAAGTCCAGGGTAGTGTTTGATTAAGGTTTGCACTGTAATGTTTTACATAACGCGCAAGAGGTTTTGATTAGGTGGGCCTAAGAGGCTCTTATTATTCTATTTTATTTTTATTCTCGACGACATTAGTTTTTAAAATAGATTTAGTTTAAGTTTTATTTGATATATAGTTTGTAATTTTTTTTTTGTTATACACGTTATATAAAAGCCAAAAGGCCCGAGAGCATGTGTACTGAATTGTTATGTTTTATTTCGTAAGAAGCACAACAGTGCGAATTGTAAAAACACAGCAGTGTTATTTTACAGAGACAGAGTGTGTTTTGTGAGACAGTGAGTTGGTTTTTTGCACTACGTTTTGTAGTAGTCATATTTTGTAATCCCTCTCAGTGAGGAAGAAGTGTAATAGTTGTTTTTGTTATTGAATGGAAAAGAAGTTTTTTTTCAAAGTGTTGAACTCTGTCTCCTGTTAAGAAATTTTTAATTTCTCTGTGTTAGAAGAGGAGAGTATTACTCTCTCTATTGTTATTTTGGAATTTTCAAATATTCCAACATGGTATCAAAGCTAGTCCAGGCTCTTTGAAGATCAAAGAAGCTAAAGGAAAGGAGTTCTTTGTTGCAGCAGCTTCTCCAGTAGTGTGAAGACTTGGTCAAGAAGAATCCAAAGGTATTTCTCTATATAGTTTATTGTGTTACTGTTGCAGAAAAATCAGCTATTTTAAATACATAGTCAAGTGTTTTTCAATCATAGTTAAGAGTGCAGAATGGTTGGAGCCAGCACTAGCATGGGTATTGGAAATATCCACCTCCCACTATTTAATGGGAAAAATTATGACTTCTGGTCAATAACTATGAGAGCTTTATTTGTCTCCCAAGAATTATGTGAATTTTTTGAGGATGGCTTTGAAGAGCCAGCAGATGAAGAAGAGTTTGATGATTTAACTCAGGAAAAGAAAGAGTTGCTAAAGATCAATAGGAAGAAAGACTCCAAAGCTCTCTTCTTATTGTATCAAGCAGTGCATAAGAGTGTGTTTCCGAGGATAGCAGCAGCCAAGAGATCCAAAGAAGCATGGGAAACTCTCAAGACAACCTATCAAGGCATGGAAAGAGTGAAGACAACAAAACTTCAGTTGCTGAGGAGAGACTTTGAGACTCTCTGTATGAAAGAGTCAGATAACATTGGCTCATTATTCACTCATGTGATTGGAATGGTCACACAAATAAGATCTCATGGAGAGACTCTTGAAGATAAGAGGATTGTGGAAAAACTCTTGAGGAGTCTACCCTCAAGATTTGATGTGATTGTAACCAGCATAGAGGAGACTAAGGATCTCACAATTTTTTCAGTGGATGAACTACATGCATCACTGATGAATCATGAGCAGAGATTGGGTAGGAGTGAAAACTCATCTCTTGAGCATGCCGTTAAGACGTAGATGTATTTCAGAATAGGAAGAGTGCAAGGCAGAGGAAACAAGAGAGGAAGAGGCAGAAGCCAAAACAGAGGTGGAAGGAACAGTCCAGCAAATGCTCAAGAAAAGGGCATCAATCCAAATCAGCATCGAGGCCAAGGCAGCAACCAACAAAGTGGTCAGCAGAATGCTCAAGGACAGAGGTATGATAAGTCTAATTTCCAATGTCACTATTGTAAAAAATATGGTCATTATGCTAATGAATGTAGAAATAAGCAGCATGATATAGGAAATAGAACTAGTACAAATTTCACTAGAGAAAATATCAGCCAAGATAATTTGCTTTTAGCTTGTAATATGGATGAAAAAAAGAATGAGGATTTATGGTTTCTAGACTCCGGTTGCAGTAACCATATGACAGGAAACAGAGCAATGTTTTCTATGTTAGATGAGAGTGTGAAGTCACAAGTCACACTAGGAATTGATACCAAAGTTTCTGTTATGGGAAAAGGAAATGTAAATGTTTTAACAAGGAAAGGTGCAAAGAAATCCATAGCAGATGTTTATTATGTGCCAGGAATGAAGTGTAACCTCTTAAGTATTGGACAACATGTTCAAAAGGGGTACAATGTATTTTTTGAGGATGATGTTTGTACCATCATGGACAAACCACCCAGCAAACAATGTATTGCTGAAGTAAAGATGACAAGGAACAGGATGTTCCCTCTCAGAACGAGAGAAGATTTGAGGAATGGTGAAGAGAAAGTAGCAGTTGCACAAGAGGTTATCCAAAGCGAACCAAAAGATGAAAATTGGTTGTGGCACTTGAGATTTGGACATCTCAATTTTGGAGGTGTTAATTTGTTGAATAGAAAAGGAATGGTAAGAGGTTTACCATTGATAGAGAAACCAGACAGCCTTTGTGAAGGTTGTATCTTGGGGAAACAACACAGATAAATTTTTCCTTCCGGAAAAAGTATAAGGGCGAAAGCACCCTTAGGGATTTTCCACTCATATTTATGTGGACCGATGCAAACTCCATCGCTTGCTAGCAGCCACTACATGTTAACATTCATAGATGATTTTACAAGAAAAAATTGGGTTTACTTTTTGAAAAACAAAAGTGAAGTGTTTGAAAGATTTTGCAATTTCAAGGCACTTGTGGAAAACCAAAGTGGAAGTTGCATATCAAAATCCTAAGAATCGATAGAGGAGGTGAGTATATCTCTAAATATTTTCTACGTTTTTGTAGAGAAAATGGTATTCAAAAGTAGTTTACAACTAGATATACTCATGACAAAATGGAGTAAGCTAGAAAGGAAGAATAGAACCATAATGGACATGGTGAGGAGTATGTTAAGGGCAAAGCATTTGCCTTTAATGATTTATGATTATTGGGCTAAGGCTGTACATTGTGCGATGTACATTTTGAATAGATGCCCTACAAAAACGGTGATGAACAAAGTTCTGAAAGAGGGCATGGAGTGGCACAAAGCAAGGTGTCGCACACATGAAGGTTTTTGGATGTGTGGCTTATGCACACATACTGGATCAGCTAAGGAAGAAGTTGGACAGCAAGGGGGAGAAATGTATTTTCATTAGATACAGTGAGGAATCCAAGGCTTACAGGTTATACAACCCATCCACCAAGAATTTTATTGTGAGCAGAGATGTTCAATTTATTGAAGAGGAAGCTTGGGATCGAAGCATAGAGAAAACAGTAAATGTTAAAAACTTTTTATCTCATGATGAAAATGATGATGAGTTGGCTGAAATACATCCCCAAACAGCAGCACCAACACAAGAGCAGCAAAGCACACCCTTGAGGGGAAATGAAAGTGCTTCTCCAAGCACACCACAAGGAGGAATTTCAAGTGCTTCTTCAAGCATTTGTACACCAAATGAAAGAGGTAAGAAGTTCAGAAATTTGGATGACATTTATGCACAAGAGAAAACAAATGAAGCTATCAATTCTTTGTTTGCTTTATATTGTCATGTTGATGACCCTATTCATTTTGAGGATGCTATTAAGGATAAGAAATGGATAGAAGCTATGGATGAGGAGAGAAATGCCATAGAAAGAAACAAGACTTGGGATTTGGTTGAACTCGCAAAAGTTAAAGATGTCATTGGAGTTAAATGGGTCTACAAGACCAAGAGTAATGATGAAGGCAAAATAGAGAGACACAAGGCCAGACTTATTGTCAAGGGATATAAGCAGAAGCATGGGATAGATTATGAGGAAACTTTCACACCAGTTGTGAGAATGGACACCGTGAGAGCAGTGATGTCCATAGCAGCACAAAACAAGTGGAAAGTTTACCAAATGGACGTGAAGTCAGCATTCCTAAATGAAGTGTTAATGGAAGAGGTTTACATTGAACAAGCTCTCGGCTATGAAAAGAAAGGCCAAGACCACAAAGTGTGCAAGTTGAAGAAAGCTCTTTATGGGCTGAAGCAAGCGCCAAGAGCGTGGTACAGTAGGATAGATTCCTATCTACTCGAAAATGGATTTGAAAAGTGTGAGGGAGAACCCACCCTCTACATCAAAGAAAAAGATGGTAAAACGTTGATTGTAGTTTTATATGTTGATGATGTTATTTTCATAGGTAATGATGATTACATTATTGAAAATTTTAAAACAGTCATGAAAGAAGAATTTGAAATGACTGACATGGGTTTTCTGAAATACTTCTTAGGAATAGAAGTAGAACAAGATGAAAATGGGATTTTTATCTCAGAGGAAAAATATTTTAATGAAGTGCTGGAAAGATTTAATATTCAGGAGAGCAAAGCAGCAATCAATGCCACAGTGATAGGATTAAAACTCAACAGAGAGAACAGTAGTAAGGATTTTGATCCTAGCTTGTACAAGAGCATAGTTGGAAGCCTCATGTATTTGACTGCAACTAGGCCCGACATAATGCATGTTGTTAGTTTGATTTCCAGATTCATGGAGAAGAAAAAGCATGCACATTGGCAGGCAGCGAAGAGAATTCTGAGGTATGTTAAAGGAACCAAAAGGTATGGCATTTTATATACTACTTCAAAATGTTTAGATTTAGTTGGATACATTGACAGTGACTAGGCCGGAAGTGTAGATGATCAGAAGAGCACTTTCGGTTATGTTTTTCACATGGCTTCAGAAGCCATTTCATGGGCTTCTAAAAAGAAACCCATTTTAGCATTGTTTACAGCAGAGGCAGAATATGTGGCATCTTGTCAAGCAATTTGGATGAGGAGGATGTTAAGAATTTTGTGCCAAGAGCAGACAAAAGGAACAATGATTTTTTGTGACAATAGCTCAACTATTACATTATCTAAGAATTTTGTGCTTCACAAGAGAATGAAACACATTGACACAAAGTTTCATTACATTAGAGAATTGGTAAACGGTGGTGAAATTGCTTTGGAACACTGCAGAACTCAGGAGCAGTTTGTAGACATTCTGACCAAGCCATTGGGACATAAGAGTTTTGAGTTTTTAAGAAAAATTTTGGGTATGACTGATAACCTAGCAGCTGAAATTAAGGGGGAGTATTGAAAGGTTAATTTCACCTGCCTTGTACTCAGAGCCGCTTGCTATAATTGTGTGAAGGGATCTGGCACAGAACCACCTTCTAATTTTGTTTGGAAGAGTCCCTGTACTGAAGCCGCTTTCCATTTTCATTTGAAAGTCACTTTGAAACAGTCGCAGTCACTGTACATTCAAAACAGAGTGTTAAAATGGAAAAAAGAGTATACACAGGGTTTACAATTAAAAAGATAGAGTAGTTTTATTTTGGTTGAACGTGAGAGTGTTTTATGTGAAGAACAGTGGTCCCACAGACCATGTCAATGTCCATGGTACCACGACCACACACCAGTCAGCGTAGGACACATGGCGGAAGCATATTGGTTTGGGTTTTTTTTTGGGCAATTCGCAATGGTTCAAACCGGACCCGAAATATTTATTAGGGTGGATTTGAATTGATTTCAGGTCACAATGACGCCGACGTCAGCTTGCCAAAAATCAGACCCGATACGACTTTAGGTCGGATTTTATAAGGATTTCGGGTCACAATCTGGGTGACGTCAGCGGGCACCTTTTGTCACCTGGGTTTAATTTTTGTTTGAAGTCCGGGGTGGAGTTTGATTAAGGTTTGTGCTGTAATGTTTTACATAATGCTCGAGAGGTTTTGATTAGGTGGGTCCGAGAGGCTGTTATTATTTTGTTTTAATTTTATGCCCGACGACATTAGTTTTTAAAATAGATTTAGTTTAAGTTTTATTTGATATATAGTTTGTAATGTTTTTTTTGTTATACACGGCATATAAAAGCCAAAAGGCCCGAGAGCCTGTGTATTGAATTGTTATGTTTTATTTCGTAAGAAGCACAACAGTGCGAATTGTAAAAACACAGCAGTGTTATTTTACAGAGACAGAGCGTTTTTTGTGAGACAGTGAGTTGGTTTTCTGCACTGCGTTTTGTAGCAGTCATATTTTGTAATCCCTCTCAGTGAGTAAGAAGTGTAATAGTTTTTTTTGATATTGAATGGAATAGAATTTTGTTTTCAAAGTGTTGAACTCTATCTGCTATCAAGAAATTTTTAATTTCTCTGTGTTAGAAGAGGAGAGTATTACTCTCTCTATTGTTATTCTGGAATTTTCAAATATTCCAACACTATTGAACTAACATACAAAGAATAATAGCACCTATTGTTCTGTATTGTTATTTCTCGGCTGTTCGTTGTGATATATAATGGCGTGCAGCTCTCAGGAAAATTCTGAATTTTTCATTGAATGGTAACCCTGTGAGCCAAGTCGAGGTTCCTCTTCCTCATAATATTTTTCCACGTGGTTGGATAAAAATATAGAGACGTAGTTCGTCACATAACCGCACTTGGTGGAAGCATTAAACTTTACAAATTATTAATTAGATTGCGGAGAATTTAGCATTACAACGCTAGTGGGTTTCAATAGTATAAAGATGATCATTCAAAAGGAAAAGGTAGTAAATGTTGTGATGTTTGAGTAGATTCAATAGTCAAAAATAATTGTTTTTTAAAATAATTTAAATAACGGAATTTTTTATTTTAATAGAAGAAAATTATCAATAAATATAAGGAAATGATTAAAAAATCTATAAAATCTATATAATCACAAAAGCATTAGCATTGGCAGAAATTTTATTTTCATTAAAACACATTTTAAAAGGACAAACAACCAAGCATAGAAATTTAATTTCAAAATAATCATATATTAATAAAAATATTATTGTCAATGTAGCTAAATCAAAACATAATAGTAACCATGTTCTAAATGAGCAAGTCCTAGTGTAAGGCTTTATGAAACTAATATAATATAATTTATTTAATTTAATTAAATAATATTAATGTAACATTCACACGAAAAAAAATGTACCTTTTATTCTACGGCTAATCATATTGTGTCACTCTTAGTCGAATTAGCAACATAATATATACAACTAGTCTTAGCATAAACTCATTGACTTATCTAAAGTTGATATAAAGGTTTTAAACCTTATTATTGAATATATACATACTAGGAATTGCACCATATGTTGCAAAAGAAACGTAGTAAGGCAATAGCATAGGAAAGAGTGGTCTATAAGAAATAAGAAGGCAATAGCATAGGAAAGAGTAGCCTAAAAGAAGCAAGATTTTGCAGACAACAAGTCATCGTGAAGGAATGAAAGGAAAATTTTGCTTCCATGGAAGCAAGTCGTGGAGGTTTCAAAGATATTGATGATAAGAGTTATCAACCAAAAAAATTTGTTATAGATTTTGAAATACTCAATTGGGGGTGAAAATATATATGTAAACCAACATAATATGTTCACATATATACAAATTTTGTTATAGATATTGAAATAGGAAATTGGCGGTGAAAATCCTTTGGTGATTAATAATCCAACACGTAACTCAAATAAGATATTTTGAATACATTCAAGTACAATATATCTAGCATAGATGTCAATAAAGATAATTTTTATTAACAAAAATAGAGTTTACTTCAAGTTCATCTACATATCTCAGTGGCAATTGCATGCTTATTAGAAACTGTATATGAAGAACAATAGCCTTAGTATACAAGAAAGTGAATATAATTTTAATATGGGGACATTTTTAGAAGGAGATATTGTTATTTATGTTATGGTTTATTTTCTTAACTCCAAACTTGGTTTATTCTTTCTCTATATACGTAAGAAAAAAGATACAAAGTAAATTCACAAATTTAAGTTGTAGTTTTATATTTCATAATTACAAATCTAGTTCCTTATTAAAATATTTTACACATCCTAGGTTATTCTAAATTGATCAAGAATATAGAATTATTGGGGTGGTGTTTTATGTGCACTAAAATTCCCATGAGGTCCTCACAATGTATGGGGTTCATTGCAACCTTGGATATATTCTGTGATTTGTTATGATTTTTTGCTTGTGGCTACAACTTAGTTTTGATGGAACAAATCCAATTTATATGCACTTAAAGGGAGATAATGAGCTGTTTGTTGAAAGGTTAATTTCACCTGCCCTGTACTTAGAGCCACTTGCTATAATTGTTTGAAGGGCTCTGGCACAGAACCACCTTCTAATTTTGTTTGGAAGAGTCCCTGTACTGAAGCCGCTTACCATTTGCATTGAAAAGTCACTTTGAAATAGTCGTAGTCCCTGTACATTCAAAACAGATGTTAAAATAGAACACATAGTATACACAGGGTTTACAATTAAAAAGACAGAGTAGTTTGATTTTGGTTGAACGTGGGAGTGTTTTATGTGAAGAATAGTGGTCCCACGGACCACGTCAGAGTCCATGGTACCACGACCACACACCAGTCAGCGCAGGACACATGGCAGAATGATATTGGTTTGGGTTTTTGTTTGGCCGATTCGCAATGGTTCAAATCAGACCCAAAATATTCATTAGGGCGGATTTGAATCGATTTCAGGTCACAATGACGCCGACGTCAGCTTGCCAAAAATCAGATCCGATACGAATTTAGGGTGGATTTTATAAGGATTTCGGGTCACAATCTGGGTGACGTCAGCGGGCACCTTTTGTCACCCGAAATTGTTATGCAGACAGGTTTAATTTTTGTTTGAAGTCCAGGGAAGTGTTTGATTAAGGTTTGCGCTGTAATGTTTTACATAAGGCGCGAGAGGTTTTGATTAGGTGGGCCTAAGAGGCTCTTATTATTCTATTTTATTTTTATTCTCGACGACATTAGTTTTTAAAATAGATTTAGTTTAAGTTTTATTTGATATATAGTTTGTAATGTTTTTTTTGTTATACACGGCATATAAAAGCCAAAAGGCCCGAGAGCATGTGTACTGAATTGTTATGTTTTATTTCGTAAGAAGCACAACAATGCGAATTGTAAAAACACAACATTGTTATTTTACAGAGACAGAGTGTGTTTTGTGAGACAGTGAGTTGGTTTTTTGCACTACGTTTTGTAGCAAGCCATATTTTGTAAATCCCTCTCAGTGAGGAAATAATATGTAATAGTTTTTTTATGAGTTAATGAATGGAATAGAAGTTTGTTTTCAAAGTGGAAACTCTGTCTCTTGTGAATAAATTTTATTTTCTCTGTGTTAAAGAGGAGAGTATTACTCTCTCCATTGTTTGTTTTGGAATTTTCAAATATTCCAACATGGTATCAGAGCCAATCCAGGCTCTTTGAAGATCAAAGAAGCTGAAGGAAAGGAGTTGTTTTTTGCAGCAGCTTCTCCAGCAATGTGAAGACTCAGCCAAAAATAATTCAAGGTATTTCTCTATTCAATTTATTGTGTTACTGTTGCAGAACAGTCAAGCTATTTTAAATACACAGTCAAGTGTTTTTGAATCATAGTTAAGAGTGCAGAATGGCTGGAGCCAACACTAGCATGGGTATTGGAAATATCCACCTCCCACTATTTAATGGGAAAAATTATGACTACTGGTCAATAACTATGAGAGATTTATTTACTTCCCAAGAATTATGGGAATTTTTTGAGGATGGCTTTGAAGAGCCAACAGATGAAGAAGAGTTTGATGATTTAACTCATGCAAAGAAAGAGTTGCTGAAGAGAAATATGAAGAAATACTTCAAAGCTCTCTTCTTATTGTATCAAGCAGTGCATGAGAGTGTGTTTTCGAGGATAGCAACAGCCAAGAGATCCAGAGAAGCATGGGAAACTCTCAAGACAACCTATCAAGGCATGGAAAAAGTGAAGATAACAAAACTTCAGTTGCTGAGGAGAGACTTTGAGACTCTCTGTATGAAAGAGTCAGATACTATTGACTCATTCTTCACTCATGTGATTGGAATGGTCACACAAATAATATCTCATGGAGAGACTCTTGAAGATAAGAGGATTGTGGAAAAACTCTTGAGGAGTCTACCCTCAAGATTTGATGTGATTGTAACCACCATAGAGGAGACTAAGGATCTCACAATTTTTTTAGTGGATGAACTACATGCATCACTGATGAATCATGAGCAGAGATTGGGTAGGAGTGAAAACTCATCTCTTGAGCATGCCGTTAAGACGTAGATGTATTTCAGAATAGGAAGAGTGCAAGGCAGAGGAAACAAGAGAGGAAGAGGCAGAAGCCAAAACAGAGGTGGAAGGAACAGTCCAGCAAATGCTCAAGGAAAGGGCAGCAATCCAAATCAGCATCAAGGCCAAGGCAGCAACCAACAAAGTGGTCAGCAGAATGCTCAAGGACAGAGGTATGATAAGTCTAATTTCCAATGTCACTATTGTAAAAAATATGGTCATTATGCTAATGAATGTAGAAATAAGGAGCATGATATAGGAAATAGAACTAGTACAAATTTCACTAGAGAAAATATCAGCCAAGATAATTTGCTTTTAGCTTGTAATATGAATGAAGAAAAGAATGAGGATTTATGGTTTCTAGACTCCGGTTGCAGTAACCATATGACAGGAAACAGAGCAATGTTTTCTATGTTAGATGAGAGAGTGAAGTCACAAGTCACACTAGGAATTGATAGCAAAGTTTCTGTTATGGGAAAAGGAAATGTAAATGTTTTAACAAGGAAAGGTGCAAAGAAATCCATAGCAGATGTTTATTATGTGCCAGGAATGAAGTGTAACCTCTTAAGTATTGGACAACTTGTTTAAAAGGGGTACAATGTATTTTTTGAGGATGATGTTTGTACCATCATGGACAAACCACCCAGCAAACAATGTATTGCTAAAGTAAAGATGACAAGGAATAGGATGTTCCCTCTCAGAACGAGAGCAGATTTGAGGAATGGTGAAGATAAAGCAGCAGTTGCACAAGATGCTATCCAAAGCGAACCAAAAGATGAAAATTGGTTGTGGCACTTGAGATTTGGACATCTCAATTTTGGAGGTCTTAAATTGTTGAATAGAAAAGGAATGGTAAGAGGTTTACCATTGATAGAGAAACCAGACAGCCTTTGTGAAGGTTGTATCTTGGGGAAACAACACAGAGAAAGTTTTCCTTCCGGAAAAAGTATAAGGGCGAAAGCACCCTTAGAGATTGTCCACTCATATTTATGTGGACCGATGCAAACTCCATCGCTTGCTAGTAGCCACTACATGTTAACATTCGTAGATGATTTTACAAGAAAAAATTGGGTTTACTTTTTGAAAAACAAAAGTGAAGTGTTTGAAAGATTTTGCAATTTCAAGGCACTTGTGGAAAACCAAAGTGGGCTGCATATCAAAATCCTAAGGACTGATAGAGGAGGTGAGTATATCTCTAAATATTTTCTACGTTTTTGTAGAGAAAATGGTATTCAAAAGTAGTTTACAACTAGATATACTCCGCAGCAAAATGGAGTAGCCGAAAGGAAGAATAGAACCATGATGGACATGGTGAGGAGTATGTTAAGGGAAAAGCATTTGCCTAATGATTATTGGGCTAAAGCTGTACATTGTGCAGTGTAAATTTTGAATAGGTGCCCTACAAAAGCAGTGATGAAAAAAGTGCTGAAAGAGGCATGGAGTGGCACAAAGCAAGGTGTCACACACATGAAGGTTTTTGGATGTGTGGCTTATGCACAAATTCCGAATCCGCTAAGGAAGAAGTTGGACAGCAAGGGGGAGAAATGTATTTTCATTGGATACAGTGAGGAATCCAAAGCTTATAGGGTGTACAAACCATCCACCAAGAATTTTATTGTGAGCAGAGATGTTCAATTTATTGAAGAGGAAGCTTGCGATGGAAGCATAGAGAAAACAATGAATGTTAAACACTGTTTATCTCAGGATGAAAATGATGATGAGTTGGCCGAAATACATCCCCAAACAGCAGCTCCAACACAAGGGCAGCAACTCACACCCTTGAGGAGAAATGAAAGTGCTTCTCTAAGCACACCACAAGGAGGAAATTCAAGTGCTTCTTCAAGCATTTGTACACCTAATGAAAAAGGTAAGAAGTTCAGAAATTTGAATGACATTTATGCACAAGAGGCAGCAAATGAAGGTATCAATTATTTTTTTGCTTTATATTGTCATGTTGATGACCCTATTCATTTTGAGGATGCTATTAAGGATAAGAAATGGATAGAAGCTATGGATGAGGAGAGAAATGCCATAGAAAGAAACAAGACTTGGGATTTGGTTGAACTCGCAAAAGTTAAAGATGTCATTGGAGTTAAATGGGTCTACAAGACCAAGAGTAATGCTGAAGGCAAAATAGAGAGACACAAGGCCAGAATTGTTGTCAAGGAATATAAGCAGAAGCATGGGATAGATTATGAGGAAACTTTCGCACCAGTTGCGAGAATGGACACCGTGAGAGCAGTGATGTCCATAGCAGCACAAAACAAGTGGAAAGTTTACGAAATGGACGTGAAGTCAGCATTCCTAAATGAAGTGTTAATGGAAGAGGTTTACATTGAACAACCTCTCGGCTATGAAAAGAAAGGCCAAGACCACAAAGTGTGCAAGTTGAAGAAAGCTCTTTATGGGCTGAAGCAAGCGCCAAGAGCGTGGTACAGTAGGATAGATTCCTATCTACTAGAAAATGGATTTGAAAAGTGTGAGGGAGAACCCACCCTCTACATCAAAGAAAAAGATGGTAAAACGTTGATTGTAGTTTTATATGTTGATGATGTTATTTTCATAGGTAATGATGATTAAATTATTGAAAATTTTAAAACAGTCATGAAAGAAGAATTTGAAATGACTGACATGGGTTTTCTGAAATACTTCTTAGGAATAGAAGTAGAACAAGATGAAAATGGGATTTTTATCTCACAGGAAAAATATTTTAATGAAGTGCTGGAAAGATTTAATATTCAGGAGAGCAAAGCCGCAATCACTGCCACAGTGATGGGATTAAAACTCAGCAGAGAGAACAGCAGCAAGGATTTTGATCCTAGCTTGTACAAGAGCATAGTTGGAAGCCTCATGTATTTGACTACAACTAGGCCCGACGTAATGCATGTTGTTAGTTTGATTTGCAGATTCATGGAGAAGCAAAAGCATGCACATTGGCAGGCAGCGAAGAGAATTCTGAGGTATGTTAAAGGAACCAAAAGGTATGGAATTTTATATACTACTTCAGAATGTTTAGATTTAGTTGGATACATTGACACTGACTGGGCTGGAAGTGTAGATGATCAGAAGAGCACTTTCGGTTATGTTTTTCACATGGCTTCAGAAGCCATTTCATGGGCTTCTAAAAAGAAACCCATTTTAGCATTGTTTACAACAGAGGCAGAATATGTGGCAGCTTGTCAAGCAATTTGGATGAGGAGGATGTTAAGAATTTTGTGCCAAGAGCAGACAAAAGGAACAATGATTTTTTGTGACAATAGCTCAGCTATTACATTATCTAAGAATTTTGTGTTTCACAAGAGAATGAAACACATTGACACAAAGTTTCATTACATTAGAGAATTGGTAAACAATGGTGAAATTGTTTTCAACACCGGCAGTAATCCCTAGAGCGCTTTGTAGACATTCTCACTCAAGCCATTGGGACATAAGAGTTTCTAATTAAGAAACATTTTGGGTATGACTGATAACCTAGCAGCTGAAATTAAGGGGGAGTATTGAAAGGTTAATTTCACCTGCCTTGTACTCAGAGCCGCTTGCTATAATTGTGTGAAGGGATCTGGCACAGAACCACCTTCTAATTTTGTTTGGAAGAGTCCCTGTACTGAAGCCGCTTTCCATTTTCATTTGAAATTCACTTTGAAACAGTCGCAGTCCCTGTACATTCAAAACAGAGTGTTAAAATGGAAAAAAGAGTATACACAGGGTTTACAATTAAAAAGATAGAGTAGTTTTATTTTGGTTGAATGCGAGAGTGTTTTATGTGAAGAACAGTGGTCCCACAGACCACGTCAACGTCCATGGTACCACGACCACACACCAGTCAGCGTAGGACACATGGCGGAAGCATATTGGTTTGGGTTTTTTTTTGGGCAATTCGCAATGGTTCAAACCGGACCCGAAATATTCATTAAGGTGGATTTGAATTGATTTCAGGTCACAATGACGCCGACGTCAGCTTGCCAAAAATCAGACCCGATACGACTTTAGGTCGGATTTTATAAGGATTTCGGGTCACAATCTGGATGACGTCAGCGGGCACCTTTTGTCACCCGGGTTTAATTTTTGTTTGAAGTCCGGGGTGGAGTTTGATTAAGGTTTGTGCTGTAATGTTTTACATAACGCTCGAGAGGTTTTGATTAGGTGGGCCCGAGAGGCTGTTATTATTTTGTTTTAATTTTATGCCCGACGACATTAGTTTTTAAAATAGATTTAGTCTAAGTTTTATTTGATATATAGTTTGTAATGTTTTTTTTGTTATACGCGACATATAAAAGCCAAAAGGCCCGAGAGCCTGTGTATTGAATTGTTATGTTTTATTTCGTAAGAAGCACAACAGTGCGAATTGTAAAAACACAGCAGTGTTATTTTACAGAGACAGAGTGTTTTTTGTGAGACAGAGAGTTGGTTTTCTTCACTGCGTTTTGTAGCAGTCATATTTTGTAATCCCTCTCAGTGAGTAAGAAGTGTAATAGTTTTTTTTGTTATTGAATGGAATAGAATTTTGTTTTCAAAGTGTTGAACTCTGTCTGCTATCAAGAAATTTTTAATTTCTCTGTGTTAGAAGAGGAGAGTATTACTCTCTCTATTGTTATTCTGGAATTTTCAAATATTCCAACACTATTGAACTAACATACAAAGAATAATAGCACCTATTGTTCTGTATTGTTATTTCTCGGCTGTTCGTTGTGATATATAATGGCGTGCAGCTCTCAGGAAAATTCTGGGTTTTTCATTGAATGGTAACCCTGTGAGCCAAGTCGAGGTTCCTCTTCCTCATAATATTTTTCCACGTGGTTGGATAAAAATATAGAGACGTAGTTCGTCACATAACCGCACTTGGTGGAAGCATTACAAATTATTAATGAGATTGTTAAGAGAAGAATTAAACTTTACAAATTATTAATTAGATTGCGGAGAATTTAGCATTACAACGCTAGTGGGTTTCAATAGTATAAAGATGATCATTCAAAAGGAAAAGGTAGTAAATGTTGTGATGTTTGAGTAGATTCAATAGTCAAAAATAATTGTTTTTTAAAATAATTTAAATAACGGAATTTTTTATTTTAATAGAAGAAAATTATCAATAAATATAAGGAAAGGATTAAAAAATCTATAAAATCTATATAATCACAAAAGCATTAGCATTGGCAGAAATTTTATTTCTATTAAAACACATTTTAAAAGGACAAACAACCAAGCATAGAAATTCAATTTCAAAATAATCATATATTAATAAACATATTATTGTCAATGTAGCTAAATCAAAACATAATAGTAACCATGTTCTAAATGAGCAAGTCCTAGTGTAAGGCTTTATGGAACTAATATAATATAATTTATTTAATTTAATTAAATAATATTAATGTAACATTCACACGAAAAAAAAATGTACTTTTTATTCTACGGCTAATCATATTGTGTCACTCTTAGTCGAATTAGCAACATAATATATACAACTAGTCTTAGCATAAACTCATTGACTTATCTAAAGTTGATATAAAGGTTTTAAACCTTATTATTGAATATATACATACTAGGAATTGCACCATATGTTGCAAAAGAAACGTAGTAAGGCAATAGCATAGGAAAGAGTGGTCTATAAGAAATAAGAATGCAATAGCATAGGAAAGAGTAGCCTAAAAGAAGCAAGATTTTGCAGACAACAAGTCATCGTGAAGGAATGAAAGGAAAATTTTGCTTCCATGGAAGCAAGTCGTGGAGGTTTCAAAGATATTGATGATAAGAGTTATCAACCAAAACATTTTGTTATAGATTTTGAAATACTCAATTGGGGGTGAAAACATACATGTAAACCAACATAATATGTTCACATATATACAAATTTTGTTATAGATATTGAAATAGGAAATTTGGGGTGAAAATCCTTTGGTGATTAATAATCTAACACGTAAATCAAATAAGATATTTTAAATCCATTCAAGTACAATATATCTAGCATAGATGTCAATAAAGAGAATTTTTATTAACAAAAATAGAGTTTACTTCAAGTTCATCTACATATCTCAGTGGCAATTGCATGCTTATTAGAAACTGTATATGAAGAACAATAGCCTTAGTATACAAGAAAGTGAATATAATTTTAATATGGGGACATTTTTAGAAGGAGATATTGTTATTTATGTTATGGTTTATTTTCTTAACTCCAAACTTGGTTTATTCTTTCTCTATATACGTAAGAAAAAAGATACAAAGTAAATTCACAAATTTAAGTTGTAGTTTTATATTTCATAATTACACATCTAGTTCCTTATTAAAATATTTTACACATCCTAGGTTATTCTAAATTGATCAAGAATATAGAATTATTGGGGTGGTGTTTTATGTGCACTAAAATTCCCATGAGGTCCTCACAATGTATGGGGTTCATTGCAACCTTGGATATATTCTGTGATTTGTTGTGATTTTTTGCTTGTGGCTACAACTTAGTTTTGATGGAACAAATCCAATTTATATGCACTTAAAGGGAGATAATGAGTTGTTTGTTGAAAGGTTAATTTCACCTGCCTTGTACTTAGAGCCGCTTGCTATAATTGTTTGAAGGGCTCTGGAACAGAACCACCTTCTAATTTTGTTTGGAAGAGTCCCTGTACTGAAGCCACTTACCATTTGCATTGAAAAGTCACTTTGAAACAGTCATAGTCCCTGTACATTCAAAACAGATGTTTAAATAGAACACATAGTATACACAGGGTTTACAATTAAAAAGACAGAGTAGTTTGATTTTGGTTGAACGTGGGAGTGTTTTATGTGAAGAATAGTGGTCCCACGGACCACGTCAGAGTCCATGGTACCACGACCACACACCAGTCAGCGCAGGACACATGGCAGAATGATATTGGTTTGGGTTTTTGTTTGGCCGATTCGCAATGGTTCAAATCAGACCCAAAATATTCATTAGGGCGGATTTGAATCGATTTCAGGTCACAATGACGCCGACGTCAGCTTGCCAAAAATCAGATCCGATACGAATTTAGGGTGGATTTTATAAGGATTTCGGGTCACAATCTGGGTGACGTCAGCGGGCACCTTTTGTCACCCGAAATTGTTATGCAGACAGGTTTAATTTTTGTTTGAAGTCCAGGGAAGTGTTTGATTAAGGTTTGCGCTGTAATGTTTTACATAAGGCGCGAGAGGTTTTGATTAGGTGGGCCTAAGAGGCTCTTATTATTCTATTTTATTTTTATTCTCGACGACATTAGTTTTTAAAATAGATTTAGTTTAAGTTTTATTTGATATATAGTTTGTAATGTTTTTTTTGTTATACACGGCATATAAAAGCCAAAAGGCCCGAGAGCATGTGTACTGAATTGTTATGTTTTATTTCGTAAGAAGCACAACAGTGTGAATTGTAAAAACACAACATTGTTATTTTACAGAGACAGAGTGTGTTTTGTGAGACAGTGAGTTGGTTTTTTGCACTACGTTTTGTAGCAGTCATATTTTGTAATCCCTCTCAGTGAGGAAGAAGTGTAATAGTTGTTTTTGTTATTGAATGGAAAATAAGTTTTTTTTCAAAGTGTTGAACTCTGTCTCCTGTTAAGAAATTTTTAATTTCTCTGTGTTAGAAGAGGAGAGTATTACTCTCTCTATTGTTATTTTGGAATTTTCAAATATTCCAACATGGTATCAAAGCTAGTCCAGGCTCTTCGAAGATCAAAGAAGCTGAAGGAAAGGAGTTCTTTGTTGCAGCAACTTCTCCAGCAGTGTGAAGACTTGGTCAAGAAGAATCCAAAGGTATTTATCTATATAGTTTATTGTGTTACTGTTGCAGAACAATCAACTATTTTAAATACATAGTCAAGTGTTTTTGAATCATAGTTAAGAGTGCAGAATGGCTGGAGCTAGCACTAGCATGGGTATTGGAAATATCCACCTCCCACTATTTAATGGGAAAAATTATGACTACTGGTCAATAACTATGAGAGCTTTATTTGTCTCCCAAGAATTATGGGAAATTTTTGAGGATGGCTTTGAAGAGCCAGCAGATGAAGAAGAGTTTGCTGATTTAACTCAGGCAAAGAAAGAGTTGTCAAAGACATAGGAAGAAAGACTCCAAAGCTCTCTCTTATTGTATCAAGTAAAGGTACAAGAGTGTGTTTCCGAGGATAGCACGAAGAGATCCAAAGAAGCATGGGAAACTCTCAAGATAACCTATCAAGGCATGGAAAGCATATAGACAACAAAACTTCGCCGTAGACCATTTCCTCACAATACAACAAATGATGAAAGAGTCGTATAACATTTACTCATTATTCACTCATGTGATTGGAATGGTCACACAAATAAGATCTCATGGAGAGACTCTTGAAGATAAGAGGATTGTGGAAAAACTCTTGAGGAGTCTACCCTCAAGATTTGATGTGATTGTAACCACCATAGAGGAGACTAAGGATCTCACAATTTTTTCAGTGGATGAACTACATGCATCACTGATGAATCATGAGCAGAGATTGGGTAGGAGTGAAAACTCATCTCTTAAGCATGCCATTAAGACACAGATGTATTTCAGAATAGGAAGAGTGCAAGGCAAAGGAAACAAGAGAGGAAGAGGCAGAAGCCAAAACAGAGGTGGAAGGAGCAGTCCAGCAAATGCTCAAGGAAAGGGTAGCAATCCAAATCAGCATCAAGGCCAAGGCAGCAACCAACAAAGTGGTCAGCAGAATGCTCAAGGACAGAGGTATGTTAAGTCTAATTTCCAATGTCACTATTGTAAAAAATATGGTCATTATGCTAATGAATGTAGAAATAAGCAGCATGATATAGGAAATAGAACTAGCACAAATTTCACTAGAGAAAATATCATCCAAGATAATTTGCTTTTAGCTTCTAATATGGATGAAGAAAAGAATGAGGATTTATGGTTTCTAGACTCAAGTTGCAGTAACCATATGACAGGAAACAGAGCAATGTTTTCTATGTTAGATGAGAGTGTGAAGTCACAAGTCACACTAGGAATTGATAGCAAAGTTTCTGTTATGGGAAAAGGAAATGTAAATGTTTTAACAAGGAAAGGTGCAAAGAAATCCATAGCAGATGTTTATTATGTGCCAGGAATGAAGTGTAACCTCTTAAGTATTGGACAACTTGTTCAAAAGGGGTACAATGTATTTTTTGAGGATGATGTTTGTACCATCATGGACAAACCACCCAGCAAACAATGTATTGCTAAAGTAAAGATGACAAGGAACAGGATGTTCCCTCTCAGAACGAGAGCAGATTTGAGGAATGGTGAAGAGAAAGTAGCAGTTGCACAAGAGGCTATCCAAAGCGAACCAAAAGATGAAAATTGGTTGTGGCACTTGAGATTTGGACATCTCAATTTTGGAGGTCTTAATTTGTTGAATAGAAAAGGAATGGTAAGAGGTTTACCATTGATAGAGAAACCAGACAGCCTTTGTGAAGGTTGTATCTTGGGGAAACAACACAGAGAAATTTTTCCTTCCGGAAAAAGTATAAGGGCGAAAGCACCCTTAGAGATTTTCCACTCATATTTATGTGGACCGATGCAAACTCCATCGCTTGCTAGCAGCCACTACATGTTAACATTCATAGATGATTTTACAAGAAAAAATTGGGTTTACTTTTTGAAAAACAAAAGTGAAGTGTTTGAAAGATTTTGCAATTTCAAGGCACTTGTGGAAAACCAAAGTGGGCTGCATATCAAAATCCTAAGGACTGATAGAGGAGGTGAGTATATCTCTAAATATTTTCTACGTTTTTGTAGAGAAGATGGTATTCAAAAGTAGTTTACAACTAGATATACTCCGCAGCAAAATGGAGTAGCCGAAAGGAAGAATAGAACCATAATGGACATGGTGAGGAGTATGTTAAGGGCAAAGCATTTGCCTAATGATTATTGGGCTAAAGCTGTACATTGTGCAGTGTACATTTTGAATAGGTGCCCTACAAAAGTAGTGATGAACAAAGTGCTGAAAGAGGCATGGAGTGGCACAAAGCAAGGTGTCACACACATGAAGGTTTTTGGATGTGTGGCTTATGCACAAATTCCGAATCCGCTAAGGAAGAAGTTGGACAGCAAGGGGGAGAAATGTATTTTCATTGGATACAGTGAGGAATCCAAAGCTTATAGGGTGTACAACCCATCCACCAAGAAGTTTATTGTGAGAAGAGATGTTCAATTTATTGAAGAGGAAGCTTGCGATGGAAGCATAGAGAAAACAATGAATGTTAAACACTGTTTATCTCAGGATGAAAATGATGATGAGTTGGCCGAAATACATCCCCAAATAGCAGCTCCAACACAAGGGCAGCAAGGCACACCCTTGAGGAGAAACGAAAGTGCATCTCTAAGCACACCACAAGGAGGAAATTCAAGTGCTTCTTCAAGCATTTGCACACCTAATGAAAAAGGTAAGAAGTTCAGAAATTTGAATGACATTTATGCACAAGAGGCAGCAAATGAAGGTATCAATTCTTTGTTTTCTTTATATTGTCATGTTGATGACTCTATTCATTTTGAGGATGCTATTAAGGATAAGAAATGGATAGAAGCTATGGATGAGGAGAGAAATTCCATAGAAAGAAACAAGACTTGGGATTTGGTTGAACTCGCAAAAGTTAAAGATGTCATTGGAGTTAAATGGGTCTACAAGACCAAGAGTAATGCTGAAGGAAAAATAGAGAGACACAAGGCCAAACTTGTTGTCAAGGGATATAAGCAGAAGCATGGGATAGATTATGAGGAAACTTTCGCACCGATTGCTAGAATGGAAACCATGAGAGCAGTGTTGTCCATAGTAGCACAAAACAAGTGGAAAGTTTACCAAATGGATGTGAAGTCAGCATTCCTAAATGGAGTGTTAATGGAGGAGGTTTACATTGAACAACCTCTCGGATATGAAAAGAAAGGCCAAGAGCACAAAGTGTGCAAGTTGAAGAAATCTCTCTATGGACTAAAGCAAGCACCAAGAGCATGGTATAGTAGGATAGATTCCTATCTACTGGAAAATGGATTTGAAAAGTGTGAGGGAGAACCCACCCTCTACATCAAAGAAAAAGATGGAAAAATGTTGATTGTAGTTTTATATGTTGATGATGTTATTTTCACAGGTAATGATAATTACCTTATTGAAAATTTTAAAATAGTCATGAAAGAAGAATTTGAAATGACTGACATGGGTTTGTTGAAATACTTCTTAGGAATAGAAGTAGAACAAGATGAAAATGGGATTTTTATCTCACAGGCAAAATATGTTAATGAAGTGCTAGAAAGATTTAATATGCAGGAGAGCAAGGCAGCGATCACTCCAACAGTGATGGGATTAAAACTCAGCAGAGAGGACAGCAGCAAGGATTTTGATCCTAGCTTGTATAAGAGCATAGTTGGCAGCCTCATGTATTTGACTGCAACTAGGCCCGACATAATGCATGCTGTTAGTTTGATTTCCAGATTCATGGAGAAGCCAAAGGATGCACATTGGCAGGCAGCGAAGAGAATTCTGAGGTATGTTAAAGGAACCAAAAGGTATGGCATTTTATATACTGCTTCAGAATGTTCAGATTTAGTTGGATACACTAACAGTGATTGGGCTGGAAGTGTAGATGATCGGAAGAGCACTTCCGGTTATGTTTTTCACATGGATTCAGGAGCCATTTCATGGGCTTCTAAAAAACAGCCCATTGTAGCATTGTCTACAGCAGAGGCAGAATATGTGGCAGCCACAGCAGCAGCTTGTCAAGCAATTTGGATGAGGAGGATGTTAAGAAGTTTGTGCCAAGAGCAAGTAAAAGGAACAATGATTTTTTGTGACAATAGCTCAGCTATTACATTATCTAAGAATTTTGTGTTTCACAAGAGAATGAAACACATTGACACAAAGTTTCATTACATTAGAGAATTGGTAAACGGTGGTGAAATTGCTTTGGAACACTGCAGAACTCAGGAGCATTTTGTAGACATTCTGACCAAGCCATTGGGACATAAGAGTTTTGAGTTTTTAAGAAAAATTTTGGGTATGACTGATAACCTAGAAGCTGAAATTAAGGGGGAGTATTGAAAGGTTAATTTCACCTGCCTTGTACTCAGAGCCGCTTGCTATAATTGTGTGAAGGGATCTGGCACAAAACCACCTTCTAATTTTGTTTGGAAGAGTCCCTGTACTGAAGCCGCTTTCCATTTTCATTTGAAAGTCACTTTGAAATAGTCGCAGTCCCTGTACATTCAAAACAGAGTGTTAAAATGGAAAAAAGAGTATACACAGGGTTTACAATTAAAAAGATAGAGTAGTTTTATTTTGGTTGAACGCGAGAGTGTTTTATGTGAAGAAAAGTGGTCCCACAGACCACGTCAACATCCATGGTACCACGACCTCACACCAGTCAGCGCAGGACACATGGCGAAAGCATATTGGTTTGGGTTTTTTTTTGGGCAATTCGCAATGGTTCAAACCGGACCCGAATATTCATTAGGGTGGATTTGAATTGATTTCAGGTCACAATGACGCCAACGTCAGCTTGCCAAAAATCAGACCCGATACGACTTTAGGTCGGATTTTCTAAGGATTTCGGGTCACAATCTGGGTGACGTCAGCAGGCACCTTTTGTCACCCGCGTTTAATTTTTGTTTGAAGTCTGGGGTGGAGTTTGATTAAGGTTTGTGCTGTAATGTTTTACATAACGCTCGAGAGGTTTTGATTAGGTGGGCCCGAGAGGATGTTATTATTTTGTTTTAATTTTATGCCCGACGACATTAGTTTTTAAAATAGATTTAGTTTAAGTTTTATTTGATATATAGTTTGTAATGTTTTTTTTGTTATACGCGGCATATAAAAGCCAAAAGGCCCGAGAGCCTGTGTATTGAATTGTTATGTTTTATTTCGTAAGAAGCACAACAGTGCGAATTGTAAAAACACAACAGTGTTATTTTACAGAGACAGAGTGTTTTTTGTGAGACAGTGAGTTGGTTTTCTGCACTGCGTTTTGTAGCAGTCATATTTTGTAATCCCTCTCAGTGAGTAAGAAGTGTAATAGTTTTTTTTGTTATTGAATGGAATAGAATTTTGTTTTCAAAGTGTTGAACTCTGTCTGCTATCAAGAAATTTTTAATTTCTCTGTGTTAGAAGAGGAGAGTATTACTCTCTCTATTGTTATTCTGGAATTTTCAAATATTCCAACACTATTGAACTAACATACAAAGAATAATAGCACCTATTGTTCTGTATTGTTATTTCTCGGCTGTTCGTTGTGATATATAATGGCGTGCAGCTCTCAGGAAAATTCTGGGTTTTTCATTGAATGGTAACCCTGTGAGCCAAGTAGAGGTTCCTCTTCCTCATAATATTTTTCCACGTGGTTGGATAAAAATATAGAGACGTAGTTCGTCACATAACCGCACTTGGTGGAAGCATTACAAATTATTGATGAGATTGTTAAGAGAAGCATTAAACTTTACAAATTATTAATTAGATTGCGGAGAATTTAGCATTACAACGCTAGTGGGTTTCAATAGTATAAAGATGATCATTCAAAAGGAAAAGGTAGTAAATGTTGTGATGTTTGAGTAGATTCAATAGTAAAAAATAATTTTTTTTTAAAATAATTTAAATAACGGAATTTTTTATTTTAATAGAAGAAAATTATCAATAAATATAAGGAAAGGATTAAAAAATCTATAAAATCTATATAATCACAAAAGCATTAGCATTGGCAGAAATTTTATTTTTATTAAAACACATTTTAAAAGGACAAACAACCAAGCATAGAAATTTAATTTCAAAATAATCATATATTAATAAAAATATTATTGTTAATGTAGCTAAATCAAAACATAATAGTAACCATGTTCTAAATGAGCAAGTCCTAGTGTAAGGATTTATGAAACTAATATAATATAATTTATTTAATTTAATTAAATAATATTAATGTAACATTCACACGAAAAAAAATGTACTTTTTATTCTACGGCTAATCATATTGTGTCACTCTTAGTCGAATTAGCAACATAATATATACAACTAGTCTTAGCATAAACTCATTGACTTATCTAAAGTTGATATAAAGGTTTTAAACCTTATTATTGAATATATACATACTAGGAATTGCACCATATGTTGCAAAAGAAATGTAGTAAGGCAATAGCATAGGAAAGAGTGGTCTATAAGAAATAAGAAGGAAATAGCATAGGAAAGAGTAGCCTAAAAGAAGCAAGATTTTGCAGACAACAAGTCATCGTGAAGGAATGAAAGGAAAATTTTGCTTCCATGGAAGCAAGTCATGGAGGTTTCAAAGATATTGATGATAAGAGTTATCAACCAAAAAATTTTGTTGTAGATTTTGAAATACTCAATTGGGGGTGAAAATATATATGTAAACCAACATAATATGTTCACATATATACAAATTTTGTTATAGATATTGAAATAGGAAATTGGCGGTGAAAATCCTTTGGTGATTAATAATCCAACACGTAACTCAAATAAGATATTTTAAATACATTCAAGTACAATATATCTAGCATAGATGTCAATAAAGAGAATTTTTATTAACAAAAATAGAGTTTACTTCAAGTTCATCTACATATCTCAGTGGCAATTGCATGCTTATTAGAAACTGTATATGAAGAACAATAGCCTTAGTATACAAGAAAGTGAATATAATTTTAATATGGGTACATTTTTAGAAGGAGATATTGTTATTTATGTTATGGTTTATTTTCTTAACTCCAAACTTGGTTTATTCTTTCTCTATATACGTAAGAAAAAAGATACAAAGTAAATTCACAAATTTAAGTTGTAGTTTTATATTTCATAATTACAAATCTAGTTCCTTATTAAAATATTTTACACATCCTAGGTTATTCTAAATTGATCAAGAATATAGAATTATTGGGGTGGTGTTTTATGTGCACTAAAATTCCCATGAGGTCCTCACAATGTATGGGGTTCATTGCAACCTTGGATATATTCTGTGATTTGTTGTGATTTTTTTCTTGTGGCTACAACTTAGTTTTGATTTTCACCTAGTTATCATGATTCAAAACTTTTTTATAATCTTAGATCCTTATAGCATTATATATATTATGTGAGTTAATCTGATTTTTTATTTGTCGCAATGATTCAAAAATCAGTTATTCTACCACAATATTGACTTTCTTGTTGTCTGTTTTGTTTATCTAATTAAAATAATTTACACACCCTAGGTTATTCTAAATTGATCAAGAGTATAGAATTATTAGGGTGGTATTATATGTGCACTAAAATTCCCATGAGGTCCATCACAATGTATGGGGTTCATTGCAACCTTGGATATATTCTGTGAGTTGTTGTGATTTTTTGCTTGTGGCTACAACTTAGTTTTGGTTTTCACCTAGTTATCATGATTCAAAACTTTGTTATAATCTTAGATCCTTATAGCATTATATATATTATGTGAGTTAATGTGATGTTTTTTGTGTCACAATGATTCAAAAATCAGTTATTATTCCACAATATTGACCTTTTGTTGTCTGTGTTGTTTATCCTATTATAATATTTTACACATCTTAGGTTATTCTAAATTGATCAAGAGTATAGAATTATTCGGGTGGTGTTATATGTGCACTAAAATTCCCATGAGATCCATCACAATGTATGGGGTTCATTGCAACCTTGGATATATTTTGTGAGTTGTTGTGATTTTTTGCTTGTGGCTACAACTTAGTTTTGGTTTTCACCTAGTTATGATGATTCAAAACTTTGTTATCATCTTAGATCCTTATAGCATTATATATATTATGTGAGCTAATGTGATGTTTTCTTTGTCACAATGATTTAAAAATCAATTATTATACCACAATATTGACTTTCTTGTTGTCTGTTTTGTTTATAAACCCCTTAAAAAAACCAGAGGAACATTTGATTTTACAGTGTGATCTCTCCAGCATGGGTGGAGGTTCAACTTACTCTATTGTTAATCACATAGTGTCAATTTTGTAAAAATATAATCTACAATTAGGAGATTGGGTTTTTTCTTTTGTAAGTTTTGTTTGGAATTGAAAAATAAAATAAAAATATAAAAGCTAAAATTATGTAGTGAGAAACATTGTTTAAAATTTCATAATAAAAAGTTGAGTAAGTTTGACATCATATAATATGAAAAATTTTAAAAGCTAAAATTAGGTAATTAAAGATATGTATATAGTTTTTTTTTAACCGAAGAAAGAGTATGTATGTAGTTACAAACTGTTTTGTAGTTACAAACTATTACAATCAAGTAATTAAAGGTAAATTTAGTGTTATTTAAGAAATAAGAATTATGAACATTCATCATTATTGTTCAAGATAAATATGTCATGTGAAATAATTTGGAAATTTAAAAATATTACATATTTTAAAAAATTTCGTTATTAATTTAATTTTTTATATATTAAGAAATACTACTCATGAATAATAAAAAAATTGTAACATAAATAATATATAACAAAAAAACCATGTATTTTTGGAATAATAAAGTAGTTGTAACAAAAATAATATGGAACAAGAAAAAATATGTATATTTGGATGTATGAAATTTAGATACATTTTATTAAGTGAAATTTTAAAACAATAATGGTTATAAACATTTAAAAATAATTTTATTAAATAATTAGTTTAGATCTATATTATTGATGAGAGGGATCAATGAGGTTTGCATATCAAGACATTTAATCTCTCTTGGCTCATGGTAGATCTAGAGTTAGGCCATCTTAATTTCCCCCTTTAGATAAACCACATTCCACATGAATACCATGAGTCAATACCATGGGTTGTTTTTATAGTTTAGTATTATTTTTATTTTTTATTTGACCTAGTTAAAATGTTCATTACAATATGTCAATCTTTTTATTTAATTTACTTTTATTTTTATTTTTGTGTAATTTGACAAAGTCACCAAAACATAAGTTCAATAACTTATTAAAAAAAAAAAACTAACATTATAAAAAACATATATAAAACTTTAACTTGTCAATCTAATGGCCTAAAACAAATTTTAAAAGAATAATGGTTATAAACATTTAAAAATAATTTTATTAAATAATTAGTTTAGATCTATATTATTGATGAGAGGGATCAGTGAGGTTTGCATATCAAGACATTTGATCCCTCTTGGGTCTTGGTAGATCTAGAGTTAGGCCATCTTAATTCCCCCCTTTAGATAAACCACATTCCACATGAATACCATGAGTTGTTTTTATAGTTTAGTAAATAATTTTATTAAATAATTAGTTTAGATCTATATTATTGATGAGAGGGATCAATGAGGTTTGCATATAAAGACATTTGATCCCTCTTGGCTCTTGGTAGATCCAGAGTTAGGCCATCTTAATTTACCCCTTTACATAAACCACATTCCACATGCATACCATGAGTCAATACCATGGGTTGTTTTAGTATTATTTTTATTTTTTATTTGACCTAGTTAAAATGTTCATTACAATATGTCAATATTTTAATTTAATTTACTTTTATTTTTACTTTTGTGTAATTTGACATAGTCACCAAAACCTAAACTCAATAACTTATTAAAAAAAAAACTAACATTATAAAAGACATATATAAAACTTTAACTTGTGATTCTAATGGCCTAAAACATTTCAATCATCTAACATTTGATCCAATGACTCATACATTGACACAGTGGCACCTAGGGGAATTGTTTTCAAATAAGAACGTCTTACGACGTAATAATTACCCACATATAATTATGCTTATAATCTTTGGCTCATATATTTTATCACATTATAAAATCTATATAAATATTCATAATGGCGATCGTTTCATAACTTTATTGGCATAAACTTTAATATTTTCATAGCAAATAATGCTTACCTTAAATTCACATTTATGCATGAATCTGTAGTTTGTTAATACCATGAGTTATCTAGGACGTCCTAGCAATTGAATGTTGATTGTCCTGGCAATTAAACCTCTTGATAGTAGTAAGATATTCCGTGATTTTGTGCGGGTTTCGATGGCCACCTGCCATAGATATGACCGTTGTTTTCCTTGGAGATCTATGGTTAGCATTTCTGGTGGGAAATGACTTGTTAATCACGCCAACCCTAGGTGGCTCTGAAATTTGTGATTGTTTCTGTGTAGGTTAGATTTATCTGGTTTTGAGGGTTTGATACTGCGGTGATGGAACTCTGGCTCTGCTTGGCAACGGGTATCATCACATCTTATGATGTCTCCAGAGGCGTGATGCACCATGGACTGTAGTATGACAGGAAGAAGAATCCATGATTTAGAATACTCTGGCTTTTCTGATGGAACTCGAACTCTGTTGCCGATGCAATTTCTTCGACCTCTGTCGCTGTTGCAATTTTCACGATTCCAATGTTTTTCAAACTACTCGATTCTGGTAAACCTTACCACGTTTTTATCATTGTTGGCCTTTTCCAAGTTTTTTTCTAAATCTAAATTATATCTCTTTATCAGTATTGAAGTGTTAAATTCTCATTTCTTTTGTATTCATTTAATTTCACTTCGAAGTTTGGATTTATCAAGGAGCACTTCTTCCACTACTCTATATTTTCTGAATTTACTCATTCTCTGAGTCCAGTTCTTCGTCTTTGTTATATATAATGCCTTATGTCTTTGCCTCACAATGTCTTTTCTATGGTTCCATGTTTTCAGGTCAGCTCTCTTACCGAATAGCAAACCCGTGTTGAAAACTTCTTATTGCACTCCGGAAGTCTCGGTCCTCTGCTAATCTTTTCACTCATATTCCAGGTACTTCTAAAGGTCTCGCTCAAAAGTCTTTATTATCTCAGGAAATATTCTATATTTCACTAGGTTATGGTAACAATCGCATGATTTGTTTAAGAACTCACCTGTTGGGCCTTAATTTGTTTAGCATGAGTCATTTTTATGTACATACCTTCCCACACATTTTGTATAATTATTTTAACATTTCCTTGTGAGAAATTTTAGGCCTTGATTAAAATCTCTACTATACCTTACACTGTAATATTCTCCATGTTATAGTTTATGTGTAGTTTTCTGCGTTACTTCTCTCTTAAATCGTTTTTCATCTTGGAGATGGCTACTGTTGAAATATTTATTTTGAGAAAGTACTTCATTCGGACCTTATGTATATATATTTAAGCACACTTTCTTATTCATGCTACTTAATGATATATAAAGACTGTAATTGTAAGGACATTACGCTCCAATTTTCTGTTTATATAGCTTATTTTTCTATTCATTTGATTTTATATTTATGTGCTCGGTCTTCAGGAATTAAACTCTGGTTTAGGTATGTTTTCCCACTTCTTTAATATAATCCTAATCTCTAGCATTATTTATTCTTTTAAGATAATAGATTTATTTTTTTCATCTTCTATTATGTATCTTTACTTGCATCATGGTGTCCAGACCACTTAAAACTATGTTTGTGTATAAATGGTTAGGGGTAGTGATGAGTACTGGGTTGGGGTTTCACCCTCGTACCTAGAACTAATGGCTCATCCCATTCTAGCTTAGTAGACAATAATCTTTCTAATTCTGTTTCTTTGCACGGTAGTTTATAATTTTAGTAATTAATCACTTTATCATTATATCTCTCTGTCCTAGTTCTTTTAAATGCATCCTGACAGATAAAAAAATTCTGACAATAAAATATTATGTATAGTTGTCTAATTTATGGTTAGCGAGTTTTATTCTTGATATTCATTTGTTGTAATTTTTCTAAGTGTCTTACAACTAATATTGTTTTTCTTATCTAAATGTTCACAAGATTATTCTACAAAATCTTAGAGTAGAAATCACAGAGTTTGCAAGTATTTGCTGAGTTATTTACCATTCATAACTTGTCCTTTTTCTATTAGAAAGAAATGTTCCAAAAGAAAAACCGCTTTCTCCTAAAATTAAATAACAGTTAACTGTGTACAAATATCTTGAAAACAACCTTCCCGTCTAATTAATTCTGAAATAAAAAGTAACTTATCTGAAAGTGTATTTCGATGTTGGTGTCCACCCAACCTTCAAGAGAGGCGATTACGTCCTCCTCTTGCCTGTGTGCTCCACTCCTGAAGAGGTACATCTTAACAGTAGTTTTTCTATTGTGACCTTAGGACTCCAGGTCCAGTCAGTGCCAGAAAATTTTAGGGCTTGCTGAGTGATTTCCACTTGTCTCTACTAGCTCAGGAAACTTTTCCACTCTTCTCCTCAATCCCTGAACAGAACCCCTATTCCTCACTGGGATGATTCTCTTATCCCCAAAGGAGCAGGTAACTATTCAAACTATCCAACCACCTTTCAGTTCCTGGAAAACATTTACCATCAACCTTTTTACTTTTTATGGAACCACTTTCCATAGCCAATTTTATTTTTCACAATAAAAATAAAGAAAAATAAACTTTTCCAGAAAAAAAATTAAGTGTCTTAGTATTTTCTTTAAAAATAATAATAAAATGTCATATAACTAGTTAACAACTAGTTAATACTAAATGCAGTTGTCACAACTTCCACCCTGCAAGTAACACTGTCCTCGGTGTTTCACTTCAGCTCATAAAACAACTCTAGATAATCCTCACGCACAAATCCTTCATCTTCCCAGATAGCCTCATCTGAGCTGAAGTGCTTCCATTGCACTTTAACCTGGGTGATGACTCGCTTCTGGAGCATAATTTATCTCCTATCTAGTATGTGTTGAGGCTCAATTATAAACTCATCGTCCAGCTCTACCAGCAAACAACAAAGTTTCTTGTTAAATTTTCATAAATAATTCATGCTTTAAGTTAGGATTTCCTGATTCTATCCTACCTGAATATTATGCCAATGAATTACGTGCTTCGTATCATGCACATATCGCTTTAACAGTGACACATGAAACACCTTCTGTACTCGGATGTGGCTAGGTAAAGCCAACTGATATGCCAGAGGTCCTATCCTTTTCAAAATTTTGAAGGGTCCAAAAAACTTGGGAGCTAACTTGGCACAAGAGGCCAACTTCAAGGTACTCTTCTTGGATTTCATCCTCACATACACATGGTCAACCACTTTGAATTCTCGATAAGTCATCTTCTTATCTGCATAGATCTTCTGCCGATCTTGTGCAACTTCCAAATTTTCTCTGATTTGCTTTACTTCTGACTCCATTTCAGCCAACATTTCTAGTCCGAGTATTAGTTTCGTTTCGGGGCTACTCCAATTTATGGGTGTGTGAAATTGCCTCCCATATAGAGCTTCGAAAGGACTGATATTAAGGGACTCTTGATAACCATTTTTGTAAGAAAATTCAACCAGATGTAAATATCTTCCCATTTGGTTGGTTGTTGCATCACATACATGCGCAACATGTCTTCCAAAACTTGGTTTACCCGCTCTGTTTGAGAATCTCTCTGGGGATGATAAGAAATGCTAAAGTTTATTTGGGTCCCCAGACCCATAAAAAAAGTTTTCCAAAATGATGAAATAAACTTAACATCTCGGTCCGAAATAATAGTTTTTGGAATGTCGTGCAGTCTGAATATTTCTCTCATGAAAATATCTGCTATCTGTACAGTCTTATAAGTAGATTGTACAGGTATAAAATGTGCAAATTTACTCAATCTATAGATTACCACCATGATGGAGTCATTGTGCCTCTTTGACCTGGGTAAACCCATAATGAAGTCTAGGGATATGACCTCCCACTTCCATTCTAGTACTGGTATGGGTTGCAACAATCCTGTGGGATGTCAATGCTCCACCTTTACCTGTTGACACTCCAAACATTTGTTTAAATATTCAGCAATGTTTCTATGCATACTAGGCTAGAAATAAATTTTCCTAATTGCAGTTAAAATTTTCTAGTATTGTGGGTGTCCTGCATAGTTACTTCGATGATATTCATTCATGATTAACTCCTTTAGGTCCACACAGTTTGACACATATAAGTTTCCTCTAAAAGGTTAGAATTTTTTCTTTATTAACTACATATTCAGAAGTGTTTTCTTGCTTTCTGGCCTCTTCCATTTGCTGCCATAGGAATTAATATTCAGGATCCTTCTGTGCTTCCTGTTTTACTTGATCCATGAATTTTCATTCAAGATTATTATAGTAAAGCTCATAAAATCTATGCATTTTTCTACTTAAAGCATCAGCCACCCAGTTTTCCTTACCCTTCACATGTTGGATGTCCATATTAAACTCACTTAGGAAGACATTCCATCTTGCCTATCGAGAGTTTTAGCTTGTTTGAGATAACTTGTGAGGCTGCTATGATCCGTATTTAGTACAAAATTTATTTCCCAACCAGTAGTGTCTCCATACCCGGAGTGCATGTACTACTGCTCTTAACTCTAGATCATAGGTTGAATATATTTGTTCATGCTCCTTCAACTTTCTTGACTCAGAAGCCACTACTTTTCCTTCCTGAGATAAAGCTGCCCCAACTCCCTCTTTACAAGCATCTGTACAACCTTCAAATTCTTTTTTGGGGTTAGCTACTCTCAACACTGGTGGAGTGGTAAATAGCTGCTTCAACCTCTCAAAATTGTTCTGGCATTCAACAATCCACTTAAAGGCTTTTCCTTTTCTCTGCAAGGTGGTAATTAGAAAAGAAATTCTAGAAAATCCTTCAATAAATCTTCGATATTACCCAGCCAATCCCATAAAGGATTGAATATATGCCACATTCTGGGGTACCCACCATTCCATGATTGTCTTGATTTTCTCTGGATCAACAACAATCCCTTGTACTGAAATAACATGGCCTAACTACTGGATTTCTGTTTTGAATAAATCACATTTGCTGAACTTAGCGTACAGCTGGTGTTTTCTTAACATTTCCAGCACAATCCTTAGATGTTCTCTATATTATTCTTGGTTCTTAGAATAAATTAAAATATCATCAACGAATATGAGTACAAAATTATCTAGGAAATAATGAAATATACCATGCATTAATCTCATAAATGTCGCAGGTGCATTTGTTATCCCAAAGGGTAACACCACAAACTCATAATGCCCATACCTGGTACAGAAAGAAGTCTTGTAAATCTCTTCATCCTTGATTCGAATCTCATGATATCCAGATACTAAATCTATTTTTTAGAATACTGTAGCCCCCTTCAGCTGATCGAATAGATCATCAATCCTTAGTAAAGGATATTTATTTTTTATTGTTAACTTGTTGAGCTATCTATAGTCCATGCACATTCGCATGGTTCCATCCCTCTTCTTAACGAAAAACACTAGTGCTCCCCAAGGGGACACACTTGGACGAATATATCCTTTGTCCAACATTTCTTTTAATTGCATTTTTAATTCAGTTAATTCTAGAACACTCATTCTGTAAGGAACCCTTAACACTGGTGATGCTTCTGGCATTAATTCAATGGTAAATTCAATATCCCTTCTTGGCGGTAATCCGGGTATGTATTCTGGAAAGACATTCATGAAATCTTGTACCACTGGTATGTTCTCCATCATAGGAGACTTCTCCTTGGAATCCCACATGGATAGCATAATTCTGACATCCCTTCCTCATACATTTATTCATTTGGGATGCTATAATAGGACGTAACTGTAAGGGTTTCTTGATTCCTTGAATCTCCTTGCGTGTTCCATCTTGCATTCTATAATAAATGATCTTTCTTTGCATTCCACCAAGGTCTAATGTTTTTCTAGCCAATCCATACCCAAAAAACATCATATGACACTAATGGCAGTATGTTCAGGTCCATATTTAACTACTTCTATGCAATTTCCAATGTGTAGTATGGACTATTGGTAGTTACTTTTCTTTTTTCTCCTCTGGCTAGCTATACCAGCTAATGATTTTTGAATTTCCACCCTTTTAATTTACAAAATTACACTAATATGGGATTAACATAACATAGACTTGCACCTGGGTCTACCAAAATAGAAACAGATTAAGACAGTAACTTACCTTCTAGCTCTATCATTGTTGGTTGATAATCTACCTGTCAATATTCCAACACTGCATTAATACGAGGTATTTTTTGAGCCACATTGCCTATTGTAGAAGCCTCTTGCAAATTTGCAACTGTTTCACTTCTCGCTCCTCGTGGGTAATTTTTAAAATAATGTGCTTCACCACGCCCCCAATACTGCAGGGGTGGTTTGGTTATTTTCCCTTGCTCAAGCTTGCTAGATGCCTCTGTAGGCCTTTCTTCAGTTGGACATCATTTCTTTGACGATTTCTACCAAACTGGTTACTTATAGAACTTCATGCAGAATTCTTAAAATTGTTATTTTTGGCCCCCTTGAAGTTTGAGTTGTTTTTCTGACCTTTTTTCGGCTGCCAACTTTTCCCCACTTCCCCTTTTGCCTTGGACTGCCTGTAGCACATTCGTGCCTTACAAATGGCTTCTTCCACGGTTCTAGGATTTACAAATTCAATTTGCTTCTTCATATGGGTTGGCAGACTACTCAGGAATATTTGACCCTTAGCTTTTTCTTCTATGAGGTATGGAACGTAACTTAATAGAGAGGTGAACTTGGTAATATACTCGTCCGTGGTCATCTCTCCCAGCTTCAAGTCATGAAATTATTTAGATTTATCATTGTAGAAACATTCTTTTAAATACTTATCTTTAAATTATTGCTGGAATGATTCCTAGGTAACAACTTGGTCTTCAAAGCTACGAACGTTCTTTACTTCTTCCCACCACAGGGTGGCCTTTTCCCTTAACTAATATGTGGCAAATCTGGCTTTTAGGTTGTCGTTGTACTCGTAGACTTGAAAATATTTATTCATATTTATCAACCAAGCCTCTCCCCCTTCTTCAACTTCCCCCTCAAATGTAGGTGGCTTTATTTTTCGAAACTCACCCTGAAGCTCCACTTTTTGCTTCTTAACTTCTTGTTGATACGACACATTGCCAGAAACTGCTTCATTATAGTTTTTGTTTTTGTTGCTTCACTGTGAAGGGATTCTTTCCACTCTGTTAGTGGTGTCCTTTGTTTGTCGCTCGTTACCTTGCTGCATCTCTCTATCAACACTAGGTTGTTCCATTCCCTGATTCTGCTTGTTTGAAAGACTCTTGAGCATCAGTTCTTGCTCTTGTATCAAGCATTCTTTATCACTCCGAACCCGCACCGTTTCTTCCTGTACCTTCTGAAAAGTATTTAACAGAATGCTAGTTTGGTGTTGTTGTTCCTCCAAAGGTATATTTGTTTGCTAGTGTTGATCCACACTCAGCTGAACCCACATCTCAGGACTCACTTCTGGTCGTGGTTGAGGTTCCCCGGTGTCCTGGGGTGGTTTTTGTGTTGACCCCCTTCTCATGACGTTTCCTGTTATGCTTCTCTTCTGTGCATCAGTATACACCCAGCTTAAATCGTTATTTGACCCTTAGGGTCCCAGTGTATGAACGCTACACTGATACCACCTGTTAAATTCACACCAAAAAAAAATTTACTTTTTATTCTACAACTAATCATACTGTGTCACTTTTAATTGAATTTGCAGCATAAGATATACAACTAGTCTTAGCATAAACTGATTGACTTATCTAATGTTGATATAAAGGTCTTAAAATTTATCATTGAATATATATATATATATATATATATATATATATATATATATATATTACCCACATACAATTCCACTTATAATCATTCACTGGCATATTTTATCACATTATAAAATCCATATAAATATTCCTAATGGCTGTCATTTCATAACCTTATTGACTTAACATTTAATATTTTCATAACAAATAATGATTACCCTAACTTCTCATTTATGCATGAATCCATAGTTTTTTAATACCAAGGGTTATCTGGCACGTCCTATAAATTGAATGCTGATTGTCCTAGCAATTAAACCTCTTGATAGTAGTAAGATATTTCGTGATTCTGTATGGGTTTCGATGGCCACCTTCCATGTATCTCATCGTTATTTTCCTTGGAGATCTACGGTTAGCATTTTTAGGGGGAAATGACTTGCTAATCACACCAACCCTAGGCAGCTCTATCATTTGTCACTGTTTCTATGTTGGCTAGATTTTTCTCCTTGTGAGGGTTTGATACTACGGCGATGGAACTCTGGCTCCACCTGGAAAAGGGGATTATCACATATTCTGATGTCTTTAGAGGCTTGATGCACCATGGACTACAGTATGGCAGGGAGGAGAATCCCCAATTCAGACTACTCTGGGTTTTCTGGCAAAGCTCGAACTCTATGGCCGATGAAATTTCTTCGACCTTTGTCGTCGTTATAGTTTCACAATTCCAATGTTTTTCAAACTACTCGTTTTAGGTAAACCTTACCACATTTTTAGCATTGGTGCCTTTTTCCAAGTTT
This sequence comes from Pinus albicaulis, assembly GCA_034641835.2. NCBI lineage: Eukaryota > Viridiplantae > Streptophyta > Pinopsida > Pinales > Pinaceae > Pinus > Pinus albicaulis. The sequence goes on from CM076581.1 coordinate 1,359,867,531, forward strand.
TTTCTCGAATCTAAATTATATTTCTTTATCAGTATTGAAGTGTTAAATTCTCATTTCTTTTGTATTCATTTAATTAGAGTTCGAAGTTTGGATTTATCAATGAGCACTTCTTCCTTAAGTCTATATTTTATGAATTTACTCATTCTTTGAGTCTAGTTCTTCATATTTTTTATATATAATGCCTTATGTCTTTGCCTCACAACGTCTTTTCTGTGGTTCCATGTTTGCGGGTTAGATCTCTTACCGAATAGCAAACCTGTGCTGAAAACCTCTTATTGCGCTTCGGAAGTCTCGGTCCTCTGCTAATATTTTGCCTCATATTCCAGGTACTTCTAAAGGTCTCGCTAAGAGTTCTTTCCTATCTTAGGCGATTTTGTATCTTTCATTGGGTTATGGTCCCAATCGCATGGTCAGTTTAAGAACTCGCCTGTCGGGCCTTAATTTGTTTGTCCTGAGTCGTTCTTATGCAAATATTTCCACACATTTTGTATAATTATTTTAAAATTTCTTGGCCAGAAATTTTAGGTCTTGATTAATAGCCCTAGTATACCTTATACTGTAATCTTCTTTGTGTTATAGTTTATGTGTAGTTTTCTGAAGAGTACATTTCTTTGTTAGTTCTCTCTTATATTGATTTTCATCTTGGAGATGGCTACTATTGCAATATTTATTTTGAGATGGTACTTCGTTAGGATCTTATGTATATATATTTAAGCACAATTTCTTATTCATGCTACTTAATGAGATGTAAAGACTGTAATTGTAAGGACTGTACGATTCAGTTTTCTATTTATATAGTGTATTTTTCTATTAATTCGAGTTTATATTTATATGCTCATCCTTCAAGAATTAAACTCTGGTTTAGGTATGTTTGTCCACTGTCTTTAATATAATCCTAATCTCCAACTTTATTTCTTCTTTTAGGATAATAGATTTATTTTTTTCATCTTCTGTTATGTATCTTTACTTGTTTCTTGGTGTCGAGACCACTTAAAAATTTGTCTGTGTATAAATGGTTAGGGGTAGTGATGAGTACTGGGTTGGGGTTTCACCTGCGTACCTAGAACCAACGACTCACCCCATTCTAGCTTAGTAGACAATAATATTTCTAATTATGTTTCTTTGCACAATAGTTTATAATTTTAGTAATTAATCACTTTATCATTATATCTCTCTCTCCTAGTTCTTTTAAATGCATCATGATAGATAAAAGAATTCCGGCAATAAAATACTATGTATAGTTGTCTAATTTATGGTTAGCAAGTTTTATTCTTGATATTCATTTGCTGTAATTTTTCTAAGTGTCTCACAACTAATATTGTTTTTTCTTACCAACCCCTAATATTAGGGGTGAGACTCCATCAACCTTTTTACTTTTTATGGAACCACTTTCCATAACCAATTTGATTTTTCACAATAACAATAAAAATAAATAAACTTTTCCAGAAAAACATTAAGTGTCTCAATATTTTCTTTTAATAAAAATAATAAAATGCCATTTAACTAGTTAACAACTAGTTAGTACTAAATATAGTATTTTAAATTAAAATGTAGTAAACTAGAAATGGCATTAGACCTTGTAAAGGAAACTTCTTACAGTATAAATTCTAGAAAAATCATGACATAAAAAATTACTGAAGAAAAAAATTAATAAAAAAAATCTCATTCAAAGGTAAAATATAAAGAATGCCAAATTGAGAAATTCTATAAACTTTCACAAATAGATTTCCTCTTAATATTTAGAGATGTTTTTTCAAGTTCCAGTAGAAAATATTTGATAGATTTTGAAAAAATACAAGTACTAGATGAGATAAACTAAATAAAATAATATTAATTCATGAAAAATATTATGTCTATTTTCCAAAATCTAAATTTGCATCAAAACCTCACAAGTTTAGGACATCATCACTTATTAGATGAAAATTAACAAGACATCAACTCCTAATTATTCATAACTTTTGGTGTAAAATATGCAACTTTGATGGGAAACTCTAGTGCAGTGCAATTGATGATGTTCAATATCTCCAATTCTTCCTCTCACAACATCGTCTTTGAAATCGTAAATAAACATTTCGAATTGCACTCTAATTAGCAATAGACTATTTTAGTATTGGAGTCCAAAATTATAATATCATAACTTCATGTATATATCATCAATTTATATTTAAAATTGTAACATACCATTGAAACAATTTACATGGTGAAGAAACCTCTACATGGTTGAAGACATTGATAATTCACAAAATCCAATAAACCACCAAACACCTATAGCTTAACCTTTATTTCAAATTTACCTTCACTACTGGAAAGCAATTGATTGAAAATGTCAAAACCTTGAAGTAGTCTAACGAGTATGGAAATGGTTGTCTATGGACTTTCAAAAATGTTTGGAAAACATATTGTCTATAAATGATCTATAATTAACTCTGACTAGTGTTTCTTATTGTGTGAGTCTACTATGTGTGGTGCTTTATGTGGGGTGTTGTATGAATTGTGGTTCTATTAGGGTACATATTGTGTAACTATGGTTCCATACATACAAACCTGTAGGGTCCATTTCATTTTGATAATTATTGAAACCATGGGTCCATCCATATTTTTCAGTGGTTAAAATAAAAAACCATCAAATATAAAGCAAGAGAGAACCAGGTAGCCATGAATGTGTAGTTAACATCCCTAATTATTTGGCCTAAGTAAGTAAGATATATTGAGAAATATAGAAAAATGGATTAACATATTTCATGGAAAATTTTATTAATAAAAGAGCCACGTTGTGATCTCAATATGGGAAAACTAGTTTTGATGTGATAGCTCCCTCATCAGTATTAAATAAATGTGTTGAAGATCGTCTCAAGTTAGACAATTGTGTAAGGGTTTATGTGTCAAGTTTTAAGTGTCTTGGTGATCAATTTATGAGTTAATTAGATTTTAAAAACTCATGTACCACAAAAAAATGTAGAGAAACAACACACGGCAAATATATTACATAATAGATGATGACAGAGTTCACGCCTCCTAGGTTACATCTCCATGGACAGGCTTCAACTAGCTATGCCCTGTTGGGGTTAATGGTCAAATATGTGATTACATGCACCTGAAGTGTTCCAATGGATTTTCAACCTACTCCACTGGTTTTAGAAGATCCAAAAACCTCAAAATAGACTATAAAATCTCTGAAAATGGTCTCGAGCTGATCTAGGCATTACCTCCTCTCCTGGTGGCCCTAGGCTTCTTTAATATTCAAAGTGGAAAAAAAACTTTCAAAAGTGCTCCAACACCTCTTGAATATGTTCCATCATGCTTAGAGCATCAATATCATCTAGGAATGACTCTTCTTGAGCCAAAATTGGTCGAAATTAGCTAAATTTATGTTTCATTCAAATTTTTCTAGGAATCTCCACTAAAACTAGAGATGACTCCAATTAAGGCCGCTAAATTTGGGGTAGTGCAAAAATTGGTGGAACCGCCGAATTTACTACCAAATTAAATTGCATTTAATTAAATGTTAAGTGGGATGAAATTATCGGATAAGTTTGAGTTATGCACATTAAGCGTGTTTATCACTAATCCAACATTAGAATAATGATTAGTGCTTAGATCATGGATTATGGGTTTTGTTGGAACAGGGTCTCCTAAAGCTGCGAATTTTGTCCATTTTTGTATATTTTTTGTTTTATTTAGTCTAGCATAGGGGTTTGGGGTGGGTCAAAGCCCTGAATGCATTGTACGGGTCAAGGGTAGACCAAGAGTTCGCAAACCATGGTTTGCAGACCATTGGATGTGTAGGATAAATTAGTATAAATAGATTAACCTTTTTGAGCCTTAAGGTAGAAAAAGAATTGAGATTGATGCTAAGCACGAATTTTTAGATCTTTTGTCAAGTTGTTGGGTAAGGAATCCTACTGGCTATGTGTGTGGAGATCCTCATTCCTGCTATGTTCGAACCCTGCTGGCTGTGTGTGCAAGTGGTATTTGGGATTGTAAGTGGATTTTGGTATTAATATATATACGATGTATTGTTGGATATCTGATGCTATCTAGATCTGTTTGGTTATGATTGATGCGAACATGGGTTATATGATTAAGTGCGAAAATAATTGTTTAATTTATATGAACTGTGAAAGTATCTATGTTTCTGGTATATGTATCTATGATCTGTTAATTGCTGCACTTATAGTAGTCTGTGCTAATAATTGGTATTGTGCACATGGATGTGGAGGTATTTATTAGATCTGTGCATAAGAATAGCTCTGTTATACTGTCAATAGCCTACAAATAGATCTGTTAATGCAAACTCGATAAGCAAGGGAAACAGATTGCTTGACTTACCTACTCTCTCTCAGGGTGTGGAAACCTGATTCCAGCACCCTCCCATATTGCTTTGGGTGAGACTTTGACCTGCGCAAGCAGGTCACTACCGAAAGGGCCAGTGGTATAGGGGTTTGTTGGCAAACCTTAACCTCCGAATCTAGGTCAAGACCCCTCGAGCCAATAAATGGTTTCGTTGTAGGTACCGAGTGCATTTTGAGAGAGAGATTGGTTAATGCCAAGAACACTTTGGAGACCTGAGAAAAAAGAGATCGACGAGTGGTTCGAAAAGCAAATTCAGGCAGTCACAGTAAGAGAGAATCGCAGTGAAAAGATAACCAAAAGAAGTGGAAGAATAACTACATTTTCACAGATATCTACGAAATTTTCTTTGTGACATTTGTGACTAAGCTTCAAGAGTGGCTCGCAAGGCTCGTAGATTTCTAGAAGTGCTGGAGGGACGAACGGGTCATGCGGTGGACCCCAAAGCTAATCCAATAGTTGGAAAAGACTGAGAACACCATCACTCACACGGTTGATCACTGGGTGGACAGTGTGATAGGAGGATTTGTGACGAAATTTGCAATTGATCAGTTTTTTTCCTACTCCAAGGTGGAATGAATGTTCTTCAAAGGTTTCTAGGGTAAGTTCCTGAAAACTCTACCCGTACTCATTAATATTTTATTGTGCAAAAAGAGCATTTTGTGCAGCCATACAGAGTGAATGAGATTCGATCAAAGCAAGGGTACAACCCACAGTGGTAAGTACTACCGAACTAACCAAGAAGGAGATAGATTTGTCTATACTCCAGTAAGGGATTCGGCTGTGCAAGAACCTCCAAATACACCACCATCAAGCCAGCACAGGGGTAAGAACTCACCCGTACCGCACCCCCACCAGAAGACGAGATGGCCTTGCACATGAAGCTACCTACATTCAAGGGCGTAGGGGATGAAGACATGGATCGGTTATGGTTTGTCGTAGGATTGGTATGGACTGCACAAAACGTGATAGCGATGCACTGAAAACGGTGCAGCTATCCCTTGCCTTTGAAGGAAGAGCCCTGGACTGGTATATGGGATACATAGCTCAGCATGTGAATGTGACCATTAAAGAGATTAAGAATGCCTTGAAACAACAGTTCAAGAAACCTAATTCCTACTCTCAGATAGTGAATGATCTGAAGGATTTCAAACAAGGACCTTCCGAGTCTGTGTGGGAAGCTCAACAACAGTTAAAGAAGGTAATTAGAGAAGTAGGATTTCTATATGATAACAGGCAGCACACGGAGTGGTTCATTGCTATGTTACTACCCCACATGCACGTGCCAATGGGTCATTAAGTCATTGAATCGTAGGAAAAGGCCTTAGAGATTGCAATGAAGTTGGAAGCTGTGCCAAGAGACGATACCCAGTTAGGAGTATAAAAAATACAAGGACAGTTAGAGGCAAGGAATATGGAGATCTAGAATCTACAGAAGGAATGAGGAAGAGAGGCTAGCCTTGACAGGTGGTGCATATGATGTAGGGTGAATAGCCACAACAAGGACAACTATCTGCTGCTAGCAAACTACATGCAAGCTGGGGGACCCAGCCCATTGTGACCTAGGGAAGCTACAGGTCCAAGTGGAACGGTGCTCTGGTGCGATGATTGTTGTGTGGCTGGGCTGCATGATACCAACCACTACCCCTACCTTGCCGCATATGTCCTAGAAGTAAAGCAACAATGGTGTAGGTTTTGCAGATCTGTAGGACATGATGAGAAGATCTGTCAGACCTATGATCTGATGGTAGACAGAGGAAACCTATATACGGTACAATCAAACCCTTCTTCACCAAGATCCCCCTCTGGTTTGGGTGCCTCCTCGGTTAGGGGTGGGAGGGGGGGGGGGGGCTAGGTGGAAGCGCAGGTAGGGGGAGAGGACAACTGATTTTCTATAACTGTAGAGAAATAGGGCCCTTTGCAAGGGACTACACGAACCTTGCGAGACAACGCAATAGATACTGTAGAAAGCTGTAGATCGAAGATTGCCCGATTTTGATAGCGAGGGTGTAGGAGAAGTAGCAGACACCTACGCAGAATGTACAAAGGGTCAAGGCAGAACCTCGAGATGAAGGACCAAGTGTTAATATTATAACACGTAGAAGCATGGCCATCGGAGGAGCTGTGGAGAAAGTCGAGGCGGAGCCCCTTATCCATAAAGAAACCATTAAAGAAGAAGTTTTGGACTTACAGAAGGAAAAGGAAACATTTTTCACAGCTCGCCAAGAATTTTCTAAGGCCATAGCATCTACTCCTCAAGCCCCTACAAACCTCAAAGCAGATAATGAGGTCAAACCATTCCTGCAAGCATGTATGAAATTGCTGCACAACCAAAGGGTCGTAGAAAACCTCCAAGCCTTGATAGATAGCTGTGCAGAAAGAACAACCCCAGCCATGGAAATTAAGGATGTGCAAAATCTATATAAGAAAAAGAGATGCACTGGTAGGGAGATGCGGTTAACCACGCAGATTGGTGATTATGACATGGATCAGGCTATTCTGGACCTAGGTTCAGATGCGAACGTACTACCCAAGCAAAATTTGCAGCAAGTGGGAGAACCTAAGTTGGAATGGTCCACTGTCTAGCTACGCATGGATAATCAGTAGAAGATCATATCGTTGGGAAGATTATCAAAGATCATGGTAGATATCTCAGGAGTTAAGTTTCGGGCTGACTTCGAGGTCATTCAGATTGTAGAAGATGCGGACCCCTATCCTGCACTCCTAGTATTGGACTGGGCTATAGATATAGGCGGTATTATCAATTTGGAGAAGAGAAGTATGGTGTTTGAAAGTGAAGGAACACGGGTGGTTGTACCACTAGACCCCGCAAAGGGAGAAAGGTATACAGAAACGGTATGTGAGGAAGAGGAGGTGGATCACATATATAAGCTAACTGTGAGGGACGAAGACTGGATCAATCCTATAGCTGATGGTGTGCTTTGCTGGGAAAAGGATAGCGAATGATTTTCTGACTCCAACAAAGAAATGGAAAATTGGAAAAACTGGTTACATGATGTCTCTGCACTGCGCTGCCTACGAATCACAAGGGACTTCCGATGCATATCCTCAGAGGTAAGAGAACTGCCCTACTTTGATAATTCCAGTAGCATAAAGGATTTTTTGCGAAGATTTGAAGCTGAGGTTCCAAGCGAAAGAAGGCTATATGCCCTTAATCTAGCCATGCACACAACACCTGCAAGGTGGTGCGACACGCACAAGGGAGCGTTCCAGGATTGGAAGGAATGTCAGGATATGATGATCCTATGATTTGAGCCTCTGGTTTACATGCACATCAAAATGTTTCTTGGCCCAGGGGATCAGCGTGAACATTTGTTCACTTGGATGGAGAAATGGTGGGATCCCACTACAGAAGAATGGGTTCACTTCTTTGTTCATGCCTTGGGACCAATCCCCACTACATGGTACTTAGATGCGGAGCTACATCAGCGCACCCTCCATTGGGAAACCTTAAAGGATGAATTCGTGGGGACATATGGATTAATAGGAGGGACGAAGGCACTTGACGAAGCTTTGCAGGATATAGATACATTTGTATTTGGGGAATCCATCCCCTACGCACCATTGGAGATAATGACATGGGAAAAATAGATGGAGGATATTTTCAACTGCTGCAATATCACCATAGAAGATTGTGATGAATATCCACACAATGTATCTATTCCAGAGTTATAAGGGGAGCACACTGTGGATGTTACGAAGCCTCTAAAGCTGTGAGAGGTTATCATTGGCATGGAAGAGCAGCCCAAGTTGGCCAAAATTGGGGACTACTGGGATGATGAGACAGTAGGCAAGGTTACGGAATTACTCATAGAATATCAAGACTTATTTTCAATAAAGTTTTTGGAACTTAAGGGGATCACGGGGGACTTAGGGATTATGCACATCACAGTGAAACCAGATGCACGCTCTATGAAGCAATTCCCTTATCGAATGAATCCTAAGTATACGCAGAAGGTTACAGAAGAGATCGATAAAATGCTCACCGTAGGTATCATCTAACCGGTTGAACAGTCAAACTGGGTGAGTCCTATGGTGGTTCAAGAAAAGAAGATGAAGGGGTAAATCCACATCTGTGTGGAATTATGCAAGTTTAATGAGGCATGCGTACATGATCCTTTTCCAACACCATTCGCAAATGAGATCCTGGAAAGCGTAGGAGGCCAAGAAGTGTACTCATTCATTGATGGGTTCTCAGGATATCATCAGATCATAATCGCACGTGAAGATTGCAACAAAACTACATTTTCTACTGAGTGGGGATCCTTTCAGTATACGGTCATGTCGTTCGGACTAAAAAAAGCCCCTGCCATCTTCTCACGAGTAGTAATCGCAGTGTTCAAAGAGTTCATCCACAAATTCTTGGGGGTGTACTTTGATGATTGGATTGTCTTCGGCATGGTAAAGATGCACGTTTCAAACCTACGCATGATGTTGGATGTCTGTCGAACACACCAGATTTCCCTGAATATCAAGAAGTGTATCTTCTGTGTACCCTTTGGAATCTTGCTAGGACATATAGTTTTCCAACAAGGGTTGATGGTTGACCCTACAAAAGTTGCAGTTATAATCAATCTGGTAGTACCTATGACTTAGAAACAGCTGCGTTCAATCCTCGGACATACGGGCTACTATAGAAAGTTCATTCAGGGATACGCACTAATCACAGTGCCTCTAGAAAAGCTGCTTAAGAAGGATGTTTCATTCTTTTGGGATGATGAGATTCAGAAGAGTTTTGAGCTACTCAAGAAAAATATGGTCTCTGCTCCTATTCTTATTTTTCCAGACTGGGTGAAGGTATTTAATGTTCACGTTGATGCTTCTGGAATAGCCCTGGTAGTGGTCCTTAAGCAACCTGGAGAGGGAGACATTGACCACCCAGTTGCATTTGCTAGTCAAAAACTTTCCGATGCAGAGCGCAACTATGCCACCATGGAGCAGGAAGGACTGGCCATGGTCTATGCATTACAGAAGTATCAGTATTATCTATTAGGGGGACACTTCAAGATGTTTACAGATCATTTGGATTTGAAGTACCTAGTGAATAAGCCTATTTTGGGGGGGGGGGGGGAATCTGCTGATGGCTTCTGTTGTTCCAGGACTACGACTTTGAAATCATTGTCAAACTGGGGAAGTTGAATGTTGGGCTAGATTATTTGTCCCAAATTGAGACTGGTGAGGAACCAACCAACCTGGATGAAGGATTTCCTGATGCGAAATTGTTTTATATTAAGGTAGTTGATGTGCACTTCGCTGACATCGTTCAGTTCTTGACTACAGGTAGGGCACCCGCGAAATATTTGGTGCAACAGAAGAAAGAGTTGGTAACCCGCGCTGTGGATTTTACCATCATTGCAAGTCACCTCTATAAGATGGGAGCATATGAAGTGCTGCGAAGGTATGTTTTGGAACATGAATGACATGCTATCTTGACAGAAGCCCACGATGGGGTAGAAAGAGGTCACTACGCAGGGAACACAACGACACAGAAGATCTTAAGAGTTGGATTATGGTGGCCTACCCTGCATAGTGACTCTCATGACTATTGTAATGCATGTGATACATGCAAATGCATCGGAAGATCATGTTGTAGGGATGAAATGCCCATCCAATCGCAAATTGCCCTACAAGAATTTCACAAGTGGGCCATCGATTTCATAGGACCTATCAACCCAATCGGAAAGAAGACAGGTGCACTTTACATCATAACTGCTACTGATTATGTAACTAGGTGGGTCGAGGCACAAGCAGCAAAGGACTGCAATACATATACCATTGCAAACTTCATCTTTGAGCAGATTCTGACCAGATTTGGATCCTCGAAAATCCTGATGAGCGGTAGAGGTACGCACTTTGTCAATGAAACAATACAGGCCTTGACGAAAGAATTTGAGATCCATCATACGAAAATCACTCCATATCATCCTCATGAAAACATCATGGTCGAAGCTTTTAATAAGGTATTAGAGCATGCATTGACCAAGGTCTGTAACATCGATCACACGACTGGGATTCTGTCTGTTCTATGGGCTTACCGAACCACCTGTATGAAGTTGACAGGGAAAACACCATTTAGGATGGTCTATGGTAAGGAGGATGTTCTACCCATGGAATACATTATTCCTAGCCTGCGCATTGCAGCCTTCACAAACATGGTAGAGTCTGATATCATGGAGGAACGATTAGCGTAGCTTGTGGCTTTGGAGGAAGATTGTTTCATTTCTAACTTCCATCAGCAGGTTTAGAAGCCATGGGATAAGGCATGGCATGACCTAAATATTTGACAAAATTCCATTGTGGAGGGTGACTTAGTGCTACTTTACAATAGCCAGTTTTTGAAGCACCCAGGGAAGTTTTGTTAACACTGGCTTGGGCCCTATAAAGTGAAAGAAATCATGGATGGTGGCACTGTTTGATTAGCTACCCTGTGTGTCGATATGCTTCCTGGCTATGTCAATGACATTCATATCAAACCGTATCAAATCAAATGACTATATGGCCGGAGTAGTTGTATGAAGTGGGATAGACCCACCAAGGAAGGTAAGTGCAGCTGGTACCATGCTTCGTACGGGAGGCAGCTGCAGGATTGGAAGCCCAGGGAAGTGCACTAGAGGTACAGGAATAAAATCAGAATGCAGCAGATGCACTGGGAGCATAGGAGGTATACTAAAAGCGCAGGGGTGTGCTGCGCACACCAAGGGTGCAAAAACTAGCCGTTGGAATAGTCAAATCGGGTAAAAAGAAAAAGTTACCATTGGAAGGAGCAGGCGGGCAGCATTTAATGAGGTGATTTTTAGAGATTTTTTACCGTTTACTTGATGGTAAGTTCCAAGTGTAGTTTATGCTACCGTCGGTTGATCACAAAGGCTATAAAAAGTGTGGGATAGATCATAAAAGGGTTCCGTATCACTTGAATAGCTTGTACTTTGCATGTTTGTCCTTGACGAATTTGTGCTGTAAGAATTTCTGTGCCTATAGAGTCCCTTTCATGTCTGAGCAACCTACTCCCTCTAACAATAGAAATCCCAAGTCTGTCTTTCGCGCCAGAATGATGGCAACGAATCCTAATGAATCCTCAGCACGAGTGACCTCGATAGAGCCAGAAACCAAGGAAGTGGTGGAGATTGAGTTTGAGGCCGAAGGCATTATCTCCATGCCAATCCCAGTCAAGAAGAAGGGGAAGGAAAAAGCATAGGGCTCAGGAAATCCCCCGAAACCCATAAAATGGGCTGGAGAGAAGCCTCGTACTTCCCTGCGAAATATAAAATCCCCGAAAGCGACGCCCCAGGCCTTGGTTTCTCGGGAAGAGGCTCATGATGCAAACCCAATCAACTGGTTACTTCCTTTCATTTGGCTGTGCATGTTGAAGAACCTTGATAGCCTAATCACCTACCTGCAGATGCTGTTGACCCTGGGAGAGGTCCCTATTATTGGTGAACCTTTTGGAAGGCTCCATGAGGTCAAATTTGACAATCATGACTTGGCCAATTTGGAGGCTTTCCCTGAATTGGCGCCTGAGTTATATCTTGAACACGTTCAGGAGGATGATGGGATCAAAATTGTCCCCGTAAGTTGGGTATGAAAAGTGGCAGGATCCGGGCTCCTCAACCTGCTCAGGATGCCACATTTCGTCCACTACAATGTCCAGACTGTCTGGTGCATTAGTTACATGCCCTGGTCCACGATGGGTGTTTATGGATCAAGGATTGAATCCCTATCGACGTTGTGCTCATCCATCGAATCACTGGTCTTCCTATGGAAGGACTGAACCCTCTGGAACGTGTTGGGAAGAAGTATGAGGGAGAAACTTCTGAGTATGTGCATCAAACTACCATGTGGAGCGGAATACTTGCAGCTTCATGATAAAAACCATCAGTGATCTGGCTATGCAACTGGGTATCATGTTATTGGCATGTAAGATGATGTGAAAATGTCAGGTGGCCTCCGTTCCCGCATACGTAATTCAGCTGGCAGGCCAGTGCGAGAAAGGGGTCTGCCTCAATTGGTCACAATATTTTTGCAATGAGTTTTTGGCAAATGTCTGCGAATCCGAGGAGCAGGGACAGGAATTCTGCTATTCCTGGCTATTACTTCTCATTGCGTTGATAGCCTGGGAAGCACCTGAGGAATCGGTCCTCTCGGAGCTCACCCCTGACATGTGCGAGGAGACCCGATATACAAACTTATGGGATTCTAAGGATTTGCAACGTCTCGAGGAAAACCAAGTCTTCTGGGTCCTCTTTCACAGTAGCTTGGCAGTAGCCATTAATTCCTGACCATGGTTGTCTCCATCATTATATGATAGATACAAGAGAATTGCGGCATTCCAGATCACCAGGCATAATTTCTAAGTCAAAGCATGCAAGGATAAAGACTGGACTTCACTCCCTTATATGGTGGTGGATGAAGAAATTGACAATGTAATTGCGCTCTCGCCTTCTAACTGGAAGATTGGCTTTAAAACCAATGTGAAGGGCACTAAAAGAACCATCACACCAAAATTAATCCCACCTGTCATCGTCAAGGATACTGACAAACCAAGGAAGAGTACAGTGAAAGACACGGGCGTAGCAACACAAAAGGATGCGTAGCAGAAATAGTCCACTGAGAAGGACGCAAAAGTGGAGACTCAGCTAGATTTTTCGCTAGACTTGGGTACAGAAGGATTAGATGTGTGAGGAACTACCTCCCCCCGAGGCAAGAAGTGAATAAGCGAGCCTCTCAAAGGGCCCCGAAAGAAGCAATGCTCTCAGCGGATGGAACGAGATGAGACAGTCACACTGACCGATAGGGACTTCGAACAAATTTATGCTGTGGTCACTTTGGCCGCAGAAGACAGATGGTTAGCCTTAGAAGAACAATAGAGAGTTGCGATCGACACAATTCAAGCTGAGCTCCGCACTCTACAGCTGAAGATAGACATATTGTAGACCAGTTTCACTCAAGTACGAACGGCCTCGGTAACCAGAAGTGCAACACTAGTTACAGATGGAGGTCGCCTCTGTTCTCTACTTGGCGTAGCCCTTGTGATTAGTCTACCCAACCTGGGAATGCAATTTTAGGCCAATACATAAGTCTAGCTGAATTTAGCCAGGCTACCACATGAGGCATTACAGGGTCTCCACACCTCCATGTTTCAGGAAATTCACCATTGGGACCAACAAGTGCACCAATAGCTGGGTGTGGCTGAATAGAAAATCGATGCAATAAATGAAGAAGTGTACCTCGCCACTGCACAGCAAATGGAGCTCGGAAAATTGATTCACCGACTCTCCATGAATGTTACAGAAGAAACCCCGCCCACAACCACCCCCCAGGCTCAGATTGAGGGGTTGGTCGTAGCATTGAAGGCCTCCAGGACAGAAGTTCAGGTGGTCAAAGCAAAAATGGAGCAGCAAATCATAGATTTGCAGGCTATGTTGCAGCGTGAATCACCTCCGGAGGTACGGGCCCAGTGAGCTATGCTGGTCACCATGGCTACAACGGTCATTACAAGGAAGATCACTCGAGGTGCCCAATTACTCGAAACAGCCATGTATCTATGGACCATGGTCCAGGGAGATCCGATCCTGCCAAAAATAAACCAGGACCTACGGCAGAAGGATGAATAATTCGAGAAGATAAAGGCTACATTTCCCACCTTGATTCCTACTCAGTACTTGGCACGGCTGTGAACCAACCGCACCATCCAAAATGATATTGAGGAACTCCGGCATAAGAAGAAAGTTCTCGGTGACCGCCTGAAGCCTTGGGCTGCTGAAGGCGTCAACCTTTCGCAGGATGTTGATGTTGTTGTTAAGTAGCTAAACCAGACTCTAGAAAGTGTCACCGTTGCAACAGAAGGTCTGACTTCGCAGAATTTGGTAGACATTGCGCAAAATGTTGCAGCTCAGAGTGAAGGTGTGTTGTCCCCATTGGTTGAAGCAATTAGACTGCTGCAAGCACAGGTGGAGACCCCACCATCACAGTGACTCGAGATGACTCACAAAATTGTGTTGGGGGACTATTGGAACAGGTCTCCTAAAGCTACATATTTTGTCCATTTTTGTATATTTTTTGTATTATTCAGTGTAGCATAGGGGTTTTGGGGTGGGTCAAAGCCCCGAATGCATTGTAATGGGTCAAGGGTAGACCAAGAGTCTACAAACCATGGTTTGCAGACCATTGATGCATAGGATAAATCGATATAAATATATTAACCTTTTTAAGTCTTAAGGTAGAAAAATAATTGAGATTGATGCTAAGCACGAATTGTTAGATCTCTTGTCGGGTTGTTGGGTAAGGACTCCTACTGGCTGTGTGCATGGAGATCCTCAGTCCTACTGTGTGCAGACCCTGCTGGCTATGTGTGTAGGTGGTATTTGGGATTGTAAGTGAATTTTGGTATTAATTTATATGCGAAGTATTGTTGGATATCTAATGCTATCTGGATCTATTTCATTATGATTGATGCAAACTTAGGTCATATGATTAAGTGTGAAAGTAACTGTTTAATTGTTGCGAAGTGTGAAAGTATCTATGTTTCTAGTATATGTATCCATGATCTATTAATTTTTTCACTTATAGTAGTTTTTGTTGATAATTGGTATTGCGCATGTTGATACAGAGGTATTTACTAGATCTGTGCATAAGAATAGCTCTATTATACTATAAATAGCATGTGAATAAACCTGTTAGTATGAACTCGATAAGCAGGGGATGCAGACCTGCTTGGCTTACCTACTCTCTCTTAGGGTGCGAAAACCTGGTTCCACCACCCTCCCATACTGCTTCGGGTGAGACTTCGACCTGCGCAAGCAGGTCACTGCCGAAAGGGCTAGTAGTATAGGGGTTTCTTGGCAAACCTTAACCTCCAAACCTGGGTCCGGACCCCTCGAGCCAATAGGTTTAGTTGAACCCATTTTAACTTTAATCCATGCACTTCAACTAAAAGCACTCTGGCTTTAGTCATTGGTGTGAGGTCCCATCGCAAGTGGTTGGACTTAAGGGGCTAGCCCCGCTTACCCCCGCCGAATTACAACACAAAATTTGACTATAAGTCTGCAACAAATAGAATAAAGTTGTAACATCATGCTCTAGTTGTAAGCCTAGTGTGTCTGTGGCGGAGGTCGTGAGGTAGAACCCCGACCTCTGCCTAGCCTCGTGGTTAAACTTTTGCTCCAACATATATACACCAAACCTTTGAAACATATCAACATGTCAACATTTGGTATATTAAATTCCAACTTTGGATTATATAAAAATGCGCCACCATATATATATGTCCAACCTTTGGATATAATTAAAAGCACCCATATAATATATTTTAATCCGACCATATCATAAAATTAAAATTTGGACTTTGAAAATGAATTCAGACTTTGAACCTTGGTCCACCAGAGGGGGCATGTGGCAGCCACTCGCTACACCACATGTCAGCTTCTCGTTGGACTGTCGCAACCATTAAAAAAAAATAAAATTAGACCTTAGGAGACAACCATTAAAATAAGCTCATATTCAAACCTCTTCGGCAAACTCTGCAGTGACACTTTTCATAGTGTCATTGGGCGAGATGGATGAAAACCCAAATTTTTAGCCTTTGCCCTTGTTTGACCAATTTTTTTTTTTACATTTTCTTGTTTGACACGACAATCAACATGTTGTAACTTCCTCATATGGACTCTGTTTTGGGTGAAACGAAATGTGATGGATTCCTGATGACAGACCGGATCCAATCATTCTGGTTTGGTGTGATTGTGAGTGCTTTGAATTTTTGGAAAATTTTTGCGCCTAATTCGGATTCCGATCACTCCTTTCAACTGACATGATTTTGGACCCAAAAAATATGGTTATCTCATGAGATTTGAATACTCTTCTATTTCCCAAATTCTATCATCTTGATTCTACTTGGAAAAATCGCCATGACAACCACTTGGGTTCACTGAAATTCCTTACCTTCCAAATTCCTTGGCACTTCAACCAATGTCCTCCTTTTTCTGCTGACCCAATCCAACACTTTTTGGCTTCTTTCTCACTGATAAAACACTTTTCTATAGCAAAGAGATCCCCCGTGCTTGCAAAAATTATTGATGGCCTTCCCACTGATAATCTTGTTCCTCCTTTGCACACACATGCATTTGATGCAAGCTTCTCCTTGGAAACCACTTTCCCAAGTTAAGACCACCTGAGTGAACTACAGAAATGAGTTTCAACATCAGTCATAATAATAAAATAAAAGAACATTCTTTTACCTCCATGGTTCCACATTCCACATCTGGAATAATGCACTCGCCATCTCTTTCGCTTCTTGGCATCAACACATCAAATGGTCTATAATGGCTATAACTTTTTGGCTACAAATTCTTTGACATCTTGTCACAAACACAACCATCAATATGAAAAACACTTCATGCAAGTAATAAAAATTTACAACCTATTATTTTTCTCCTTCAAAGCAACAAATTTCACATGATGTGAATGTCGCCATGTACTCTCACATCTCGGTGTACAAATCATCTACCAAACACAAGTCGAAAAAACTTGCCTCTTCAAGCAACTGACTCTCAAGTCAGCAAAATTATTGCAAATTTCCATATTTGCTGCATCTAAGCGAGTCAACATAACTCTACTTTCAAGCACCTTCATGGAGTAAACATGCAACATGCATTCAATTGGCGAAGAAATGCATCAAATAGGCAAGATTTTCATCAATCATCAAAAGACATGCACGACCTTAATTGGATAAGAAATCTAACCATCTCTTACCAAACCATTTCAATGGTGCTTCTTTCAACTGCACTTCGTCATGTGAATCATCCTGACCCACATCGATTATGGAATTCTCCTTTCCATTCATGTCAATATCTCTTTCCACCTTCTTTAAATGTCATGGATGAAATGTTGAATACAAATTCCAACACTTGTCTAAAGGATAACATTACTTGTGGCAACGAGTGAAAAATGGTTGCATATTATTTTCAATACGGTCTGCGTTGTCCAATGGACCTTTGGCTTTCTGCCTCCTTTTCCTTGAAAGTTTCATATGCATTTGTATTTTCTTCCAACATCTTGAAACTTTATGGTTATTCAAAGCACAAAAGGAACATGAAAAATTTCTCCAAATCTTATGTGAGAATTTGCTAGGTTTATCCTAATCAAATGCAACTTGATTAAGGAAGAGTTATACCTTGAATATTCACCTTTGTCGCCTTCTTGAGTAGGTGACTTTGATGAGGTAGTGGCTCTCTTCGGAATACCAACAATGGCTTCAATGAATTTAGAGCTTTCAACATCCTCTTTTTTTCCATTCTCATTAGCTGCATTCTTATGAGCATCTCATTGCAATGTGGGTTTAAAATTTTTTCATTTCTCATGAACACAATCTTCACAAGCTTGAGGTAAAGAAAATGTAATGAAATTCCTTCTTGGAACACCTTCATGAGCCTCCTTGTCTTTGGATCATTCTCCATCATGTTTTCCATAACCAAGAACCAAATACCTATGCCTTTCCTCAACAACAATTGGCTTAACTATGCGTTGTGCATGTTTTCCTAATCCTTTACCTTCATAGCCCATTCTCATCAATAATTTGAACCTTATTCCTCCAGTGTGTCTTTCAAAAGAACTTACACATTCATCTACAGAAGAAATAGAAGATAAAATTTAATGGAATACCTCTTTTTCATGCACATACATGGCTAAGGCTTCCTTTGCAATATGGAGTTGAGTCTCCATCTCATGGATATTTGCTAGGTTTTCATTTTCGATATGGAGTTGAGTATCTATCTCATGCATCTTTTCTATGTTTTCATTTGCAATACGAAGTTGAATCTCCATCTCATGCATCTTTTCAAGAAGTTCTTCCTACACCACATGTAAGCCTCTAGTTGGACTATCCCACCTATTAAAAAAAATTCAAATTCGACCTTAGGAGACAACCATTAAAAAAATTTCATCTTGAAACCTCTCTGGAGAATTCTATAGTGCCACTTGTCACAGTGTTACTGGGAGAAATGGAGGAAAACCCAAAATTTTAGCCTTTGACCCTGTTTGACAATTTTTTTTTAAATTTGCCTATTTGACACGACGATCAGAAGACTCTAACTTCCTCATATTAACCTCATTTTGAGTGAAATGAACTATGCCGGATTCCTATAAACATGCCGGATTTGATCATTCATTTGGTGTGATTCTGAGCACTTCAAATTTTTGGCAAATTTTTTCCCCTAATCCAAATTATAATCACTCCTTCTGACTGACATGCTTTTGGACCCACAAAAGTTGGTTATATCATGAGAGCTTAATACTCTTATCTTTCCAAAGTTCTATCATATTTATTCTACTTGGAAAAATCGCCATGAAAACCACTTGGGTTCACTGACATGTCTTACCTTGAAAATGGCTTGACACTTCAACCAATGTCCTCCTTTTGTTGCTGACCCAATCCAACACTTGATGGCTACTTATTGGTTGGTAAAACACTTTGTTTTACTGAAACGATTCCTCGGTGCTTGGAAAAATAGCTGATGGGCTTCCAACTGAGAATTTTATTCCTCCTTTGCACACACATGCATTTGATGGAAGCTTCTCCTTGGAAACCACTTTCCCAAGTTAAACCCATCTGAGTGAACTACAACAATGAGTTCCAACATCAGTAATAATTATAAAATAAATGACCATTATTTTACCTCCATGGTACCATATTCCACATATGGAAGAATGCACTCGCCATCTCTTTCACTTCTTGGCGTCAACACATCAAATGGTCTACAATGGCTGCAATTTTTTGGCTACAAATTCTTTGAAATATTTTCACAAAGACACCCATCAATATGAAAAACACTTCATGCAAAAAATACAACTTGATGACCTATCCTTTTTCTCCTTCAAAGAATCAAATTTCACATCATGTGAGCATCGCCATTTACTCCCACATCTTGGTGTACAAACCATCGATGAAACAAAAGTTGACAAAACATGCCTCTTCAAGCAACTGACTCTCAATTCAACAAAAGTATTGCAAATTGTCATCTTTTTTTCATGTCATTGAGTAAACATAGCTCCAATTTCAAACATCTTCCCGGCATAAACATGCAACATGCATTCAATTGAAAAATAAATGCATCAAATAGGAAATATTGGCATCAGTCATCAAAATACATGCAAGGACTTAATTTGATAAGAAATCTAACCATATCTTACTAAACCATTTCAATGGTGCTTGTTTACACTACACTTCATCATGTGAATCATCCTGACCCACATCGATTATGGAATCCTCCTTTCCATTACTATGAAGATATGTTTCGACCTTCTTCAAATGCCATGGATGATTTACTGGATACAAAGTCCAACACGTGTCTACAAGATGGGATTTATTATGGAAATGAGTGCAAAATAATTGGATCGTATTTTCAATATGGTCTACATTGTCCAATGGACCTTTGACTTTCTGTCTTATTTACTTTGAAAGTTTCATATACATGGATATCTTCTTCCAACATATTGAAACATTATGCTTATTTAAACCACAAAAGAAACATGCAAACTTTCTTGAAATATTATGTGAGAATTTTCCATGTTTATCATAATCAAAAGCAAGTTTATTAAAGGCATATTTATACCTTGAACATTCACCTTTGTCACCTTATCTACAAGGTGAATTTGATGAGGTAGCAGCTCTCTTTGGAATACCAACAATGGCTTCAATGACTTTAGAGCTTTAAACATCCTCTTGTTTTGCATTCTCATTAGTTGCATTCTTATGAGCATCTTCTTGATTCCTCATGAACATAAACTTCACAAGCTTGAGGTAATGAACATGTAATGAAATTTCTTCTTGGAACACCTTCATGTTCCTCCTTGGCTTTGGAGAATTCTTCATCATGTCATCCAAAACCAAGACCCAAATACCTAGGCCTTTCCTCAAGAACAATTGGTTCAACTATGCCTTGTACATGTTTTCCTAATCCTTTACCTTCATAGCCCATTTTCATCAATAATTTGGAACCTATTACTCTATTGTGTCTTTCAAAATCACCTACACATTCATCTTGAAAAGAAATATAAGATAAAATTGAATGGCATGCCTCTTTTTTTTGCACATACATGGCTAAGGCTTCCTTTGAAATATGGATCTTTAAAGTCTCCATCTCATGCATCTTTTCTAGGTTTTCATTTGCAATATGGAGTTAAGTCTCCATCTTATGCATCTTTGCTAGCTTTTCATTTATAATATGGAGCCGAGTCTCCATCTCATGCATATTTTCTAGGTTTTAATTTGCAATACGGAGCTGAGTCTCCATCTCATGCGTATTTTCAAGAACTTCTTGTTTCTCCTCCTTCATGGAATTGAGCTTCTCTTTAAGTACAATTCTCTCCCTATTATCTTCATACATCTCTTGCACCATATCTTTCATGATGTAGATATTTTTCAACATCTATTTATCAAAGAGTTTTTCTAAGGAAGATTGACTAGAAACATCACCTAATAAAGTTTCCATCACATGTGAAATGCATACAAAGCTTCTTTGATGTGATTTGAGAACTGAGCTCTCAATATTTACCTTCTCCTTCACACATAAAATTGAACAAAATTAATTTATCCTTGAACAAATTCAAAACCAATAGGTAATTCTTCTAGATAACCTTGGCTAAAATGAGGTAAATTGTACTCTAATACCAAATTGATCTGAATATGGGAAAACTAGTTTTGTTGTGGTATCTCCCTCATCGGTATTAAATAAATTTTCTTAGGATCTTCTCAAGTTAGCCAATTTTGAAGGGGTTTCAATGTCAATTTTTAAGTGTATTGATGAGAAATTTATGAGTTAATTAGCTTTTAAATATTCATGTACAACAAATAAAATGCAGAGAAATAACACATAGTAAACACTTTACATAATGGTTGATGATAGAGTTAACCCCTCCAAGGCTACATCTCCATGGACCTGTTTCAACTGGATAGGCCCTCTTGGGATTAATGGTCAAATGTATGATTGCATGCACATGCAGTGCTCCAATGGATTTTAAAACTTATCCATTGGTTTCAGAATACAATAAAACCACAAAATAGACTATTCAATCTCTGAAAATGGTCTCAAGCTAATTTAGGAATGACCTCCTCTCCTAGTGGCCCTAGGCTTCTTTAATATTTAAAATGGAAAAAAACACTTTCAAAAGTGATCAAACACCTCTTCGGTATGTTCCATCATTCTGAGAGCATCAAAATTATCTTGGAATGATTATTCTTGAGCCAAAATTGGTCAAAATTAGCAAAATTTATGCTTCATTCAATTTTTCCTAGGAATCTCCACTAAAACTGGAGGTGACTCCAGTTAAGACCACCAAATTTGGAGTGGCGTCGGAATTGGTGGAACAGCTGAATTTACCACCAACTTAAACTGCAATTAATTAACTATTTAGTGGGATTAAATTATTAGATAATTTGAGTTATGTGCATTAAGCGCGTTTAACACTAATCCGGCATTAGAATAATGATTAGCACATAGATCAAGGATTATGGGTTTAATTCTGCACATTCAAACTTAAATTGCTCCAAATTTGGTCATTGGTGTGAGGTCCCATGGCAAGGGGTTGGCCACGGTTACCCCCGCTGAATTACCACACAAAATTTGACTATATATTTGTGGCATATAAAATTAAGTTGCAACATCGTGGTGTAGTGGTGAGGGAGGCACGTCGTGTGGGGGAGGTCGTGGGGTCGAGCTCCGACCTCTGCCCAACCCTATGGTTAAACTTTTTCTTCGACATATATACACCAAAACATTGAAACATATCAACATTTCAACCTTTGATATATTAAATTCTAACTTTGGATTGTATAAAAATGCGCCACCATGTATATATGTCCAACCTTCGGATGTAATTAAATGCACCCATATTATATAGTTTAATACGACCATGGCATAAAATTAAAATGCAGACTTTGAAAATGAATTCGGACTTTGAACCTTCATCCACTAGAGAGGGCACGTGGCGGCCCCTGGCTACACCATGTGTTAACCTTTGGTTGGATTGTCCCAACCACTAAAAAAAATAAAATTCGACCTTAGGAAAAAACTATTAAAAAAATTTCATCTTCAAACCTCTCCATCGAATTTTGCAGTGACACTTGTGATAGTGTCATCGGACGAAATTGAGGAAAACCCAAATTTTTAGCCTTTGACCCTATTTGACCAGTTTTTTTGAAAATTCGCTTGTTTGACATGGCGATCAGTAGGCTCTAAAATTCTCATATGGACTTTATTTTGAGTGATACGAGTTACACCAGATTCCTAGTTACGAGACGGATCCATACGTTCTTGCTTGGTGCAATTCTGAGAACTATGAATTTTTGGAAATTTTTTGCCCCTAATCCAAATTCTGATCACTCCTTCCCATTGACATGATTTTGGACCCTCAAAATCTGGTCATCTCATGAGAATTGAATACTCTTATGTTTTCCAAGTTATATCATCTTTTTTCTACTTGGAAAAATTGACATGACAACCACTTGGGTTCAATGACATGCCTTACCTTGCAAATGGCTTGGCGATTCAACCAATGTTCTCATTTTGATGTTGAACCAATCCAACTCTTTTTGGCTACTTATTTACTGATAAAATACATTTTTGTACCAAAGCGATCCCTCAGTGCTTGGAAAAGTAACTGATGGCCTTCCCACTAAGAATCGTGTTCCTCCTTTTCACACACATGCATTTAACACAAGCTTCTCCTTGAAAACCACTTTCCCAAGTTAAACCCATCTGAGAGAAGTACAACAATGATTTCCAACATAAGTAATAATAATAAAATAAATGAACATTCTTTTACCTCCATGGTTTCATATTTCACATCTAGAATAATGCATTTTCCATCTCTTTCACTTCTTGGTGTCAATAGATCAAATGGTCTACAATGTCTACAACTTTTTGGCTAAAAATTATTTGACATCTTGTCACAAACACAACCATCAATATGAAAATTAATTCATGCAAGAAGTAAAACTTAAGGACCTATCCTTTTTCTCCTTAAAAGAAAAAAAATTCACGCCATGTGAACATCTGCATGTACTCTCACATCTTGGTGTACAAACCATCTACCAAATACAAGTCGACAAAACATGCCTCTTCAAGCAAATGACTCTCAAGTCAAAAATAGTATTACAAATTTCCATCTTTGCTACATCTAAGTGAGTCGACATAACTCTACTTTTAAACAGCTTCCTGGCATAAACATGCTACATGCATTCAATTGGCAAAAAAATGCATCAAATAGGAAAGATTTGCATTAATTGAATCAAAAGGCATGCAAGGCCTTAATTGGATAATAAATCTATCCATCTCTTACCAAACCATTTCAATGGAAGTTATTTCAACTGCACTTCATCATGTGAATATATGCTGACCCACATCGATTATGGAAACCTCCTTTCCACTACCGTCAAGATCTCTTTCCAACTTCTTCAAATGTCATGGATGACTTGCTGGATAAAATGTCCAACACTTTTCTACAAAATGACCTTGCTTATGGAAATGAGTGCAAAACAATTGGATCTTCATTTAAATATGGTCTACATTATCCAATGGACCTTTTGCTTTCTTCCACCTTAACATTGAAAGTTTCCTGTGCATAGCTATATTCTTCCAACATCTTGAAACATTATGGTTATTCAAACCACAAAAGGAACATGCAAACTTTCACCAAATATTATGTGAAAATTTTCCATGTTTATCATAATCAAAGGAAAATTGATTAAAGGTATATTTATAGCTTAACAATTCACCTTTGTCTCCTTCTTGAAGAGGTGAATTTGATGAATTAATGGCTCTCTTCAGAATACCAACAATGGCTTCAATGAATTTTGAGCTTTCAAAATGCTCTTGTTTACCATTCTCATTAGATGCATGGTTATGAGCATCTTCTTGCAAAGTAGGTTTAAAACTTTTGCATTCCTCATGAACAAAATCTTCACAAGCTTGAGGTAATAAACATGTAATGAAAGTCCTTCTTGGAACACCTTCATGTGCCTCCCTGGCTTTGGAGCATTCTCCATCATGTTTTCCATAACCAAGACCCAAATACCTAGGCCTCCCCTCAACAACAATTGGCTCAACTATGCCTTGTGCATGTTTTCCTAATCCTTTACCTTCATAGCCCATTTTTATCAAGAATTTGGACCCTATTCCTCTAGTGTGTCTTTCAAAATCACCTACAGATTCATATTGAGAAGAAATAGAAGATAAAATTGAATGGCATGCCTCTTTTTCATGCACATACATGGCTGAGGCTTCCTTTTCAATATGGAGCTGAGTATCCATCTCATGCATATTTGCTAGGCTTTCATTTTCAATATGGAGTTGAGTCTCCATATCATGCATATTGGCTAGGTTTTCATTTGCAATATGGAGTTGAGTCTCCATCTCATGCATCTTTTCAATAAGTTCTTGCTTCTCCTCCTTCATGGAAATCAATCCCTCTTGAAGTATAATGCTCTCCCTCTTATCTTCATACATCTCTTCCACCATATCATTCATGATGTAGAGCTTCTGCAACATCTCTTTATCAAAGATTTTTTCTAAGGAATATTGACTATAAACATCACTTAATGAAGCCGCCATCACACCTACAATGCATACAAAGCTTCTTTTCTGTGATTTGAGAACTGAGCTCTCAATCTTGACCTTCTCCTTCACACATAAAATTGCACAATCAAATCATCCTTGTACAAATTCAAAACCAATAGCTAATTATTCTAGCTAACCTTGTGTAAAATGAACTAAACTCTGGTATGATACCAACTTGATCTAAATATGGGAAAACTAGTTTTGTTGTGCTATCTCCCTCATGAGTATTAAATAAATGTGTTTAGGATCGTCTCAAGTTAGACAATTGTGAAGGGGTTTATTTTTCAAGTTTTAAGTGTCTTGATGAGTAATTTATGAGTTAACTAGCTTTTAAAAAATCATATATAGAAAATAAAATGAAGAGAAACAACACATAAAAAATGCATTACACAATATTTGATGACGAAGTTCACCCCTATTGGGCTACATCTCCATGGACCATCTTCAAATGGCTAGGCCCTCTTAGGATTAATGGTCAAATGTATGATTACATGCACATGAAGTGTTCCAATGGCTTTGAAACCTACTCCATTAGTTTCAAAAGACCCAAAAAACTCAAAATCAACTATTCAATCTCTGAAAATTGTCTCTGGATGATCTAGGCATGACCTCCGCTCCTCATTTCCCTCAGATTATTTAATCTTAAAAGTGGAAAAAACACTTTCAAAGGTGCGCCAATGCCTCTGTAAACTATTCCATCATGCTTAGAGCATAAAAACCATCTAGGAATGACTCTTCTTTAGCCAAATTGGTCGAAATTAGAAAAAAATATGATTCATTCAATTTTTCCTAGGAATCTCCACTAAAACTGGAGATGACTCCAGTTAAGGCCACCAAATTTGGGGCAGCGGCAAAATTGGTGGAACTGATGAATTTATTGCCAACTTAAACTGTAGTTAATTACGTGTTAAATGTGATTAAATTATCTGATAAGTTTGAGTTATGCGCATTTAGCACGTTTAACATTAATCGGGCATTAGAATAATGATTAGCGCTTAGATCATGGATTATGGGTTTAATTAAACTTGTTTTAAATTTAATCCACATATTTAAACATAAAGCACTCCACCTTTGGTCGTTCGTGTGAGGTCCCATGGCAAGGGGCTAGCCCCACTTACCCTCGTCGAATTACAACACAAAATTTAACTCTAAGTCTATGCCATACAGAATATAGGTGTAATGCTGTGGTCTAGTGGTAAGGGAGGCG
The DNA here is from genome assembly GCA_034641835.2 of Pinus albicaulis. Lineage (NCBI taxonomy): Eukaryota > Viridiplantae > Streptophyta > Pinopsida > Pinales > Pinaceae > Pinus > Pinus albicaulis. The sequence continues at coordinate 1,359,893,715 of CM076581.1, forward strand.
CATTGTGTGGGGGAGGTCGTGGGGTCGAACCCCGACCTGTGCCCATCTCTATTGTTAAACTTTTTCTCTTACATATATACACCAAACCTTTGAAACATATCAACATTTAAACCTTTGGTATATTAAATTTGAACTTTGGATTGTATAAAAATGTGCCTCCATATATATATGTCCAACCTTTGGATATAATTAAATGCACCCATATATTATAGTTTAATTTGACCATAGCATAAAATTAAAATGAGGAATTTGAAAATGAATTCAACATTTGAAACTTGGTCCACCAGAGGGGGCATGTGACAACCCCTTGCTGCACCACGTGTCAGCCTCTGGTTGGACTGTCCCAACCATTTAAAAAAATTCAAATTTGACCTTAGGAGACAACCATTAAAAAAATTTCATCTTCAAACCTCTTCAGCTAATTCTGCAGTGACACTTGTCACATTTTCATTGAGCGAAAAATGCACCTAATAGAAAAATGATTAAATGGGGAGATATTGCCCAATAAGAAGAAAAAATATGAAATTTTCTAAGTTTTCATATTATATCCTAATCAGATTGGGTGTAAGTTTCTAGTGACTTCAACGACTTAGCTAAAGGAATTGTCTAAAAGGTGTTTCCTCTCCCATAAAGAGAGCAACTCACTTATAAACCAACATGGAATTTTGACAAATACTTGTGGATATTTCCATTTGATGTTTTCAAATGGGATAGTATGGTAGTTCTCTAGTGTGGGGATTCATAAGTGCGGAGAATGATCTCCCATTGAAGCTTAACAATTGCCACATTTAAACAAATTAATAGAGAATATTTTTTGGCTACACATTGAGATGGATTGAAGTAAATATAAAAACCATTCAATAATGGAAATGGTAAGTGACTTCTAAAAGAATTATCTTAGAAGTATATGAAATTTTTTTGAAAATTTGGCATATCGTTGCAAGTAATTCTATTAGAAGTTCACTAGTGTGATAGTGTGTTAATTCTCATGATTTTTTGTTTATAAACTACCCATGAATGTGTATTGAAGCAAGAAAGTGGTCATGGTTAAATAGAGCATTAGAGAATGTGATTTTTGGCTATCCATTCAAATGACCTCACCAGAAATGAAAGGGATTTGGTAATGGAAATGGCTTTGGAAGAGATCAAGTAAAAACCTTAAGGTGATTTCCAAAACCCAATAGGGTTCCTTAGGGAAAAATACAGGGAAAGAAAAAAACAGCCAAGACAGCTAAGTAATACACTACTACTTATTACTATACCAATTGATAGATTAGAGGTTTCTATGGTGTAGATTTTGAGATGCAACTATACCAATTGTTGCACTTCAAGAAGCATTTTGAAGTGGTTTAATGGTTATGTTTCCTTTGGTTTGCTAAACATTTCATGTGGAATTTCTTTTTCTAGGGAACTGCATTAACATTTAATAATTCTTATTCATTTTCTCCATGTCAGTCAATATCCGTTTAGTAAACCATTTAGGAATAAGTGATGAGATTCTCTTGCTCAATGAAGCACCCATTGAAACTTATTTTTGATGAAAATATAATCATCATATTGTTCATGAATTAATATTATATTATTTAGTTTATCTCATTTACTACTGGTATTTTTCAAAATCTATCAAATATTTTCTATATAAACTTGAAAGACCATCTTTGAAGGTTAAGAAGAAATCTATATTGGAAAGGTTATAGAATATGTCAATTTGACATCATGTAAGTGATTTCCCTTTTATGTTTTAACTTTGAATAATATTTTTTTTACTAATTTTTATCTTCAATAATTAATTAATATAATACTTATATATAATTGATGTCTAATTATATATAATAAATACTGAACACAAAGTGGCCAAAATAAGTATTCGCCTTTAAATTGATCACATACAACCACATTCTTCACAAATTAAACGTGGAGGTGGTTGGTCTTTCGAACTCTTTCGAATTGTAAGAATAACGACTAAATGTAAATTATGTGTAAATATAGAATGACTACCAATAAAAAAAATTATTACTAACTACGATTAGATGACATGTTGTTATGGCATCACATCAAAGTAGTGGTAAAAAGTGCTAAGAAACCACTCGTCCATACAGCAACATTGACAAGAGATTCCATATTACAAAAATATCTATCACCCAAAAAAAACTTCAATACATAAATCTCCAAAAAATATTATAACAAATTAATTTATAATACATATAAATATATAAGAAAAGAAATATTTTTAAAATATACAATCAAATCAATAGTACTTTAATTTTACAATCAATTAATACTCATTTTACCTTTGGTGCTTGAACCATTAAAAAACCAATTCAATCTCCTTCTACTTATTACTTATTGACTAATGTGCTCTTACATATCATAATAAAGTGCCCTTCAAAGTAATTTGCAGGTCGTAATAAAGTGAATGAATTAGTAGTGTTGTAACTATTGCATCAGCCAAACAAATCATCTAAAATCATTTAAAAGAATAATATTCAACTTGAAATTTGACAATTTCAATTTGATTGTAAACATAGGAATCCAAAATGTGCACAACATTTAAAATCTATTCCATGTCATAGCTGCTAAAATCTACAATCAAGTTAAGTTTTACTATAATTATCATGTTATACACCAACAATAGAAAATAGAAAGGCCACTTGCACTAAGGTAAGGAGAGCGAGCGGCACAAGCAAACGATTAAAACACTAAAATATTTACATTATGTGATATTGATATATATATATATATATATATATAAGTCAAAAAATATTAAAAATAAGTTATAATTGAAGTTATGACTAAGTGATGACTGAGTGTCTATTGCATCCAACCCACAAACCACACGGTATGCTACGATTAAGTATTCAACATGATCTCATGACAATTCCGCGTTGTAAAATATTTGCAATTCATGAAACATGAATTCTATTAATTCAAATATATTATTAAATAGATTTAATATTATCAATTAATATATTTATTTAAATAGATATATTAATTTTAATGAAAATATTTATTAATTATAAAAACAAATCAAAATATATTATATTTTTTATTTCAAAAATTAATATTAAATAGTTTCTATATGTTTTTTAAATAGTAAAAAAAATTATTATAATTTAGTTGTGAAATTAGTAGTGAGGATTGTCATTATTGATTTTATCACGGAATGATAATTTATTTATCACTATTACTCAAAAAAACACATCACTGTTAATTAAGTGTTGGTGATCCAAAATAGACTAGACTTTCATGCTAGAGGTTTCTTTAAATCTAAAAAAACAACCAAACAAAAATAGTATAGAGCATACTCTAAAAACAACGTTTTATTTTTTTCATATAAATTTCTTATATATAAAAATATTTTTAATTTTTTTAAATATATATTCTCTATATATAATCAATAATATTTTATTAGCTAATATATTATTACTTATTATTTATTCAAGTAAAGATATTTTAAATTATTTTAAAAATGTCAAATTATTTATTTATGGATGTATTATTAGAGTTTACAGTTTACTTTGAATTTTCGTTGTTTATTACCAGTGATTCACTAATTATAATGCGTACTAATATATTTATAGATTTAATTATTTTATACATAAGTTTAAGATAATTTGTTTTTGTAATTTTCAATATTTTTTAATATTTTTTATTTTTTATATTATTTTAAAATATATTATACAATAAAAATTAATAAATCTAATTAAAACATTCTCATTATACAATAGTTATTAATATAAAAATTCTAAATATATAATTATTATTAATCAAATTAATTTTTTTTTTTGCATCACACACATTTGTGGTGTATTCTTTTTGGGAACTTATCTATTTAAATAATTTTTTTAACATAATACCACTTAAATTTTTTTTAAAGTTATATTTTTTTGGAAATGTAAAGCTATAATTCTTTTTATAAATATCAAAGGAAATAAAGTTAATATTAAATTTTGAAAAAATATTAATATAAAATCTAAACATTGTTTATATGTAACAATCTCTAAAACCATGTGGAAATAATAAAGAAATATTAATTAAAATTTTATCAAGAACTGGTTGGAAGTTTAACAATTTCTTGATAATGAATTTACATTCTTGATAATGACCTGGGTATTCTTTATTTAAGAGGATGGATGATTGCATAAGATGGGGGGGCATGTCCATGACAAGATTAGCTGGAGTGCAATGAATGAGACAAGATGCCCCTTTCTGTTCTGTTTTTCTCATGTTAGCAGACTTCTTTTCCATGAAGGCGATGGCGAATTTATACAAAGCATTAGTGTTCTGTTTTTTTTTTGTTCGACGACTTTCTCGGCATGTACAAGAAGGAAAAAGTTGAGAATTCAATTTAGGTGGCATGAACTATTATGTTGATGACCTCTGTAGGCTCATACTGGCAGCGGTGGCGGCACGGAGGCATTTCAAAGGGACAAGGTTCAAATTTCACCGCCTTCTCTGGGAAGAGATGAAAGAGACAATTATTAGGGGCCCCAGTCAAGAAAGAAACATAAATTGAATTATGAAAACTACTTCATGGATTTTGGGGATGCGTTCACCGGATTCTTGATTAAATTCAATATATGAGGAAGAGCGTCGATTTTGGCGTAACTCTGTTGTCTTTCCACAACGTAGGCAATGGATATTTAATGCACATTGCCATTGAGTTTCATGCGCATGGCCATTGAGGAGTCGTTGTAGGAGAGCGTGGACAAACAATTTCCAAGATAAGTGCTCTGTTAATTTTTACTGAAAGGATTTAAAATAATTATGCCCAAGATCAAATAAGCCATCTTAAGTATTAAGTGTTAAAGGCTTTCACGAAGTGGTAAAAATAACCATTTGTGAATGCCATGGTGAACTTCATCGATAAGTTTATAAAAAGAAAAGAAAACAAATGTGAATAGATTTTTACAAAGAATGATTTTAGTAGAAATTCTTTCGGTAATAATCACATGCAATGGAACGTGGTCGACGCGTTTTGAACCAACCAGTGTGGTTCATCATCAGGACTATGTGAGAGATCAGATCCAAACATTAAGTATAAACATATGTAGAAATGGCTCAACTAGCCGTTAGAATAACGGCTAGTTTGACTTTGAAAAAGTAAATATTCCATTATTTATCTAACTGTGCGATTATCTTAAGGAAAGCCAAACCCCCCAAGAGTAACCTAGGTAAGCTCAAATTTGAGGCTTTAAAATCTTTAAATAATAATAAGGATATTTTTGTTCTGAAAGATGACAAAGGTGGTGCAGCTGTCATCCTTAATAAGGAGGATTATAGGAAGAAAATGTTACATCATTTGGAGAATAGTGGGAGCTACAAGAAACTTCCCTTAAAAAAGGTCTCAAATGCGGTTACTGATGCTATTAAATCAAACAGCATGGTGAACTCCTTAAGTAAGAAATTGATTGAATGCAACCCCCTTACTCCAAGAATCTATGGTCTTCCAAAAATCCATAAGGATGGTGCTCCCCTTCGACCTATTGTTAATACAATTGGGGGTCCGACTTACCTTCTCGTCAAGTTTTTAGCCCTTAAACTTAAGCCCCTCGTAGGTCGTACATAATCCTTTGTTAAGGATTCCTACTCTTTTGTTAGGGATTTGAAGGAAGTTAAGCTGGATATTGATGATAGATTTGTTAGTTTTGATGTTGTTTCGCTTTACACCAATATCCCCATCAATGAGGCTATTGATGTTATTAATCGCATTACTGATCCAGACACAACCCATTTAGTAAAACTTTGTTTAATCTCCACTTTCTTCAGTTTTGAAGGTGAATTCTATGAGCAAACTTGTGGTGTTGCCATGGGTTCTCCCCTTTCCCCAATTGTTGCAAATCTGTTTATGGAGGACTTTTAATCTAGGGATCTTTCCTCAGCTCTTTTCCAGCCAAAGTTATGGAAAAGGTTTGTTGATGATACTTGTGTTGTCTGGCCTCATGGAAAAGATAAGTTAGATAAATTTTTCCTTCATCTTAATAGCCAATCTCGTTCCATAAAATTCACCATGGAACATGAAGTGGATGGTAGCCTTCCGTTCCTTGATGTCCTTATCTCTAGAAGTGATGATGATTCTTTCTCCCATCAAGTTTTTCGGAAGAAAACTCATACTGAGCAATATCTTCATGCTAGCTCCCACCATTTCCCTGCTCAAAAATTAGGCGTCCTTAGCACCTTAGCCACGAGGGCACTGAGAATCTCTGATGAGACTCACCTTGAGGGGGAAAAGACCCATCTGTTGAATGTCTTTTGTAATAATGGTTATAGTATGTCACAGGGCCTCAAAGCTTTCCTCAAAGCGGAAAAAGGTCCTTCTGTTAAAAATAAAAATAAAAAAGAGCCTAGTGAATGGTATGGCAGTGTCAGCCTTCCGTTCATCCAGGGTACCACTGATAAGATTGCTAAAATCCTTAAAAATCATAAGGTATCCTCTTATTTCAAGCCCCTTAATACAATTCGTAGTTCTCTAAAATCGGTTAAAGATTCAATTGACCCCAGAGATGGAAAAGGTGTCTACATCATTTCTTGTTCCTGTGGGACTCCTTACATTGGTGAGACAGGTCGGTCTATTAATCAAAGGATCTGTGAGCATGCTGCTGATATCAAGCATAGAAGATCTCGCTCGTCCGCCTTAGCTGAGCATGCAGAAAAGACTAACCATCATGTTTGCATAGAAGATGCTAAGGTCATTGCTAGAATCGACCATTTCCATCATCGTAAGTTGAGAGAGGCCATTAAAATTGAAAAAAGGCCCGTTAATCTCAATAGAGATGACGGTTGGAATATCAGCAGGTGCTGGATTCCTGCCTTATATTCTTGATTTATTTATTTATTTATTTATTTATTTATTTTTTAAATTTCATTTAATTAATTAATTAATTTATTAATTTATTTATTTTTTAAATTTATTCAACTTTTTATTTATTTTTATTTATTATATTTTTATTTTTCTTCTAATTTATTTATTTATTTATTATTTCTATTTATTTAAAAAATAAAAATAAAAAATTAATAAATTAATTAAAATAATAATAATAATTAATTAATTAATTAAAATAAAATACAATATTTTATTATTTATTTATTTATTTATTTTTAATTTATTTAATTTATTATTATGCTTATTATTTATTTATTAATTTTTAGTTTTATTTTTATTTATTTGTTTTATTTATATTTTTTTTATATTTTATATTTTATATTTTTATTTTTATTTATTATTATTATTATTATTATTATTTGACTCTATGTTTGACTATTTGATAGATCGTTTGTTATAATTAAATTATATGAATAAGAAATTAATTATATTTATTAATTAATAATAATAATTGATTATTATATATTTTAATCAATTAAATTAATAAGAAAAATTTACATATATACACCATGATTTTAGAATCAACATACATTGATCCATAAATTGAGAAAAAAAAATTTTCGGTAAAAATCACATCCAAATAAATTTGGTCGACGCGTTTCGAACCAGCCAGTGTGGTTCATCATCAGGACTTGATGAAAAATCTGATCAAGAGACCCAATTAAATAGATATGAGAAGCTCCAACTAGCCGTTGAAAAATAACGGCTAGTTAGACTAAATCAAAGCCAAAAAAATAAAAAGTCAAGAAATATATATAACAAGATTAAAGTTTATAATATGAATATTATTTAATATTATTTTTAATTTTAATTTTAATTTTTATTTAATTTACAATAGGAATCATTCAAAATATTCTAGAAGATTAAATAAATAAAGGAATATTTCAATTTTAAAAATAATAATAATAATAATAAATTAAAATATTTATTTTGTTTAATATTATTTAAAAACATAAAGGATTAAAAAATAATAAAAATAATAACAATCATAATAATAAAAATTAAAATTAAATTAAATAAATAATAATAATTTAATTTTTAATAATTTTTATTTTAATTTATTTTATTAATATTTATTAATTTATTTACTTATTTATATATTTATTTTATAGATTTAAAAAATAATAAAATAATAATAATAATAATAAATTTAAATTTAAAAAAAAAATAAAATAAAATAAATAAATAAATAAATAAATAAATTTAAAAAATATATATATATATATATATATTTAAAATAATAATAATAATAATATAAAAATAAATAAAATAAATAAATAAATAATACATAAATTTATTTAAATTACTTACCATTATATTAATTAATTGGTTAATTAGTTGTATAAATATATTAAAGGTTTTATAAATATATAAAATAATAATAAAAATAAATAAATAAAAATTAATTAAATAAATAAATAATGGAATATTTACTTTTTCAAAGTCAAACTAGCCATTATCCTAACAGCTAGTTGAGCCATTTCTACATCTATTTATACTTAATGTTTGGATCTAATCTCTCACATAGTCCTGATGATGAACTACACTGATTGGTTCGAAACGCGTCGATCACGTTCCATTGCATGTGATTATTACCGAAAGAATTTCTACTAATTTATATTATGGATCACAGAAGCTTAGATTCCAAAGAATGATTTTACCGAGGAAGGTGTTCTCTTAAGAAGGGGAGTATGTAAAATCCCTAAAACCACATGGAATTAATAAAGAAATATTAATTAAAATTTTATAAAGAACTGGTTGGAAGTTTAACAGCTTCTTGATAATGAATTTACATTCTTGATAACAACCTAGGTATTATTTATTTACGGGGATGGATGATTTCATAAGAAGGGAGGGCATGCCGATGGCAGGATTAGGTGGAGTGCAATGAATGAGATGGGACGCCCCTTTCTGTTATGTTGTTCTCATGTTAGCAGACGTCTTATCCAAGAAGGCGATGGCAAATTTATATAAAGCATCAGTGTTCTGGTTTTCTTTTTGTTCGAAGAACTTCTCGGCATGTACATGAAGGAAAAAGGTGAGCATTCAATTTAGGTAGCATGAACTGTTATGTTTATGACCTCCGTAGGCTCACACTGGCAGTGGCGGCGGCACAATGGCGTTTCAAAGGGACAGGGTTCGAATCTCATCGCCTTCTCAGGGCAGAGATGGAAGAGACCATTATTAGGGGGGCAAGTCAAGAAAGAAATTGAAATTGAATTATGAAAACTACTTCATGGATTTTTGGGACGTGTTGACCAGATTCTTTATTAAATTTAATATATGAGGAAGAGCGTCGATTGTGGCGTAACTTTACTGTCTTTCCACAACGCAGGCGATGGATATTTCATGAACATTACCATTGAATTTCATGCGCAAGGCCATTGAGGAGTCGTTGTAGGAGAACGTGCATCAACAATTTCTAGAAATTAACGAGAAATACTATGTTAGTTTTTACTGAAAGGATTTAAATAATTATGCCCAAGATCAACTAAGTCGTCTTAAGTATCTACTGTTAAACGCTTTCGCGAAGTGTTAAAAATAATCATTTGTGAATGCCATGGTAAACTTCATTGATAAGTTTATAAAAAAAAAAAGAAAACAAACGTGAATAGATTTTACAATGAATGCATTAACCCTTCATGATTAGCATTAGTAATATTTGGTTATTAACAATGATTTTACTCAAATCTTAAGGTTATAACGTGAGCGAACTCTAAATTCCTTATGAATTTATGAATCATATTATAAATGGAATATATACAGATCCACTGAGTACTTTGGTGGTATTTGATAAATGTTAGTAAGCATTAAAACATTTCTATAAGGAAATAGAGTTTATGCACATAAAAGGTAAGTTCATAACATTACTTTTCTTCAAAAGAATAATAATTACTTCTTGGTAAAATATTATGTTGTATTATATATGTTTCTTACCTGAAAATATTGGTATTGTGCTAATATTTTAGAACTATATTGATCTTAGTGAATTACCATGGTAAAAGACATAATCTATGTCAGTTCTTGCAAATATTATTATGTTAATATTTTAGAAAGATATTGATCTTACTGAATTACCAATGTAAAAGGCATAATCTATGTCAGTTCTTGAAAATCTATCTCTCTTGCATGCACAAAGTGTTCTTTGCATGGATAAAATAAATACTTAGTTATCTTAATCTTTTGGAAGAATATGTGAGTACCTTTATGCTATAATAACTATTATGTTAGTTTCTGCATATGCATGCAATATTTGTATTTTCTTTCGTTGGAAAGAATATACATATTGTATGTGGGAAAATATCATATGCAATATTTGTATTTCCTTTCGTTAGAAAAAATATACATATTTTATGTGGGAAAAGATAGTACGTTGTGTTAGAGTACATTGAAAAACATTGTTAGTATAATTTTCGAAAAAGAAGACATGCATTTGTATGCTTAAGTTAATAAGTTTTACAAAAAAATAAAACATGTGTTTACATGCTCTCTTGTGTTAAGAATTTCTTTGGGAAGACACTTTTGGAAACTCTATGCATAGCATGCATAGGAACAACATTCAACGTGTTAGCTTTATTATATCTGTATGCTCCAAAAGTAATTGCTGAAGGGTGGGTTCTTTTGTTAAAGTTTAAGTAACTCTAATACACAATGTGTCATGTTCCATTAAAGGAATTCCTAGACAAGTGTAGTGATTGGTCCTGTACGAATGTGAGCATGTGAGAGAAGTGTCATAATAATGTGGGGATTATGTTGACATGAATTGATAATTACCGGCTTACACTACAGTAGTGATGTTAGAAGAAAGCATGTTGTGATATTGTACTCTCATTTCATGTATGCTCATGAATAAGTGTTAAAGGATCGCTTAAAGATTGATTATTGATTTATTGAGGCTTTATGTAATCATTCTATAAAATCTTGTTGATGACATCAATGAAAGGAAATGATGGTTATGCTATAAAATCTTGTTGATGACATCAATGACAGGAAATGATGGTGACTTATGAGAAGGAAATATTATGCTTAACATGGTGGGAGGTAAATGATTAATGGTTCATGTAGATGAGTGCGAGCTGTAGGATGGTACATTGTAGGTACATCCATGCCACCAAGATATGAAGATATGAAGATTAGTGAGTAAATGCTATCATATTTATTGTAACGGATTTAAGCTAGATATTTGTATATATCCTTGTAAGATTTATAAATGATGGTTAAGGGATGGTCTCCCTTATAAGCCACTTAGTGAGGGCCGATCACCCTCACGAGCGTTTAATAATAAAATTAAACATTTGCTGGTTTTCACCCTACGGGGTTTCCAGGGTATATTGGTGTTCAATGACGTGATTTATTATTGTGTTAAATTGATGATGTTGATTTCTTGTTGCGATGTTCATAATGTGAAGTATGTGATGATTACATGAATAATGAAATTAATGTAAGGCTACATCATACAGTTTTATGTTAATGTACTACAATAGAGGTTTTTAATGGTTAAGCAACTTACTATTCTTATACTAAAGTTACATTATGAACTGTTGAACATTATATCTAATGATTAGTAAGTAATATTTAAGAGTGATTCTGATAGTTACCCATGGGTATCTTGTATAAAACATTTTCACTCCTTGCATTTCCATGTGAATTTATCGATGTATGTTACAAGTGGTATTAGAGCTAAAGGTTGCAACACTGGTGCCTTTGGGATTTGTTAAGCAAAAATAAATTGAGGTATGCTACTAATGGACATCACAGTTAAGGTATGATTCTAGAAATCTACATATTGATTGATATATGAAGTATTCGACTTTTAACATGATATGTATGATTCATGTTTATAACTACATTGAAGAGTAATAAGTAATAAATCTTGTTGCAAAACGATTTTCATAACATTGGAATCCTGTTGAGGATAAAAGACAATAAAACCTTTCTTGTACTTATGAACAACCTGAGTACTCACTAGTGAAAGTGAGAGTTGTTTATTAACATTAGGTATATGACATATTGCTCATACATTTAGTGAACATAACTAAAGTTACCATGCACTACTTGAAAAAGATGAATGTGTATAGTGATGGTGTGTGAAACTAATGCATGAATGCAAAATATGAGGGAAGTCCTTGAATAGGATGATAGAATATTTAAAAATTAAATTGAATGAAGCATTTTAGATGTTAAAAATACGTAATGGGTCAAGTAGTGAGACTTGAATATAATGACTAGTTGTTGAATGACTAGTTTTTGAATGAGTCGTGTCATAGATGCATTAATATTATTAGTGGAATTAATTAGTTAGTTTTATATGACTAAATAATAAAAATTATATGCATGAATTGGTTTTGATTAAAGAGTTTTGCAAGTTGTGAACAAGTAGTTACTTCACGTGTAATACTGTTGGTAAGAGTACACTATTGGAATTGGAAATGTTGGAATATTACCCCAATCATTATTGACACATACACATTAATGAATATTTATATATACTTGTATGCATGAAAACATTGTATGCAGAAAATTAATATGATTGTGTAAGATAATACATGCTTAAGAAATGCATATTTTCGATTAGCATTGTTGCTTATAGTAAGCATGGGTAGCTTAATGGCAACATCAAACCTGTGAAAGTAAAACATCGCAAACATTGAAAAGATAATTGAAACAATAAATGTTAAAGTATCATGTTATAATGTGCATGATTTTATTATTTGAGAAATAATAATGTACAACACACGTATGTTAGTCATGTTTCCTGTTAATCTAGATATCATTGGACCCGTTTTAAGGTTAAGTATGATGTATGGTGTACATAAAGTTTATTTTTATCTATGTATAATGTGCATAAATTTCATTATGTAATTTATTATGGGAAACAATGCCAAAAGAGAAATTTAACATGCCAAATAGTTGTCTACAATTGTGAAAGGCTAGAAGGCCTTGGGTTGATGGTGGTTGCCTACCCAGAGGGGCTGATGGCACTTACATGCTCGTATTTCCTCTACCTAGAGATATATGATCTCAGTAAGGGAAAAGAGTTGGCCAAGATAGTGAAGAGGGGAAAACCTGAGGCAACTCTATTGATTTTGTAGCCGATTGGAGGAGGTCCAAAATTTCTCATAGATGGGACACTGTTAGAGGAATAGGCATGATGTTTACAAGATGACTCCATATTGGACCTGGAATGGTATTTTGTCAAATAACTGTCTAGATGTGAAAATGACTCGATTTGGTTGCAGAAACCAACTCCCATGGGTTGGGAAAAGCATATTTTTTACCATTGTGGTTTTCATAGTGGAAAAAGTTAAGTAATAAATTATGTGTTATCTTAAAATGAACTTTTATATGATTATGTAAATACCTTATGTAGATATTGAGAGGAAAGGATCCTAGCGCTTGAAAATGAATTATTGAAAGTATAAGTTTATTTATTTGATTACTAATTTGTTTGAATGTCTTAGCAGAGGCTAGGATATGCCCATGGTGCATTGATTGACCATTAGTACGGTTAGAGAGCTAGGTGCTCTTTGAGTACTTTTTTTAGAAGTACTATGTGGATGTCTTTAGCAGGAGTTAAGATAGTGTGCACGTGATGCATTGATCAGAGGGTTGGTGCTCTTTGAGTACATGTGGAAGTACTCTGATTAAAACATCTCTTGATATTGCATGAATGTTTGATAGTTACATGTATTTCATTTCATTGAAACTATGTGACTAATGTGATTGAATTTGTTAGTCATACATTATAGGCTCTTTCCGTGGAGTGTTGATGGGTTGTTCAAATATTCTCAGAGAGCTTGTATAAAAGTCATCACTACTTCCAATAGTAATTGGTAAGTAATAGTAAGCTGGTATAGATATTTTTTTTCTATATCTTTGTGAATTTGAATAATGGATAAGTAGTTAAAAATGGAAATGGAATATATTTTGAGCTATACATGCTTATGACTATGGATAAAAACATTATTGTTTTAATTAATGGAATTTAAGGAAAATGAAAGTGTTTCATTGTGAAGGTGAAGGACCCCCTTTAGATTGTTTATATTATTATATCATGAGTATAAGTTTAAGTTTCAGTGAGAGAATCACACCGAGGATGGTGTTCTCTTAAGAATGGGAGTATGTAACATCCCTAAAACCACATGGAATTAAAAAAAAATATATTAATTACAATTTTATTAAGAACTGGTTGGAAGTTTAACAACTTCTTGATAACGAATTTGCATTCTTGATAACAACCTAGGTATTCTTTATTTACGGGGATGGATGATTTCGTAAGAATGGGGGGCATGCGCATAACAATATTAGCTGGAGTGTAGTGAATGAGATGGGACGCCCCTTTCTGTTATGTTTTTCTCATGTTAACAGACTTCTTGTCCAAGAAGGCGATGGTGAATTTATACAAAGAATCAGTGTTCTAGTTTTCATTTTGTTCGGCGACTTTCTCGGCATGTACAAGAAGGAAAAAGGTAAGCATTCAATTTAGGTGGCATGAACTATTATGTTGATGACCTCCATAGGCTCACACTAGCAGCGACAGCGGCACGATGGCATTTCAAAGGGACAAGGTTCGAATCTCACCCCCTTCTCCAAGCAGAGATGGAATAGATAGCTATTAGGGGGGGCGAGTCAAGAAAGAAACAAAAATTGAATTATGGAAACTACTTCATGGATTTTGGGGACGTGTTCATTGGATTCTTGACTAAATTCAATATATGAGTAAGAGCATCAATTGTGGCGTAACTCCGTTGTCTTTCCACAATGCAGATGATGGATATTTCATGCACATTGCCACTGAGTTTCATGCACATGGCCATTGAGGAGTTTCATGCCCAAGATCAAATAAGTCGTCTTTAGTATTGACCGTTAAAGGCTTTCACAAAGTGGTAAAAATAATCATTTATGAATGCCATGGTGAACTTCATCGATAAGTTTATAAAAAGAAAAGAAAACAAACATGAATATATTTTGCAAAGAATGCATTAACCCTTCGTGATTAGCATTAGTAATACTGGGTTATTAAATCTTGTTAAAAACCTAACTACTTAAGTTAACAATGCTTTTATTCAAAGCTTAAGGTTATAATGTGAGTGAACTCTAATTTCCTTATGAATTTATGAATCATATTATAAATGGAATATATACAGATCTACCAAGTACTTTGCTGGTATTTGAAAAATGTTAGTAAGCATTAAACATTTCTATAAGGAAATAGATTTTATGCACATAAAAGATAAGTTCATAAGGTTACTTTTCTTGAAAAGAATAATAATTGCTTCTTGGTAAGATATTATGTTGTATTATATATGTTTCTTACTTGAAAATATTGGTATTACGCTAATATTTTAGAAAGATATTGATCTTAGTGAATTACCATGGTAAAAGATAGAAAAGATTATTATGCTAATCTTTTAGAAAGATATTGATCTTAGTGAATTACCATGGTAAAAGACATAATCTATGTCAACTCTTGGAAAGATTGTTATGTTAATATTTTAGAAAGATATTGTTCTTAGTGATATACCATGGTAAAAGACATAAGGAAAGTTACTATGTTAATATTCTTAAAAAGAATAATCTCTTGAAAAGATTGGTATTATGTTAATATTTTTCCTTAAAAAAGTATTTTATGATGATAGAATTCTAAGAAGAGAATATGTGTTGACTACATTAAAGGAAAAGTTATTTCTCTTGCATGCACAAAGAGGTAGAGTTATCTCTCTTGCATGCACTAAGAATAGCCATTGTGTAATAGAGGTATATTCTTTGTATGGATAAAAGAAATACTCACCTATCTTAATCTTTAGGAAAAATATGTGAGTACCTTTATGCTATCATAACTATTATGTTAGTTTCTACATATGCATACAATATATTTGTATTTCCTTTCATTGGAAAGAATATACATATTATATGTGGGAAAAGATAGTATGCTGTGTTAGACTACATTGGAAAATATTGTTAGTATAATATTTAAAAAATAAGCCTTGCATTTGTATGCTTAATTGCATTAATTTTACACAAAAGAAAACATGTGTTTACATGCTCTCTTGTGTTAAGAATTTCTTTGGGAAGACTCTTTTGGAAACTATATGCATAGCATGCATATGAATAACATTCAACGTGTTAGCTTTATTATATCTGCATGCTCCAAAAGAAATAACTGAAGCACGGGTTCTTTTGTTAAAGTTTAAGTAACTCGAATGCACAATGTGTCGTGTCCCATTAAAGGAATTCCTGGACAAGTGTAGTGATTGGTCCTGTACGAATGTGAGCATGTGAGAGAAGTGTCATAATAATGTGGGGATTATGTTGACATGAATTAATAATTACTTGCTTACACTAAGGTAGTGATGTTAGAAGAAAGCATGTTGTGATATTATATTTACATTTCATGTATGCTCATGAATAAGTGTTAAAGGATCACTTAAAGATTGATTATTGATTGATTGAGGCTTTATCTAATCATGCTATAAAAGCTTGTTGATGACATCAATGACAGGAAATGCTGGTGACTTATGAGAAGAAAATATTATTCTTAGCATGGTGGCAGGTAAATGATTAATGGTTCATGCAGATGAGTGCGAGCTGCAAAATGGTCCGATGAATAAAGGTACATTGTAGGTACATCCATGCCACCAAGATATGAAGATATGAAGATTAGTGAGTAAATGCTATCATATTTATTGTAATGGATTTAAGCTAGATATTTGTATATTTCCTTGTAAGATTTATAAACGATGGTGAAGGGATGGTCTCCCTTATAAGCCACTGAGTGAGGGCTGATCAACCTCACGAGCATTTAATAATAAAATTAAACGTTTGCTGGTTTTCAGCCTACGGGGTTTCCAGGGTATATTGGTGTTCAATGATGTAATTGATTATTGTGTCAAATTGATGATGTTGATTTCTTGTTGCAATGTTCATAATGTCAAGTATGTGATGACTACATGAATAATGAAATGAATGCAAGGCTACATCATAGAGTTTTATGTTAATGTACTACAATAAAGATTGTTAATGGTTAAGCAACTTAGTATCCTTATACTAAAGTTACACTATGAATTGGTGAACATTCTATCTAATGATTAGTAAGGAATATTTAATAGTGATTTTGATAGTTACCCATAAGTATCTTGTATAAAAAATTTGAACTCTTTACATTTCCATGTAAGATTATGGATATATATTACATTATAATAAATATAAATTATTTCAATAAAATTATATTATTTATTTACTAATTACTTTGAACGATATGAATAAGCATTACATTGCCACGAATTTCAGAACTCGTAAATATATTCATTCTAGAATTTTAAGCCTCCCATCGGATTTTAAAATAGATACAAAGTAGGATAAATCCTTGCTGATTTTTTTTTATAACAACGCAAACTATAAAACAAAACCTGAAAATATTCATTGAACGGAAACCCCGTGAGCCAAGTCGGCGTTTCTCTTCCTCCTAATATTTTTCCACGTGGTTGGATATAAGTATGGAGACGTAGATCCTCAAATAACCGCAGTTGGTTGAAGCATTGCACATTATTGATTAGATTGTTAAGAGAAGCATTAACGACTACAATTTATTAATTAATTGTGGAGAATTAAGCATTACAGCGGCGGTGGGTTTCAGCGGTATAAAGATGGGAAGGCTCTATGTGAACAATATCTTTTATTTAATTTAATTAATTAAAAAATATAATATATGAAATTAAAAATATAATATTTTAAATTAAAATATAACAAATTATATATTTATATGAATTTATATAAACTGCAATGTTTATATATATATATATAAACAATAATATATAACATCAACATACCATAATGCAACTTAATAACCAAGTGTCTATTGCACATATCACATGGTATGCGCGATTAAGAATTCACCATGATGTGATGACACTTCCCCGTTATCAGATATTTAAAATTCATGAAACGTGAATTCTATTAATTCAAATATATTATTGAGTAGATTGAAGATTATTAATTAATATATTTATTTTAATGAAAATATTTGTTAAGTAATAAAATAAATAAAAAATAGATTGAATGTTTTTATTTTTGAATTCAAAATTGAATATTTTATGAATTATGTTTTTTATATGTTTTTATGTAGATAGGTTGTATTTTTGTTTTTTTTTTTTTTTTTTTTTTTTTTTTTTTTTTTTTTTTTTTTTTTTTTTTTTTTGGTTAGTTTTGGGTTTTTGTCATAGTCAATTAGAGAGTTTAATTTTTGTTATCCTCACACTTATCTAAATTTGACATGTGGTTGTTTCTTATTGTTCTTGTTTTTATTCATTTTCTCCTGCCGGAAGGTCCTTTGTGCGTTGAATTTAGGTTTGAAGGTTATGCTAACCTCCAAGGTTTCTACAGGTGATGTTGGGAAACCTTCGTGGAATGAGTGCCCCTTCATTCACCTGAGTGAGAAGGAAAGAAGACATGGTACTCAACACTTTCATTGTTCTGGAATTGTTTGTCCCGATTTCAGAAAAGGAACCTGCCTCAACTGGTACACCTGCAATTTTTCTCACAATGACCTTTAATTCTACCTTCATCCTACCCGATATTGAACCCAGCCTTGTAAAGATAGGAAGAAATATAAATGCATATTTTTTTCTTTTCTCATACTTTGCAACAACTTTACCTATTGTTAGGGCTTTTATCACCCAACAACAGAAGCAATACAACATTGCATGTTGCCTCTGCTCTGAAGAACTATTGTCTATCAACATCAACAATAGCCTATGATGGATCACCACTTTGACAAGCGCTAGAAGGACTCATGAGTTCAAGTCCCCGCAATGTCTGCCCCAACTTCAACATCAGTGGGGCATTCTGAGTCACCTCCTCTTTTGTCTCCATCGTTGTCACCGTTTGCATCTTTGCCTCTATCACATGAGCCTCGCTAGTCTAATACTTACAGAGTTGGTCATCAAAAGGTTTCTTGGGTTTTGAACTCCATTTTTCTTGGGTTCATTCTAAATTGCATTCACGTGTTCACTATATTAATCCATTGGGTTTCGTAACACCGGGTGTTCCATTCAACAGAGCTCTATATTTCCTTATGAGCTTTCATTTCATTTGTGAAGAATTGGACCATTCAAGGCCCTTTGCAAATGCCCTGCCTTTAAAATTTATATTCTCAGATACCTAATTGGTGATTACTTATGCCTGTTTTGATATATAGTTTGAACATTTTCAATTATGCCCTCTTTGATCTGTGATACTCTTCGCCTTGAAAAAAATGAGAGATTTTTGGTCATGACACCCGCTACAAGATATCATTTTGTCGGATGAAAAGAGGAGTATGTATCGAATGACTGTGGTAGCAGAGTGGTCCATTAATATCTCAAGGACCAACATGGGAGCGCAAATCTCACGGTGGTTGAGAAGAACATGGTTTATGTGGTCTGAAAGGAGTTTTTGCATCTAACAAATAACTGCAACTCAAAGTGATCCTCCTGAATGAAGTGGAGATCAAGAAGAGAGGTGGTGGATTGCCTGGACTCTATATTTTCAAAGCCATAACCAGTATCCTCCGGAGGTCATATGATCAAGAGTTCATGAGTTTTGCTCAAAATTGAAAGTGCTCAAAACTGTACTGAACATGAGCGACCAGGTAGATCTCATCATTCTGATTCTGGCACCATGAACAGTTCAAAAAACTGATGTCGTATGAGGGAGATATCACATTCTAATCGATTTCCCAAACAACTAAAATTGTGATAGGGTTGAGGGGGATGCCCAATTAGCATGTCGGTGTATAGTCATCAAAAAGGGGAATATTCTCAGAATATTTTGTTTTCTAAACCAATGATGTTTCACCACGTGACGCATTCTGGATTTTCAAATGTGTTGTACGTTTTATTTTTTGTCCAATAGGTCTGGGGGGTTCGACCCCATGACCTCCTACGCACCCGCAAAGAACTCCACCAACTTCGCTGTGTGTGTGAATCAACCCTTAATGGTCACATGTTATATATATGGTTTGTTGATGTTGCAAGCAGGGGTTGGGGAACGCCAACGGTCCCAACTCGCCGGCGGTCCCAACCCACCAGTGGCCCTGTTGATTGGTCACATGATATATGTTATAACAACAACATTTATTACAAATACAACGGTTCCAGAATCGTTAACTCAGGCGGATAACCCTTGCACCTTATCACATGCGCACAGTCACCTTTTATTACACCATCAGTTCCACGCCAACATTTTAATGTGGAGGTTTAAAAACCAGGGGGTTTTGGGGGTCGGCATGTGGGAAACCCCCTCCCCTAACCATAACAGTTAATGTGACGGTTAGTTCGATTGGCGCGATTGTTAGCGCGCCTCCAATTTCAGAGGTTATGCCATATTTAACTGCAATTAACTGCAGTCCTCCAAATTTAGTGGAGGTTTTGTAGGGGACATTGGGAAAAAGCATAGCCAGGTCAATTTCAACCAATTTGGGTGAAACAAGAGTCTAACCAGACTAATTTGAGCATTATGGAGCCATTGGAAAGAGAAAAGAACCATTGGAGGCTTGTAAACACATGCATTTGAAACTTTTTCGGCATATTGAAAGATGGGCATGCCATTGGGAGCTGGACCAGCAGATGTAGCCCAAGAGGGGTGAACTGCTTCATCATGCTTACTGTGTAAATATTATGTGTGATTTTATTTCTCTATTACAAACTGCTCTTCAGTGTTATTCATTCTTATTTACATGCTTAAAATTCACAATTTCATCTATGTTTCATGGTTAAATTCCTCAATCATCAAGAAAACAAATGGAGACAAATATGTACATCTTTTGTTACTGTAAAGACACTTATCACAACAAACTAGTACAATTTTTTCAGATCAGGTTGGTATCAGAGCTAGAGTTTATTATTTGGTGTTGTTGTGTACAAATATTTGTTTAACTGTTTGCAAGTCTTAACATGCTTACTAGGCTCAAGCTCAAGAGAGAAGAAGGAAAATTGGTGGAAGCAAGAGGGTCTCAAAGTGCGCCACAACAAAGGAGGGAAATATTTCCACATTCTCCACCACCTAGTTCACCTCCTAAAGAAGCAGAATCAACATTAAGCATGCCTTCAGAGGAAGAAGAAATCCATGAAGAAGTTGATCCCAAAGAGGAATAAAGAGTGCACATAAAAGAATTCTTGACTTGACTGAGATGGTTAGAATCATCTATCAAGAAAGGAATGAGAAACTAGAAGAAGAAAGATCCAAACTTCACAAGGAAGGACATGGATCATCATAAGGTCACAATGATGAAGATAAGTCAAATAAGGGAAATGGAGGAAATGGAGATAGTGGAAGTTCACCATCCTCACCCTCATCATCATCATCCTCTACTTCATCTTCAGTACATTAGCCACACAAGTCAAAGAACATTGGTAAAATCCCTTTTCTGAAACTTGATGTTAAGTTTGAATTGCCAATGTTTGATGGTGAAGTCAATGCATAAAATCTTGGTAATTGGATTAGGAAATTGGAGGTCTATTTGAGAATCCAAAAATTTCATGATGATGATGCCAAAATCCAGTTAGCTTCATTGAGAATGGAAGGCGCAACGCTTGTTTGGTGGGAAGCCAAGACAAAGGAGGAGATTAAGAAGCATGGTAGGATTATTCTATCATGGACTGATTTCATTTATGCAATAAAACAATAGTTTTATCCATTAGCTCACATGCAGAAAGCCACAATGGGTTGGAAAAATTTTAAACATTTGAAGGGACAAAATGTGCAAGTTTACACCCAATAATTTAGGAGAAGAGCTCTCTTATTAGGGGTAGATTTGCAGAGCCAAGATACTTTTCTTAAGTACATAAGAGGCTTAAATAGCTACTTAAGACATACTATCTTAATGTTTAACCCTACATGTCTAGATGATGTTTGTGTACAAGCCATACACTTGGAGGCAAGGGGAAAACAAAACATAGATGAGAATGAGGAAAATGAGTTTAAAGGAAAATGGAAGGAATAAAATAATGCAAATATGAGGAAAGAGAAGGGAAAATTATTTTGCAAAAACTATTCAAAAACTGGCCATGATGAAGACCATTGTTGGAAACTTCATCCAGAATTGAAACCAGATAGCTTGAAAGCCAAAGAGAAAGGAAAAATTGTTGCTATAGATGAACAAGACTTAGGCTCAGATTCAAGAGATGAAACAAAAATTACAGCCATGGGACTAAATAACATGAGGGGGAAATAAATTGAAATTAAACCCAGTACTAGTACATCAAACTGTCACATACAAGCTCCAAATGAAGAAGAGAGAATTGAACTGTTTCATGTGAGGGTCATATCCAAAGATACCAAGATTTACACATTGTTTGAAAGTGGGTCACAATCAAACTTAATCTCTGAAGAGTTGGTCAAGAAACTTAATCTTGATACCATTCCACATCCAAAACCATATCCACTTGGGTGAATTTGTAAGGATGCAAATTTACAGGTTTCAAAGAAGTGCATATTGTGGTTTGCAATAACTGCACATTTTATTTACACAGTTGAATTAGATGTGGTTCTGCTTGAGATAACTGGTATGGTGTTGGGAAATCCTTACTTGTATGACAGGAAAGAGATCTTCCATCGCCATGAGAACAAATACCATTTATTCAAAGATGGAAAGGAGTATATTGTGAGAGCTCATCGCAAGAAAATGGATACTTCTTTAGTTAATGCAACGAAAATGAAGAGGCTATTCAATGCAAGCCAAAACTTCACATTGATTATGATAAAACAAAGAGATGTTTTGCATCATACTTTTCAAACAAATGCTGATATATGTAATGATTTGTTTCAGATTCATAACAGGTTGTGTTTGAAAGAAGGTGACAAGCAGTTGCAGTAGCCAACATTGGTGTTGAACAGTGTTGAAAACATGGTGTTAATGCAAGTGGTTGCAAAGGTCAAAAAGAGGAAAAAGTAGCTTGGAAAAGAAGGCACATGTTTCACAAATCTTCATTGTTGGTTTCCAAAAGGCACATTACAATGGCGAAGAAACTTGGTCAAGAGTCGACACAAGTTCAAGGCAAAAGCAACTAAAAATCACCATAATGACAGAGTAAAAGGTGAGAAATATTCCAAGTTTCCTTTGATTATTGACCAAGGTAGAAACAAGATGATTTCTACAAATTATATTTCTTTTCTACAAATTCAGAAAATGTACAGCATGAGAGTGTTAAAGACAACAATAGATGGTTGTCAGAATCAAGGAAAATTTTTTCTTTTCACGGAAAGCTCCAATTGATGAAAATAGGAAAATTTTAATCGATAAATACTGAAAGAGTGAGGACAAAGTATCCTCGTCTTCATAATCAATAATCCAGAGAGATTTTGGGGTCCAAAAGCTTCCTAATGGGGAGGTGAGATTAGGAGTCCATGATTTTTTCTCAAAATTGAAAGTGCTCAAAACTCTACCGAACCTGAGGAATCGGGTAGATCTCATCGTTCTGATTCTGGCACCATGAACGATTTGAAAAACCAATTTCGTATGAGGGAGATATCGCATTTTGATCGATTTCCCAAACAACTAAAATTGTGATAGGGTTCACTGGGATGCCCAGTCAGCATGCAGGTGTACAGTCAGTAAAAAGGGGAATATTCTAAGAATATTATGTTTTCTAAACTAATGATTTTTCGCCACGTGGTGCATTTTGGATCATCGGATGTGTTTTATGTTTGATTTTTGGTCCAATGGTTGGGTGACACGTGGCCAACCCTGAGGCTGCCACATGTCCCCTGTATGGTGGTTTAAAATTTTGGTATATGTATGGGGGGTTCGACCCTGTGACCTCCGGCGTGCCTACAAAGAACTCCACCAACTCCGCTGCGTGTCTAACTTAACCCTTAAGGGTCATATGTTATATATATGGTTTGTTAATGTTGCAAGCAGGGGTTAGTAACCGCCGGCTGTCCCAACCCGTTGGCGAACCCATTGATTGGTCAAATGATATATATTATAACCGCAACATTTATTACAAAACCAACGGTTCTAGAACTGTTAACTCTGGCGGATAACCATTACACCTTATCACATGCGCACAGTCACCTTTTATTACACTGTTAGTTCCGCGGAAAAATTTTAATGGGGAGGTTTAGAAACCACGGGGGGTTCGGGTGGTCGGCATGTGGCCAACCCCCCTCCCCTAACCATAACATTCAATGCGACGGTTCTTTCAGTTGGTGGGATTGTTATCGTGCCTCTAATTTTGATGTTTATGCCGAATTTAACTGCAATTAACCACAGTCCTCCAAATTTAGTGGAGGTTTTGTAGGGGACATTGGGAAAAAGCCTAGCCAGGTCAATTTTTTACTAACGTGGGTGAAAAAAGAAACTACCTAGACTAATTTGAGCATTGTGGATCCATTGGTGTAGAGAAAACAACCATTGGAGGCTCGTAAACACATGTATTTACAAATTTTTGAGAATAATGAAAGATGGACATGCCATTGGGAGCTGGACCAACAGATGTAGCCCAGGAGGGGTGAACTGATTCATCATGCCTATTGTGTAAATATTATGTGTGGTTTAATTTCTCTGTTATACACCATTTTTCAGTGTTATTTAGGCTTATTTACATGCTTAAAATTCACAATTTCATCTATGTTTCATGGTTAAATTCCTCAACCTTCAAGCAAACAAATGGAGACAAATATGTAAATGTTTTGTAACTGAAAAGACACTTATCACAGAAAACTAATACAGTCCTTTCATATCGTCATATCACAAGTATTAAAAGTAGTTTTTATTTTCCTTTTTATATCTTTGTGTATATGGGTGCCTGAGATTAGTGTTTCTTCCAATGATTTTTTTGTATTGGGGAGTCTTACCGATGTGCGTTTTCTTGGTTTTTGTGTTTGTTCTTGAAGTGTGTGAAAAAACCCAATACACTAGGAAAAATAACTAGGTTGGTTACAAAAGTGATCAAAACGCCATTTCTAAAGGTAGGAGGTGGCTATTCCTAATAATCATTATTCGTTTCAATGAAGTGGGCAATTGAAACATCTTGAAGACTATAGCTTCATGTAGCCCCCTACTTCAAGACTGTTAATTCTATTATTGTATGAATGTTTAAAATATTTTGACATTTAACAGTCGAGGTTTCTAGATCCTCCCAAGAGCTGGTATTTTAAAGGGCATCTAGATAGTTTATGTATTTTCATAAAAATAATATAGATATCCTATTCAGAATGTTGTATTTTTTGTCTGTGCTCAGTTTAAGGAAAGTACCATTAATATTTAGAGAAAGGAAAAAATGTTGTTTGTGCATTGAGAAATTTTGAAAACCAATGTATTTCATTATCTATGTCCTTTAAAGTCTCATTAATCTTTAGAAACATGGAAAAATTGCTTGGGCACTTAAACTAATCAAGGGCAATGTTTTTTTATCATCATTGGCTTTGAATGATTCAATAATCTTCAAACAAAGCATAAAATTTAATTTGGAGTTTGAGAAAATATAATGGGGAAATGTTGATTGTTGTCTATGGACCTGAAAATTTTATTTTGTTGAGAATATTAAAATTTTTGAGGTTGTTTCTTCATTTTTTGTGTGAATAATTTCCACGGAGGACTTTTGAAGCAATTTTGGGGTTGATTTTCCCCTTAAAATTCCATGGATTGCCCCAAAAACCTAGTTTCTTCTCTTATGTTCCAAATTCACATGGCATGGTATGTTATCTAAAAATATGGGCACCCCAATGTACAAGCTCTTGTTGGGAAGTTTTTGACTCCCATGTCTCACATTAAGAGGCATATAACATTATACTTTGAGTTGGGTATTTTATGGTTTTGTTGTATTGTCGACCTTTCCTACTGATGAGATGATGATCTTTCAATGGCTTCTGGGTCCTTAAAATACCTTCCTTTTCCTATGTTGTAGAGGATATTTTTTAGGGAAAACCCTTTTAAGGGAAGGCTTCCACAAAAATAAGAAGATGATGATATGGATTGTTTTAATGGGAAACCATTCCCTATACAATAACTACTTATAGGTCATATCTCTAAATTTATTATATGTGAAGCTTTAACAATGTAAACTTTGAAACAGGAACTATAAACTCAAAATGAGGACTCTACCAAAAAAACTCCAAATAAATGTGAAAACAACCTAAAAAAAAATGTTGATGCTGGAACACTGGAATGTAGGAAAACCTTAAAATTTTGAGAATTTTTCAACCATGACATTACGGAAATTTTTTTGACTAAAAATACTTTAAAAATTAATACCTGAATGAAAGAGTCAATATTCGAGGAGTGTTTTTTTTTTTAAATGCCAATAGTATGATGACTTTAAATATTATCGTGAGACAACTTGACATATTACAACAAAATTTTAAAATACAACCATAAAATTGATACACAATGTAGGCAAACTCGACCCATTGAAATGAATACTTTAATATCAACCATGAAGTTGACACATAGTGCGGGTGGACTCGATATTTTACAACGAAAACTTAAAAATCAACAATCAAATTGACACATAATGGCATCGGGTTGCTAGTTGAGGATCAACACAGACCCTATTGCTAGTTAAGGATCGACACAGACCCTATAGAAAAAATAAAGTAAAACAATATAGTAAATGAATATCTAAAAATGAAAAAATATAAAAGAAAACAAAAATTAAAACATTGAAAAAAATGTATTAAAAAAAAAAGTTTTAAAAATAATAATAACTATATAAAAATATATATTAAAACATAAAAAAGAAAAAAATGACAAAGTAAAAACGAATAAAAAATATTGAGCAAAATAAAATGAAAAACACACAAAATTTTAAAAATAATAAGT
The DNA here is from genome assembly GCA_034641835.2 of Pinus albicaulis. Classification (NCBI taxonomy): domain Eukaryota; kingdom Viridiplantae; phylum Streptophyta; class Pinopsida; order Pinales; family Pinaceae; genus Pinus; species Pinus albicaulis. Next base: position 1,359,920,399 of record CM076581.1, read on the forward strand.
AGACAATAGTATATATTAGAACATAAAAATAAAATAAAAAAATATGGCAAAAGAAATACAAATATAAAAATGTATATGAAATCGACAAAAAACCCCTCATACTTAAAATAAATGAAATCGACAAAAGACAAATCTAACATAAATAAAATAAAATAATAATAAAATTAAAGAGACTATAAAAAATAAATAAAAAATACAAATAATTATTTCAAAACAAACATAATTTAAAAAAAAAAATAGAAGATTAACCTTAAAAAAAAAAGATACAACCAATTTTAGATAATAATAAAAAATGACTAAATTTTTTTTTTTTTTTAAACCATTAAAATTAAATTAAAAACAAAAATAATTAAAAAAATTATAACAAGAATTAAAAAATTAAAAAAATAAAAAGTTAAAAAACAAATTAAAGACATAGAAAAAACTAAATTTAAAACAAAACATACTTAAATACAAAATTAATTTTTTTTGAGAAAACTTAAATTAAAGTTAAAAATATTATAATATAAATTAAAAACACAAAAAACAATTAAAAATTAAAAATATATATAGTTAAAAAATACTAAAAACAAAATATAATAATTTTTTTTTTAAAACTTAATTAAAAAATAAAAATTTTTATTAGTAAAGACAAATTAAAAAAAATTAAAATTAAGCACGCCTAGCTCAGCGGCCGAGCATTCTTGGGCTAGGTAACTGTGGGAGCCAAGTGCAGGGCTCCCACGTCCGCCCAACCTAGGGGCTAAGCAGCCTTGGGTGGTAGGCCGATTCTAACAATCGACCTACCAACCAAGGGTCGCTGAGATAGGCAACCTTAATTTTAATTTATCTACTTCTTATTATTTTTTAAATTTTTTGTGTTTTTCTTTTTTTATAATTTTTTTTCAATGTTTTAATTTTCGTTTTCTTTTATATTTTTCATTTTTATATATTTATTTATTATTTTGTTTTATCCTACTTTTTCCCATAGGGTCTATGTCGACTAGCAGCCCGATCCCATTATGTGTCAATTTGATTATTGATTTTTAAGTTTTCGTTGTAAAAGATCGAGTCCACCCTCACAATGTGTTAATTTCATGGTTGATATTAAAGTTTACATTTCAATGAGTTGAGTTTGCCTACACTGTGTCAATTTGATTGTTGTCTTTTAAGTTTTTTGTTTCAATATGTCAAGCTGTCTTAGACTAAAATTTTAAAGTCATCATATTTTTAGCATTTTCAAAGAAAAACAAAAGGAAAATTTTTGAAAACCCCTTAAAAATATAATATCCTAGGATGAAAAACACTAAGAGACAAGACACTTGAAAAATTGTTGAATAATCAACATTTTAAAAAAAATTGTGTATATTTAGGAAAAAAGAACATTTAAAGTGTCAAATTTGTATTTAAAAAAATAAATGTAGATGCTTTTCAAAAATTGCACGAAAATCATCAACATTTAAAAAAAATATCGACATTTAATACATTAGAAAATTTAAAGTATAAAAAATAAGCCATCTAAAAATACGGGTCGATGTTGCATCCACGCTTTTCAAAATCAACATGAAAATCACTAACATTTAAAAAAAAATTACACTTCATACATAATACAATTTAAAGTGTCAAAAATATGCTCCAAAAAAAAGGTCTATTCTCGATGAGAACTTTTTTGAAATCGCATTAATTTTTTTCTACCTCAAAAAAATGGGTACTCGTTTCAGTTCCCATTTCAACGTTTACAGTTTTCTTTCAACTTTACCAAATGTTGTGCTGAAAGTTCGGAGATCTAATTTTGTTCTAAACCCAAGAAACAGAATTAACAAGGAAACACAATCTATAGAAATGGGTTTCAACAGTCAATTAGCCACCTAAATTTTGAATCAAAGATTTCCACAAACTCTTTTCATGCATTCGCTTCAAGTATAAAGGGTTAATGTAATGACATAACCTATTTAGGTGAAGTTGGATGGTAGTGTAGTACTCGAGGTTCGAATAGATCCTACCACTCTCACTTTCAAATAACCCGATCAAAGGCTTCACTCTACAAGAAAGATTATTTTAGTGTGGTTGTTGGTTCTGAATCGAACTAGATTTCCTTGTCCTATCACCGTACTGATAAAACCCCACCAATAAAGCTTGATGATTTATTATTTTATTTTATTTTAAGATCCAATCCAATTATGTGAATCAATTGTGTTCCTCTTTAGCACCAAACCTATTTTTCTTGTATCCAACCCTGCATCTAGATTTGTTTGAGCTAGTGCAACACGAGTCTGTTCAGAGTAACCTACAAACTGGACCTTTGATAGTACACATTCACATTCATTGGTGGACACCGATACCTCTTCGATTGATCTATATATGAAATATTGAGGATTATGTCTATTTTTGCAAGTAGATAAATTAGGATTTTTAGGCCTCTTATATCAAATTCATAAGCACATAAACACGAATAAAAACTTCACATTTTGTTGAAAATATGAGATAACATCACCATAAGAGTAAAACACAAAACAAAAAATGATTAAGGAGTTGATCCCTCCTTGGCTACATCCCGTGGTCCAGTTTGTAATGGTTGGGCCTCTTTTATTATGCTCATAAAATGAGGTTGACATCAAGTTATAGTGCTAAAATGGATTCAAAATGGCTCGAATGGCTCTAGAATAGTAAAAAACCTCTGCCTATCCTCTTTTTATTCCCAAAAAGGATAAAATTGAACGATTTATTCTCTACCCAAGTTTCTTCAATATTTGCCCTAAAAATTGCACCCTCTTGCATTTTCTCCTGCAAATTCGGACTATCCTCTACGTGGGGCAACAATTTTTCCCCGTGTTGATGAGATTCTCGTGGTGGTGGGTGAAATTTGTTGCCTCGTTAATGATGTCGGCAAGCCTACTAAGAAGCTAAAAAGGTGACACATCACTTATTTCCGTTGTTGAGCTCAGGCTCCGTTGGATTTTTCCCATCGATGTTTTCCATAACATAAAGTGTAAATGCCACTTTGGAACCATAGTGTGTGAACACTTTGATATCCAGACTGCCATCATAACTATGGTGCTAACTTACTGTGGCAACAAAAGTTTGGCTCTTGCATGTGAATGGTGCTCTGAAACCAGTATTAACTGTCAGACTACTTAACGTAGCCGCCGCAACAGAATTGGCATCATATGTAACTGGTACATGTGGCCATTCTTCAATCTACCACTGTAACCATTACAAACCCATCAATATATCATCTTTCCAAACCATGGCTATGGCTTATGTGGGTTATGTAATATGGTTTTGACCATCACATCTATATTGTGGCATAAAAATTTGTTTTAAATGGGTTTTGGTTTACGTTGAAACTCTTGGTTTTAATTCATCACATATATATAATGGGTCAGGGTTAGCCCCTAACCCTGGTCTACGTACCGGGGTTGGGAGTTAACCCCAGTTCCCACCCCAAATTGTGCAATTAATAAACTTCATATAGGAGTGAGACCCCTATGGTTTAAGAAACATGCATAGCACATACGGTAAGAGGCTTAGCTATTTGGAAGTTGGTCTTTTGTTAGAATCCCTAAGAATATTATGCTACCTAACAAAACTTTTAGTGGCCTCTAGGAGCCCATGTGGCTACCTCTAGCTGACCAATGTGGGACTCCCTGTTTAGTCGACCTCACCGACCAGATAAACCATTGAAATAACTCGAAAATCGCGCCAATAAAATCTTGACAAGTGTGAAGTTGTGATAGGCTGAAGGAACACACTCAACCTCTACAATTAAGGTCTAGTTAGTGGTAGAGACTACTGATTGTACAACCCTGCAAACCCCCCAAAAAAAATATTTTTTTCCCAAAACAAAAATAACTTGATTATAAGAGCATATGGTGTTGGTTTTTAGTGAAAAGAGTTGCGACAGATTCATAATGATGATATCTACATGGTCATTTTGGCTTCAAGTCATTTCGACAATTTTGAATCTTGAGCGTAAAATTGATCCACTGGATCATTCCTCCATAGTGGAAGCTTTTGGACCTCCAAAATATCTTTATCCCTCAATAAATAGATGATGGTATATATCCCTCACCCTTCCAGTTTCAATCCACTGAAATATGCTTGAATGCGACATTTTGAGCTTTTTATGAAAACTGATCATTTTCCCTGATTTTGGAGACTTTGTCTTTCTATCGTAGATACCATATTACCACAATTTTCTAGAATATGCAGATAAACAATCTGTCCTTGAAGGAATAAGAACATTCCCTCCTCGGTTGTGAAGAAAAGGAAAATTAAACAATCTCAAATTCTTCTCACCTTGAACATTGTTGACATGAAGATGCTTGACATGTCTAGTCTTGCACTTGGTTCGACACTTGACCAAATGTGATCGCCATCACCATGGAACATCTCTTTTCAAAGAAAAAATATTATTAAACCCACAAGAAGAAATTTGGAAGCAATTCCTTATTTTTTAAATTTCTTTTTCATGACCTTTTCACTCTCTAGCACTACCATCTTTTCACATCACTGTTTAACAAATACTGCTGCAAATTTACCTCATCTTCTTTACCTCTTTTAGGAAGAAAAATATTACACTATTGAAACATCTTATCACACCCATTAATGACCTCACTAAAATAATATTTAACATTTGATTCATCTCCTTGAAAGGCCTCGTTCACAACATCTTGATGCTTTAACATTAATAAATCAAAATTATGACAAGAGTTAACAATTCTCTTCATTTGTCCAGAATTCATAAGAGACAAACTCATTTTCTTACCATTCACTCTAGCAATGTACTCAATCCCATTCTTGAACAAGTGACAATTATTCTCATGGCGATGAAAAATTTCTCTCCTATCATAAAGATATGGGATTCCCAAAACTATACCACAAATACCAAGCTGAATTACATCAAGTTCAACTTCATGAAGAAAGTTTGCAGTGATTGAAAATATAAGGATTCACCTCCTTGTAACTTTCAATTTTTCATTCTCACATACCCAACCTAAAGGATAATGTCTAGGATGTGTAATGGTCTCTAAATTTAACTTCTTGACAATGTCTTCTGAGATAAGATTTTCTTCTGAACCATTATCAAACAATGTGTCTATTTTGGTATGTCTTGAAACAACTCTAATATGGAAAAGTTCAATTATTATTTCTCCATCTTGAGTATCACTAAGGAAACTTGAGGAAATATTACTTGCAATGTGCTTACCTTTCAATCCCATCGATGTGATATTTGTTTCATCTCCAGAATCAAAACCTAAATGTTGTATTATTCCAGTCATCTTCTCCTTCTCCTTGTTTTTCAATTTCTTGGGTCTCATTTCCAGATGAAGTTTCTAGAAATGATATTCCTCAAGTCCATATTTAGAACAACGTTTTCATGTGAATTTATCTTTCTTCAAGTTTATGGAATAATTCTTCTTTCCTTTACTCTTGCACTTACCCTTTCATTTTTCTCCATATTTAAAGGTATTCTCACTTGTCTCATCTGGAACATGTTTTCCTCTTGCCTCTATATGTGTGGCATGTACAAAAACTTCATCTAAACTTGTAGGGTTTCTTAAACTCGACCATAATTAAAATGGTAAATAAAAAATACATGAGAAATATAAAACATTGGATACCCTATTACTCACAATGATACATATTTATCATACATGGAGTAACTCTTGAATTCCATTTTCTAGGGTCTCTTGGACTTCTTTTGACTCTTTTCCTTCCAAACCAAACCTTAGAGACTAGGTGTCCAACATTCCCCCCCTTAATCTGAAAGGGTATGTGTGAGTCCAAGAAGAGAGATGTAATAGAAAATGTGAAAAGTATGCATGGAAGTACTAGGATGAATGAGCTCTCTGAAATTTTGGCATAAAGAGGTGTTTTAAGCATGACCACCAATAGTGGAATGCTTAGTGCAGTTCCCAGAACTCTTCCAAATCTGGAAAGAAGCTGAGGTATTATGTTAAAGGAAGTGCTCCTCATATTTTCAATAGGTAGACCTTCAACATGGAAGAAGGGAGGTCCACAACCAACGATGGTTTAACGATGACCACCAACTATGGAATGCTTAATGCATTTCCTAGAACTCTGCAAAAACTGGAAAGAAGTTGAAGTCTTCTGCTAGAGGAAGTGTCCCAAATTATTTTAAGAGGACGAATATCAACCTTGCATTGATGGTTTAAGGCTCATCACTAAACAAAGCAATGGTCATGGGAATTTTTTTCTTTGACTACAACTGTGAATCTAGAATGACAGGTTGTGTCTCAGGCTTGCTTGAACTGTTTTGTCTCTTGCTACAAATTTGAATTTGGAATGACAGTTTGTGGCTTATGCTCACTTGATGTGATGTGTCTCTCGCTAGAACTCTCAATGTGGAATGACAGGTTGTGGTTCAGGCTCACTTGATGTGGATTTGAAGCTTGTAGATGGCCATCATTTCCCCGCCTGTCAGATAGAAGGTGAGATGATGGCGAAAACTCAACCACAATATTGTTCAATACTCTAGAACAAGTTATGACATATCACTTAAACATCTTCTTGGTTTTTATGTTCATTGTGAAGAAGCGATCCATCCAAGATGAATCTTTGTTCTTGCAAGAGGCTTGTTTCTGAAGCATCTATGCGAAGAATGAGTGTGCCAAACACATTTCTTGCATGGGTGAAGATTGAAACATTGATCTTTCATATGGCCAACTTGATCACAATGTTGGAATTTTAAAATCTATTGTAGCTGTTGTGGAAGAGGAGCGGAATCTAGAACAGCTGAAGGTGAGCTATCATGAAGAAATCTGACACTCTGAAATTGAATGGGCTTGGAGTAGTTTGGAATATGAAAGGACACCTTCTTGTCATATCCAAGACCTATTTTTTTCTTGTTATGGACAAGCTCTTCCCAATGTTTGATGATGGGCTTCAGAAGTGCAGGCTAGATGTTTTCTTCTGCAATACAAACATTTTTTTCTTTTGGGCTGAACAATTTCTTGTTGCTGATGGGAGTTTGTCTCAATTTTCTAAACAAAAATAGGTTCATAATGATTTATGTTCTGTTGTATATCTTCTTGTTCGAATTTAGATTCGAGTTGTAGAAACTCAATCTTTTCTTGAGCATCTTGTAGACATCTTTGAATGTGAGAAATAGTGGTCTTGTTGATTTTGAGTATGTCTTCAAATTCAACAATGGAGAGTATGAAAATATATAAAAACTTTAATAACTCGGAAATTTTAGTCATTATGTCAGCAAGAAATAAAAGCCTAGGAATGCAACACTATTGATTCTAGAAGTTTCTTTTAGTACGAGTTGAGGTGAACATTGACCCAAAATAATCAAAATGCTTGCCACAAAACTCCAAGATGCATGTATAACCAACACTAACTTTAAAGACTCTACTTCAAAGACTCAACACAATTATTTTTGACATAAAACATCACAAATGATTGCAAGGCAAAGAAATGTTGAGATGATAAAGGAACTTGCAACACTAGTGATGATAGATCTTGTTTCCGGAAGCTAGTCCCCAATGTACAGGAAGTAGCTCGTCCTTTGATCAGAAGAAAATGATCAGTGACTTAAACTCTGAGATTTGACTCCCAAATTTGCAACAACATCTTTACAAGAAATTTACCATTCGACTCCTTCAAGAAATAATACCCATGTTTCAGATTATTCGGCTTCTCCTTTATATACAAAGATATGAATACAACGCATTTACCACCAACTTGTCGGAACCTCGTTCCCAAACATGAAGAACATACTTGACATCATAGCGATGAGGAGTGCAAAGGAGAGTGTAGGCTTCAAAAATATCTTGCTGGAATTCCGCTCACGCACGGGTCCATTAACACACAAAACAATGTCAAACTACGCATAGAAATTTAAATAACTTACTGCTTCAACAATGCATTTTTCATGCACAGGTGATATCCTGGAGACAACTACTCCCAGGTCACAATTAAACCAAGTCATTGTAGAAATAGTGCAACATACAATGCATATTTGTGAAAATTATAAATGTTTTCATATACATGAAACCCTATGTTTTATGTTGTCACTCGTACCTCAGGATTTGTCATATCCTGCGATCGGAACTATAAATCCATTTGAATTTTAATAACAACGCCCAGATTTTCTTTCTGTTGTAAAGGAAAGGAGTATGAGCACATGAATTTGGATGCTCAATGGTTGGTAAAGCATTGATATTTTCATTTGAATATGAAGGAGGCAACAAAGTATGTCCCTATAAATCTATCCAACTTCCCTTAGCAGAAGAAAGTTGGAAAATAACTTCAATGTTTACTATAAACTGCAGCAGCAGGCATGGCAGAGGTAGCTATTGTCAAATCATTGCCGCGGAATACCATCGGTTTCGACCCTGCACGGGAATGCCTAGTGCTCCTCCTCATCTGCACCGCTGGAAACTGCTTGACGTAAAATCGACCTCTGCATGCATTCTGCACATGCATACTCCTCTCATGCCTCCTTTCTCAAAGCATATCCATTCTATTCTTGTGCATCAACCATATGTATTATGGGTCATCCTGTGGAGTCCAATTTGCAATATCGGAGGACGAATGCCTCCAGTTTTTTTTTCACATCAAATGCAAACTGTTGACATCTTTTTATTCAGAGTAATAAATTTGGTCCTGGGCATGCTATCTCAATTCAAGATGGCTTGACGGAGTCAGTGTGCTGGAGTATGGGTCGTATTGTAATATGGAGGGGAGATGAGACTGGCCATACATCTCATTCAATTATTTAAATAATCGAAACTGGTCGCAAATGGAATTTAAACATGCAATCGAGATACTTGGAAGGGGTGAAATGATATAAGATAATGCCTGGTACTTCATCGATGGCTTCAAATTATTTCCAACAAACAGCGAATGATATTAACATAATGATGAAAACCAGAGAGAGGGTCTGTTGAATGAAAAAAGGCGGTGTAGGACAAGGTTATGGAAACAAAAACACTGCGTTGTATTGACAATGGTATGGATTGATTATGTAATGAGTTGAGTGCGACGGTATATGGAGCGGACATGATATACCAGGAGTGGCAGGAGTGATGTACTACAGTGCAGGAGTGTATTGGAGGGTTCACTATAAGATTGATGACCGACGGGCAGGAGTCGAGTATGGCACCGACACTTACCAACTCCTATCATCGTCTGACAAGTTATCAACACAGATGCCACCACATTCTGGAGAGATCAAGACCAAAAATTGGTTATGCTCCAACTTTATGGAGAGAATGGATCCTAACATTATGCAGAACATATCCTAACGTTATGCAGAGAATGGATGAAAAGAAAAATTTCAGGGCAGAGGAACAAGTTTAGGTCTTGCGCTCTAATTTGTGCATATTTTGATAACGCCCATGTCCAACGACAGACCCATAGTGAAAGGGCAGAGAATTATGTCGAATAGAAGCGATACTTGTAGCATGAAATAAAACACTTGAATTTGCTGAGGGAAAATGCAGATATTTGTTATATTCAGATTATGGCATAGGTGAGGGAACGAATTTGCATAGAATGGCCATAAAACACAATACTAGTGTCTCAAACTTAGGCAGGGCATGAGTAAGCCTGCTCTGATAGCATGTTAAACTTAGCCATAGTGAACACGGTAAAAACACAAGACATGTGTCATATCCCTTTTCATGGATATCTCTCAAACACAGTCAACTCTAAACCAGAGATGGACTGGAGGGGCGTTTACTAGATATTTCACCTCTGAAAGAGGATGAGATCTGGAGGCTACCTGGCCCTCACCAGACTCTGTCTATAGAGTATGGGAAAAACACAACAGATGGTATAGCAAGGGAATGTCTCAAACTAGTGATGCGGATCATACAACAGTACATGAAATGCTAGGAACAATATATGCAATAGATACACATAAAATAGAGAGAATACTAAGCCATTTTATTATGCTCAGAAATATAAGAGAGTACAATAGGTGATCTGAGTGATGGCACCTAGACTTACATAAGGCAAGTCAAGAAATACTCTAAGAATGCTGATGGAATGGCTGCTCTCTGATCTGCATCCTAGCTGCTGGAAAAATGTTGTGCAGCTACTACTACCGTGTAGCTGCTACTGCTGGAACAAGCTGAGTGTTTGGGGTTACTCCCCTACTCGGAATAACCTGAAACTCTAGAATCAGCCTCTACTCACCAAACCCATAGAAGCCCATAGAGCGTTTCTGGAATGGACGACCCCCGAAAATCACCCCTTGAGGATCTACGCTATCCTCCAAAGCTCTGCACTGACACTAAAGGGAATCCGCCAAAATACTACCTCAAACTCTGTCAAAATCCTCCAGTAGGCAAGGGTTGGCCCCTTGCTTAATCTCCAAGCTCGAAACCTCCAAAGACACCGAATCCGGAGCTCCTCAGAAATGGATTGCGTCCTCCCTCTGAAGACTGCACAGTCTATGAATGCACAGCTCCTCCACAAAAGCCAAACGCCAATCCTGCTACAAAATACTGATGGGACAACCTCACCTGAGCAGGCACTCGCAGTCCCCCGGGGCTGAGGGTGAGATCTCTGAGCAGAGACACTCGGTGCACTAAATAGTGTTGCAAACTAGCTAAACAACCGGCGTGCTCAAGAAGTCGAAATGACCAGCTCAATATCATAAACATATGCATGAATCGCAATGTCTCTCCTCCTTTCCATATATAGAAAATGAAGGCTCTGCATGGGCCCTACTACGAATTAGGGTTTCCCTTCCTCTAGAAGCTTCCCTCCTACGTTGTTCACGTAGTGCTTTCCACCTCATACCCTGCGCTGGTTGACTTGGTCAAACCTCTTACAAATTTCTCTTTTCACACATGGGGGTGTGAAATCTAGTTCCATGGCTGATCCCTTTTCATACTAAAGGGATTTCATTTATGTTTTTATTATTATTGGGCCTCCTTTCCTAATTATTCATCTCCTAAAATGAATTTAGACAAAAATTAATGTTCCAATTTATTGAAGAAAAATTTGGAACATTACAGTCCTCCCCTCCCAAATGTTGTTTGTCCCGAAGAAATTGTAAGGATAGAACTGGAAAGTCTCCACTCAAGGCATGGAGTCTGAAATATGGTGAGGAACATCTCCCTCATGTGGATCCTCCATCCCCAAGCAATCATCCAAACAAAATGAGCCACCTCCCAAGAAGGTAACTCCTGAAAATCTCCTTCCACCTCGAGCTTCGGTAATGAAGGTGGGCTGAAAATCTAAACTTGGCAAGCATCATAGCTTACCCCATGCTGTCCTTCTCTCCACTCATGACAAGTGTAGAGTGTATGTTGATCCTGGGCTGCAAAAGTATTGCCCTCAAATGGAAAAATGAAGAAAAATCCTCCAAAGAGTTCTCCTCCAACAATGAAGAACAGGCGGGCCCAAAACATATTATCCATGATGAATAGGACATGGTCATCATAGAATATCCCAAGGAGAAGTTTGCGGCAAGTTTTACATGATGATGCATGATGCAAACAATATCTCACAAGGATACAGCACAGTTCCACCCACTGCAACTTAAGAAAATTACATGGAAAGCAATGTACAAGATTCATCACATCTACTAAAGGATAGTAAATGACTGAATGTGACAACAATACATGATCAAGCACTTTCCCATGGCTGTACAATGGATGAATATCAGCCTCATGGCCCACCTCAAAAGGAAACAAACATGTGGCTATGGTGGCCATATCTACTCCCATGCTCCCATTAGAACATGTAGTGTAGAAAATGTGAGAATTTTTCCTACTTAAAGACACATCCAACTCATGTGTCTCCATCATAATCATGCTTCTCATACAAATATGATCTATATCAGCAAATGAAGTCATGATCAGCAATAGAATGAACAGAATGCTAAGGGTTTCAGGTGGTGCAAGAAGATACCAACAGCTTCCCAAACAAGTACATCGCAGTTTTATAAGTTGTTGCTTAAGGAAAGTACAAGGCAAAATTTTTCTTCTTACATGGTTAATCATGCATGTCCCCATATGATACATGTTAGAGTGCATAAACTGAACATACAAGTGATGATAAAACATTTGTCCATGGCCACAAAAGAGATGGCTACCTCCACCATGTATATTGGCCCGATACAACTCATGGAGCAATGTGACAAGCTTGCCCTCTTGTGAAGCAATGCACTGCATAAGAATGGTAAGAGTGTGGAAATCAATGAATGTATATACAAACTTCTCACCATATGCTGGAAGTAATATGGTACATGGATCCATGAATGAGTCCTCCATAGTGTTTTGGCATGCTATGAGGAAAATTGAACCATGTGCTGCAAGAAGGTGCTTGGACCCCCAAGTCAAGAAGAACATGCCATAGTGGTAGATGGCTCTATCATCATTACCTCCTCTTTTATCATCAAGTGCAATAAATATGAAATGATCCTGGAACTTGTGGGTTATGGATCTCCACATTTCCACTGGGCACACTTCATCCATAAGGCTCTGCTCCAAAGTGACAACGCTGTGAGCTTATGCAAATAAGCCCCTGCCAATACCAAAATCTATTCTTTGACATGTTCCTTGTCAAAGATTCCTCTAATAATGCTGCAGCAAATATGGAATACTCCCTAAGATGGAAGAGCTCCCAAATCATCAAAGACCAAAGATATAATGCCATCTCCTCTTCTTGCAACATCATGCAAAGTGTAAGAGCAAATCTGCTCTTGCTCTCCCAGAAACAGGCAAAGCAACAAGACATTTTGCTGCCTCCCCATACCTCCATCATACCGATCATGTGATGAAGACATGATGAATGATATGAGTATCATATCAAAACCATGCATCCATACTCTATGCTGCTCAATGATGTAAGTACCCATCCTCTTACTCTTAGGAAGACTGTTTGCCAAGCAATGGCCAAACTCTTTCAAGAGTAACCAGTGCAGCCAAGCCTCATGCTACCCAATATCATAGATCTGCAAGTAGCCTCCTATCTCCTTGATCATCAACCAAATCCACTCAATCACTAGTGGATGCCTCCTTCTTCTCCTCATCTTGGTACTCCTCCCATGAGGGCTACCATCCTCCCAAATCAAATTCCTGTCTTTGCACTTAATGGGATTTTGAAATGTAGGCTTCTCAAGGATCAATGAGACCCTATCAAGAATCAAATATGTGGTAGGAAAAAACCTCCCATCATGATGTGTATGGCTCAGGAAATGTCCAACACAGGCATGAGAGATGTTATCCATCTTAAGATGTCCTCCATCTTCTATCTCTTCTTGTGAGAAGGGAAGAAAATCTTTGCACTTCATGGTGTGTTGAAGTGCACCTCTGATGAGATCTCTCCTTGAGACCTCCCTTTTATCAATAGTCTTCCAAAACCAATGAGGTCTTGGATCTTGAAGTAGAAGTTCCTCTTTGAGCTGAGAGGAGCTCATTGAGAAAGTGTCATCTTGAAGGGAGAAAGGGTTTCTTACTCCAAGATGTCTACCATCAATCTTCAAGGCTTCAAACCCCAACCTCCAATGTGATGTACAATCCAACAATGGCTCATGAGAATGATGGTTTGATTCCTTCTTGAGTGTTTCCATGTTGCACAACGTAGTGCAACCAAGCTGCTCTATAGTAGCAATGGGATTTGACCCTTGGTCATGCAAAAGTAAATCTCCACATTGATAAAAAAAAATTGCTGCAACAATGGAATGTGGAAATCTCTTCATACCTTGATGTGCATTTTGAACTTCTTGTAGGGCTGCAAGAGTCCCTTCCTCAAAATCGTTGGCTGCCCCAACTGTTGATGCATGTGGCTGCTCCTCCATGACTGTGACAGCGTTATCACAAGCCTCCTCAAGAGGTGATGTGATCTTTTCTTTCTTTTCTCCTTCTCCATCAAAGGTTTGGATGAACCTTTGAGTGAAGTCTGCAAAAATCTTCACCCTTGCATGGCTCAAGTGGCTGCACCACCAATCATAGGCTTCACCCTCCAAGTGCAGCGTTGAGATTTCAACAGCTTCTTTCCCTGCTACAGGATGTAGTAGGAAAAATTCCTCCAACTTTCTCACCCAAGTTCGTGCATTAGATGACCCATCAAAGGTAGACAACAGAAATCTATTGCCTTTGATTTCTTTTCTACTACATGGTCTCTTCTCTTCCTTCAGCTGGATGAAATGAGGAAAATCTAGAGTCTCCCTCAAGGCTCTAGGTTGAGATCTATACTCAACAAGGTAATCACTGAGGATCTAATGATCCAAGTATCTTCTATGCTCAATATCTTCTTCTTGATTAGAATAGTAAGTGCGTGGTACTTCCTCTTCTTTTTCTTCAATCTTCTTGACCTCCTCAAAGGTGGATGCATGTCCTCTTGATCTGAAAATAGATGAGAATAAACTCATCTTTTTCAACGTTCTGATATTCTTGGGCTTTGACTCACAGGCTGAGCTAAGAAAGCTGCTACCACCTGAAGACTCGGACACTACCCCGGTCATCACCTCAATGGATGGCACTACTGGGGTAAGCTCTACTCTCTCTACTGAGGTGTCAACCGATATGGTCAAAGAAGTCTCCAACACAGGTGACCCCTGCATCATACTGGGTGTATCCACATGCTCCCCATGATACTGTGTGCCCTCATCCTCCAAGTGCGATGTAGCCATTTTGATGGTTTCCCCCTCCGTTATTCGGTCAAGCTGGAAAGAGGTATCCAACTTTTCCACCCGATCTCGAACCATGAAATCAGTGGATCCATCATATGTGGAAAAAGGTTTCCTCCTAGTGGTACGCTGTAACTCTAAACTCTGCGTGCTAGACCTCCCACTGTTCCTTCCTCCTTCATCCTCCCTGAGCTGACAATAATATCTGAAGGGCAAAGCTGCTCTGAAGTTTTCCCCCATGGACTGCCATTCGCGGAAATAATCTCCAAAGGGTATATGATCATGCTGCCTCCCTTTCTCACTCGGTACTGGCGGTAAGAATGTAGGCATCGTGATCCTAGTTGGCCCACTAAAGGCTAGTAAATGCTGGTCATACTGTCGTGAGACCCCTATATTTTTCACCTCTACTACGTTTGGTGGGTAAGATTCTACCTACCCTGTTTGTTCATAGAAAAATATCCCCACGGTTTCTCTTCTGGTGTCATAGACAACTAGCTCCACAGGCTGAGCTAGATCTATGCTCTGATACCACTTTAATATCCCTTTTCAAGGATACCTCTCAAGCACAGTCAACTCTAAACTAGAGATGGACTGGAGGGGCATTTTGCCAGATATTTCACCTCTGAAAGAGGATGATATCTCGAGGCTACCTGGCCCTCACCAGACTCCGTCTATAGAGAATGGGAAAAACACAATAGATGGTATAGCAAGGGAATGTCTCAAAGTAGTGATGTGGATCATACAACAGTGCATGAAAAGCTAGGAACAATATATGCAATAGATACACATAACATAGAGAGAATACTGAGCCATTTTATTATGCTGAGAAATATAAGTGAGTACAATAGGTGATCTGAGTGATGGCACCTAGACTTGCTTGCATAAGGCAAGTCAAGAAATACTCTCAGAATGCTAATGGAATGGATGCTCTCTTATCTATGTCCTAGCTACTGGAAAACTGCCGTGTAGCTGCTACTGCCATGTAGCTACTACTTCTGGAACAAGCTAAGTGTTTGGGGCTACTCCCCTACTCGGAATAACCCGAAACTCTGGAATCAGCCTCTACTCACCAAACCCAGAAAAGCCCAAAGAGTGTTTCTGGAATGGTTGACCCTTGAAAATCACCCCCTTGAGGATCTACGCTATCCTTCAAGGCTCTGCGCTGACACTGAAGGGAATCCACCAAAATACTGCCTCAAACTCTGCCAAAATCCTCCATTAGGCAAGGGTTGGCTCGTTGCTCAATCGCCAAGCTCGAAACCTCCAAAGACACCCAATCTAGAGCTCCCCAGAAATGGACTGCATCCTCCCTGTCAGGACTGCGCAGTCTATGAATGCACTACTCCTCCACAAAAGCCAAATGCCAATCCTCCTGCAAAATATTGACGGGACAACCTCACCTGAGCAGGCACTCACAGTCCCCTGGGGCTGAGGGTGAGATCTCTGAATGGAGACACTCGGTGCACTAAACAGTGCTGCAGACTAGCTAAACAACTGGCGTGCTCAAGAAGTCGAAATGAACAGCTCAATATCATAAACATATGCATGAATCGTAATGGCTCTCCTCCTCTCCATATATAGAAAATGAAGGCTCTCCATGGGCCCTACTTCGAATTAGGGTTTCCCTTCCTCTAGAAGCTTCCCTCCTACGTTGTTCACATAGTGCTTTCCACCTCATACCCTGCGCTGGTTGACTTGGTCAAACCTCTTGAAAATGTCTCTTTTCACACATGGGGGTGTGAAATATAGTTCCATGGCTGATCCCTTTTCATACTAAAGGGATTTCATTTATGTTTTTATTATTATTGGGCCTCCTTTCCCAATTATTCATCTCCTAAATGAATTTAGACAAAAATTAATGTTCCAATTTATTGAAGAAAAATTTGGAACATTACAACATGAGAAAGATAAAACATTGGATACCTTATTACTCATAGTGATACATATTTATCATACATGGAGTGACCCTTGGATTCCATATTCCAGGGTCTCTTGGACTCCTTTTGACTCTTCGCCTTCCACACCAACCCTTAGAGGATTAGGTGTCCAACAGGGTTAAACATGATAAATGTATGTCTTAGGTAACTATGAAAACCTCCAATGTATTTCAAAAAAGTTTTATTAGATGTCAAATCTACACCCAATATTAGTGCTCTTCTCCTAAATTCTTGAGTATAGCTTTGCACACTTTGTCCCTTTCCTTGCCTAAGGTTTTTCTAGTCCATTATAACTTTCTACATGTATGCTAATGCATAAAAGTTTCTTCTCAAGGCAACAAAAAAATCATTCCAAGAGGTTAAGACCTTACCATGTTTCTTCATTTCCTCTTGATTTTTAGCTTCCCACCAAATAAGAGTTGCACTTTCTAATCGTAATGAAGCAAGTTGAATCTTGGTATCATCATCCTTGATCCTTTTCATCCTGCAATACACTTCAAGTTGACATACCCAATTATCTAATATTTCTGCATTTACCTCTCCATCATACATAGGGAAATCAAAATTTATGTCAATTTTTAGAAATGGAGTTTTACCATGACCTTTTGGAGAATGTGGAAGTGTTTGTGAAGGGATTTTTGTTAAAGAAGATGATGATGAAGATGGTTGTGAGGAAGAAGGTGAAGGTAATGGTGGTGTCAAAGGTGGTTTGTCACCATTCCCTCCATTACATTTTGTACTCTTGTATCCATCTCCTCCATCTCCTTTTGAATACTTATCTCCCTTTGGAGGATTGGAGATCTCACTATGAATCCTTCTGTTTATCTCTTCATAGAGAAATTTCACCATTTTTGTCATATCAAAGAATGATTTTCTGAAATCCTTTCCATCCTCTGACATATTGTTATGCTCTCCTTCATGTGACAAACTTGGTGAAGCTTCGGGTATAATTTGAGGTGAATTTTTTGGTGGAGATTTTGGAAAATTTGCTCTCCTTGTCCTTGACCTAACTGGAGGACTTGAAACCGCAAGATTTCTTTCTCCTGTCTTGAGCTTCAACCTTGTAAGCATCAGAAATAGTTGCAAACAAATGAAATCCTCATAGCAACAAATAACTCTAGCAACGATACCAAATTGATCTCTATATTAAAGATTGAGGATTATGTCTAGTTTTGAAAGTGGGTAAATTAAAATATTTAAGCATGTTATGTAAAATTCATAAACATAAAAACATGAATTAAAAGTTCATTTTTTCCAGAAAATATGAGACAACATCACCATATCAGTAAACACAAAACAAAAAATGATGAAGGAGTTCACCCCTCCTAGGCTACATCCCCTATTCTAACTTCCAATGGTTGGTCCTCTTTCATTATCCTAATAAAACAATATTTATTTAAATTTACTGTGCTCAAATGGCTTAAAAAGTAGCTTTAATGGCTCCAAAATAGTAAAAGACCCTTGTCTAGCCTCTTTCACCTCGCAAAAAGGATAAAAACTAAATGAGTTATGCTCGCCCCAAGTTTTTGCACTATCTATCCTACAAATCGCACCTTCCTTCAATTCATCCTAGAAATTCGGACCTTTTCTGCCACGTGGGGTGACAATTTATCCCCGCGTTGGGGAGATTCCAATCATTCTAGGTGCAATTTTTCACTTGGTTAAGTGCACTCGTATGCCCAGTAACCGGCTAAAAATGAGACACGTCGCTTCTTTCCCGCTGTTTATCTCAGGCTTCATTGAATTTTTCCTGTTGAGGTTTTTTGTGGCATAAAGTGTAACTGGCACTATGGAATTATGGCATGTGAACACAACGACATCCATACCACCATCGTAACTATGGCACTAGCTTACCGTGGCAACAAATTTTTTTCTCCCTCATGTGAACGTTGCCCCGAAACTAGACTTAATTGTCGGGCTAACTTAACCTCTCTACTACAATAGACTTTGCATCATGTGTAACTGTTGCAACTTGTCAGTCTTCAATATGCTTGTGTAACCATTTCAAACTCATCAATATATTGTCGTTCTGGACCTTGCCTATGGTTTATGTCGGTTATGTAATAAGGTTTCAAATGCCACATATATATTGCACCATTAAAAAAAAAATTACTGGGTTTTGGTTTATGTTTCAACTTTGGATTTTAATTCATCGAATATATATAATGGGTTGGGGTTATCCCTTATTCTTGGTCTATGAACTGGGGTCAGTGGTTAACCTTGGTCCCCTTACAAATAAACTTGTACAATGAATAACATATAGGAGTGATACTGCGATGGGTTAAGAAACATTCGTAGCACGAATGGTAGGAATCTTAGCTATGAGGAGGTTGGTCTTGTGTTCAAATCCTCTGGGATTTTGTTTGGCATAACCAAAATTTTAGTGGCCACCAGGAGGTCACGTGGCATCCTCTGGCTAGCCCACATGGACCTCCCTGGTTGGTCAACCTCACCAACTTAATCAACGAATTAAATAACCCCAAAAATGCACCAATCAAATCCTGACAAGTGTCAAGCTATGGTAGGTCAAAGGAATAAAATTAGCTTGTACATTCAAGGTCCATTCAGCAGTTCAAATTGCTAATTTTGTAGCCATCAAACCCAAAAAACATGTTTTTTAGTTGTTTCCCAAAATTAACAAAATTTTATTACAAGAGCATACGGTGTCTGTTTTGAGCGAAATGAGTTTCACCGAATTTATAAAAATGATATCTATGCGGTCATTCTAGATTTGAGCAATCTCGGCAAATTTTAATTTTGAGCATAAAATTGATCCACTAGATCATGGATTGGTACCTGATAGCGATCATAACTTGTTAGCGGATTCATTTCATTACAGAGGTTGTGGTTCTAAAACAACAAGTGGTAGCATTAGGTCCATTGATTCCTTTATTGTTGTATTTCCACTTGAAGGAACTCCATATGTACGAGATCCATCCCTTATTGTGATAACATCACCCACTCACCCCTCTTTCATTCCATGTGCTTATCTAGGTCCCTATATTTTCTATCTTTTAATCCTAACCGTACAAACAAATCCCCTAACAATCAATGTCATTCAACCCTATAGAATCCCTCCTTTTGAAGATTTATTTTGATGACCCTATGAATGGATTACTAAGCATGGGTTTTTGATGTCAAAAAATCAGTTAGACAAAACTTGCACTGCTACCTGTAGTGTGATTTTGATGAGTGGCATGGAGGATCAGGATCTTAGATCTTCAAGTCACTTTGATGATCCAAAAACTTGCAATTTTATGATAAACTAGTTTCTTCATGTTGTCAAATCCATGGCTTCTCAAACACTGCAATAAAATTCTAGTCGGTCTCCCATGCATGACTTCACTATGCCTTTCAACAAGAGAAGAGAAAACAAAGAACCTTTGTGGTTCCAGTTTAGGCCATACATCATGAAATGAGAGATCAAAGAGGAAGAAGAGGATGAAATTTTAGGCTTTACTCCTAAGGCATGTGGGTTCTTCCAATTGCACTTTAGAAATGCCTTTGTCATTTAAAACTTGTATCTCATGCAACACGAATGAAGAAGAGAAAGAAATTATCTTTGTTACCTCCTCCAAATAGAGGAAGTACCCTATGCAAATTGCAAATTTGAGTTGGTAATAAATTTTTATGGCATAATCATAATCTATTTGCAATTATATTCATGTTCTGATGTCTAAGAAAGTGAATAAAATCAACCTTTCCAAGTTCGTTTGAACAATTATCTCAAACATTATCTAATTAGGGAGTGAGTTGGTTAGTATAAAATGTGACAAGGTGCAATAGGTGTAATTCATAACTAATAAAGTCATATGCACACTAAGAATATATTAGATTTGTTTCCAGATGTGAAATTTAACGGCAAATCATGTATCATATATCGCTAATGTGTACCTCTTTAACAAGTAATAATTTTTGTAGTAACTAGGAAAATGAATTAAGGATCGTAAAAAATAAAAGACACAAGTTAATTGGTAATTTCCTTGTTATGAAGCATTATATAAACCATGAAATTCAAGGTTCAAACCCCTCTAAATCTAGCTCAAAAAAATAATACTAGTTATCAAATACACACACACACACACACACACATATATATAAAGAATGGTTGACCAATTCCAAATCCCATGCAATCTCATCCTCATATCCATCCTCTTTTCTGTCCAAATCCTGCATCCCTTGCATTGTAGTTCAATGTCCATATATTTCACTTTATTGTTGCCTTCCACATTCGCTACTCCTCCTATCAACTATAAAGAAAACAATGCCACCTAGAATTACCTATTAGTAGTCTTAAAGGGGGTAGGCTTTAGTTCATACCGAATGCTTGTAAGTCTTAGGCATTTATCCCATTTCATTAAGGCCTAGGAAGACAAACTCTTAGACAAATAAATGCAATTTTAGAGTATACTCCAAAACAAAATAAATTCATATAACTTTCTCATATATAAAAATATCTTCATATATTTTATAATTTCTTAATTTTTAAAAATTATATATATATATATATAATAAATTCTATTTTTTATTTTATTATTTTGATTGAATAAGTTTAATTTAAATTATATAAAAAATAGAAAATTATTTATCAATATATTTATGGATGTATTATTGGAATGTACAATTTATTTTAATTTCTATTTTTTTATCATAACTGTTATACTTATTGATATATGTGTGGATTTCATTATTTTAGATTTAAGTTTAAGATACTATTTTATAATTTTAAATATTTTTAATTTTTTTCATACTATTTTAAAATAAATTATTTAACTTCATTAGGTATAAAAGTGCATATTAATAATAAATCTAGTTATAAATATTTGACGTAATTATTTTCAATTAAATTAATTTTAATTTTCACATCCAAAATTTGAGTTATGATTTTAGCGACTTATCTATATAAATCATTTGTTTGTAAAAGCAGATAACACCCTTTACCACTTGAAAGGAAAAAATGTTATATTTTTTTATTAATGTAAAGTTACAATTTCTTTTATACATTTCAAAACACAAATCTAAAATTAATAATAAAATTTGAAAAACACATTAATGTAAAATATATTATTTATAATAATATGAATTATTTTGATATAATTCTATATTTATGTACTAGTCACTTTGATCAATATGAATAAGCATTACATTTACATGAAAACGTTTAGCTTAAGCTTTCAAAACTAGTAAATATATTCATTCCAGAATTTACTGCTTCCCGTTGGCTTTTTAAATAGATACAAAGTAGGATAAATCCTTGGTGATTTTTATAACAACGCAGAATATTAAACAAAACCCGAAAATATATGCATGGCTATACGGACACCTCGTTATCCTTAACCAAAAACCATGCAAAAATACTCATTTGAGTCTGTACGCCTTCATTTTAATCCAACCACGTTTGCGAGGAAGAAAACCTCGACTTGGGCGCAAGAATTCTCCCGATATCCCGAACACCTTTATATATAACCCTAAGGAAGCCGGAAAGTTTCAAAGCAGATCAGTAACCGCTGCCGATCTCTTCTCTCTTTCCATACAATTTGGGTCTGTTCTCATACATAGTATTCATTATTATATTGCAATGGCCTCCGTGACCTCCTGGAATGCATCGTTCGGTAATGAATTTTCAAGAGAGCATAATTTGGTAAACCCTACGGACTACCGTAGATTTAGATTTTCTTTGTCTTCGTGTACATTTAAAAAAAATATAGATTCTCTCTGTAACCCACTCACTTTTACGAAATATATATATATATGAAATACATTTATTTATATATATATATATATATATATATATATATATATATATATATATAATAATAATACATTTTAAAGGGAAAAAAATTGAAATGATAAGGTAATTGAGTAGATTTATACATACCACTATGATTATCTCATTCTAGAAAAATTTGGGTAAGAGATTGATGGTGTAAGATGTGTTGTGTAGTGAAAACTCCTGATCCTTATTCTATCCTTTGCAGCTCGTCCCTTATAGCACCAACATGCCTTTGTGCACTTATGTTTTATTCATTGACCCATCGTTTCCTAAATCACTACTTCCAGGATTCGAACATTCGTCTTCATCTACTACCTCTATTATATCTTTTTCAGAATCTGACTCATAAGCCAATATTTCTCTTTTTCTTCATTATTTTATTCTAGGATTTAAGACTTTGTGAACTTGTTGAAGATTTCATGGCTACTTTTGTTGTCTCCAAAATTGCAGAGTAACCACCCTCCATCTCCTTATTGTTATTATCACTACCAAGCTCTATACCCTGTTTCAAAATCTTGGTGGATCTTCTTTTTTCTTTGATGCCTACCTTCTCTGTAGTGTTGACATTTTGTTTTTATATGTAGCGCATCCTCTTAGCCTTTATACTAACTTAGATTTGGAGTGAATGACATCCACCATGATAGATTAAGCAAAATCATAACTGGGAATAAGGTCTCGCGAAACAGGTAACATCCCTAAGGAAATTTGACCTCTTTGGGGATCTTTGTCACCATTGCTATTATTGGGAATGTACTATTTTGAGGGGAGGAGAAAATAGGATAGACTTATGCCTTAAATAAAACTTGAGTTCAAGAAACATGAAGTAACTCTCAAACAAACAAATAGATATTTTCTAATGGATATTTGGATTTCAACTTGGATATAGTGCCATTGCATGTTATTCTTCATAAAAAATCAAAAGAATTGTTACTATGTATATTTTTCTTGGGCCTAATGGTTAAGAGAATGTGTTTCTTCTTAAGAGGTCACAGGTTCAAAACCAGAGGGGGATAGAGTATGTATGCCTTCATAGACTTAGCAATCAAATTGATGCACGAAGGTTGGTCAATTTTCCTACAAATAAGGGGGTCTCATACGCTAGTTTGATGTCTGGCTTGCCCATGACCTTCAAGTTGGATATGCACATTCTAAGAATGTGAATGCACTATTAGAATTTGTACACTTTTTTGTAATATGTTTATTTGTAGGCTTGGCCATCACCTTCAAATTGGATATGCACATTCTAAGAATGTGAATGCACTATTAGAATTTGTACACGTTTTTGTAATGCATGTGTTTGTAGAATTGTTTATAGAATAATATGGATTTAGAGTAATCAACATTTATATTAATTGGCCAAGTTTAAATCAACATACTCTCACTTCAAATTAATAAAATCATTATGTCTATGAATCTTAGTGCAATAATCAACCATGGTATGTAACAACACCACAAAAACCCCACAACAAATAGTGTGTCGTCTCTATAAGATGTGAGGAACAAATTCCTATTAACCCTTAAATCCCTTCTATATCAATTTCAAACTCTCTTTCTTGTCCCTCCTTCCAAAGAGACTATAAAATTATTATATAGTGTAAACTTATACTCTATATTGTATAAAATTGTTTTAATTTTAGAATTATAGATGGATTTATCTACTCCTTTAAGGTTGTTGTTGAATCCATCTACCTAACTTTTAACATTGCAAATGGATTTAAAGAAGAGACACCTTTTAAGGGGTTTCTAAATCCATCTACATATGTTAAAATATGTGACACTTCAGTATCAAAATTGCAATTTTCCATTTCCATAGTGACATAATTAAAAATGGCTAGCATAAATGACTAATTCATATACTTGTTTTACTTGTTAGTTGGTCATATTTTTATTCATCATTTTTTATTTTTTCAATTGTTATCTAGTCATATATTTTAGTCTTGGACTAAATTAATCATTTAAGTTAGTCGCTTTTAATCGGGTCCCTTATTATCTAGTGGTATATTTTATCCGTAGACTAAATTAGTTGTTTAATTTAGTCATTTTTATTTTGGTCACATAAAATTGCTCAAATCTAGTAGTAATTCACTTGAAATAATTGGGGTGACTAAATTTTTTAATTTCATAGTCACTAATCCCTCCTTTTTTACTAGTGGACAAGATTTTATTTCTGTAAATGTACCAAAGCTTTGTCGCCCTCTTGAAACTAATCTGGCACCCGATGTTGATCACCCTATTTTTTGTACTTGGAATTTTCTTTATCCAAGATGTCATGAACCTGCTCACATATGTACTGAATGCACTCAATAAAGTTGGTGGCTTTATCAGCTTCAGACTGAACATGGGGAAATTCTTCCTTGTGTAGTTGCAAAATGTAGTGCAACATCAATGGGACATAATGGTTGAAATCCCAAGCCCACTTGAAAGGGTTTGTTGCCAGTCGAGTTATGAAGAGGAATGTTATAGTTGTGTTTCACATAGGGAAGGCTCGCATCCCATGCTTTCGGATTCTTAGAGTTGTACATGCATAATATGTGCATAATCATCTTGTTGACGACCTCTGTTTGGCGATCAGTCTGGGGGTGAAATGTGGTCGACTTGGTGAGCATGGTGTCCAATAATTGCCAAAGCCTCGAAAAAATTGTGCTTAGGAAACTACTATCCTAGTATGATATAATGGTCTGCGGGACCCATGTATCCATACTTGTCCAAAGAAGAGTTTGGTAGCTTCTACCGTGATACTCTACTTGCATGCATCCAATATGGCCATCTTAGAAAATCTATTTTAGACCACAAATACATAGTCATTACCATTCTTGGTAGAAGGAAGGCTAAACATATAGTCCATAGAGATGGATTCCTAGGGCTAGCTCGAAGTAGGAAAAGGAGTATACAATATTTCCTTCTTAATGGTTGGGCTCATGATGGCACATGAAGTGTAGGATCTGATATATTTTGTAACATCCTGTCAAAGAATTGGCAAATAAAAACGCTTCTACAGTACCACCACTATATTCTCTACACCAAAATGTCATGCAACCTGAGTTTAGCATGCCTCCCATATCCTCTGCATGTGCTCACTTGAAGGAACAAAAAGGTGTCCCAGTTGGCATGACAATGCGTCTTGGAGGTGGAATTCCACAACTTTCTTGTCATCCATCAACATTTTGGATGTGGTGGTATGGTGGAAAATTATGGATCATTTTTGTAAATTTACTACCATCCCTAAGTATTGTGCGCACAAGGGTCAAGCATAGTGGTTAGCCCCACAACTGGTGGCTCACTGAAGAAATATGTAACATTCTTGGTGCTTCCCCTCTTGTAATTAATTTTCATATGAAAATTTTGTATATATGTTTCCAATTTCTTATGGAAGTCCTTCCGCAACTTCCCTTGTGTTTGTATAAACTAGAGAGGTCAGTGAACTATATTTATGAGCATCTCCTTCACCGAAATGTAATTTTTACAACGCTAACAAACATGTAGAATGGAATACATCTCTTTATCATAAGTGGGTTATTTCTAAATTGTACCAAAGAGTGTTTTACTGTGATAGGCCACCAGATTCCATAGTTGGGTGAGGAATGAACCAATATCATAGTCGAAGGCATATGTATCAATTTCATATTATTGTTGTAGGTCTAGTAATGTGAGCACTTGTGTGGAGCAAAGGTGGTGCTTAAGCTCAACGAATGCCTTCTATTGGGATTTAGGCGAGTAAAATATTTCTTTTACTTGGCCTTTGGTAAATTGACTCAAAGGGCTTGAGTGATATGAGAGAATCCCAACATGAACCTTCAATAGAAATTGGCAAGGCCTAGAATGCTGTGAAGTTCTATTAGAGTGGTCAGGGTTGGCCAATCTCAAATGACTTGGATCTTAACCGAATCCACATGCACACATTTCTCATCAATGTTGTAACTAAGACATTGGACCAAGTTCATTCCAGAGGTTAATTTATATGAGTTGGCACATAGCTTGTGTTGTTACAGGGTTTGAAGGAGCTATAAAATATGTTGCAGGTGTTTTTCCTAACTCTTGATGAAGATGATGATTTCGTCTATATATACAACCACAAACACCTTTATGAAGGACCACAATATGTCATCCATCAACCTCATAAAAGTTATATGCAAATTTTTCAACCCAGAAGGAATAGCCAACCATTCAAAAAGGACCTCCTTGGATTTGAAGGTGGTCCTCCATACATCTGTGGGTTCCATTGGAACCTTGTGATAATCAGACTTCAAATCAATATTGCTGAAGTACTTGGCCCCCTTGAGTTAGTCAAGAAAGTCATTAATACATGGGTTCTTTGGATAGATACCCAACATTATGGCCTTGTTTATGAACTATGTAATCTAGTCCTATACACTTTTCCCCTTCCTTTTGCTGAAGTAGCGCGTCCAGACCCACTAGTCCTTTACATACCAAATAGGATAGAACTATGACTTAATGAGGGTTTAGAATTCTTCCCACTTAGTCACTGAAGGATCTACCTCCAACCTCAAGGTTTCAATGTGGCTTTCCCATTAGGTAGGGCATGGCCCTATAACAGAAATTAGCAGTCAATAATCAGATTTTTTAACCATGCTGAGACTAATTATCAATGGGGACAATGAGTTTCAAGGTACTAGAGTACAATCAAGTAGGTGTGAGTAGATGTGCCAATGTCCAGTCTCTTGTAGGTTTACCTTTGAGGTATGTAAAATCCAAGGTACTACCGATGTCTCTAACCTCGTTCCCAGATAGTGTGTTTATGTCGTTGGGATGATATTCATTGCAAGGTAGAACTAAAGGAACTCCACATCTAAGATGATTTATAATTACATGATAGAAGTTTTATGAAGTGAAATATGGAAACAACAAATAAATTGCCCCCCTTGAGCTAGTCAAGAAGGTCATCAATATGTAGGATTCGATACCTATTATTAACAATGATTTTATTTTGATCCAGGTGGATATTTTTGGCCACCCACCTATTCCATTTGGACTCGCACCATTAGTTCTTTCAGCTTTTCACTTTCAACACAACTTACTATTTTTAGCAGGTTTTCGGTTCTCGAAATTTCGGAGCCATTTGGAGGCCCTAATGACCCTGGTGGATATTGGTGGTCACCCACCTATTCCATTTGAAATGCCACCATCGGTTTTTTGATTTTTTCAGTTTCAGCACAACTTACTATGTTTAGCAGTTTTTCGGGTCCTGAACTTCCAGAGCCGTTTTGAGGCCCAAAACGACATTTTTTGGGAAAACTAGGAGAAACATGGGTCCATGGACTGATGTCAATCACAAAAAATATTTTACCCCTCAAATAGATCTTTATAACGAGGTATGATGCACGTCAAACAAAGATCATATGCCAAAGTTACGTCCCCAGGAAGATGAAACACCAATGTACCCAAACAGAGCCCATAGTTTTGGCACTTCATCTCCTATGGTTAAGTTTTTGGATGTTTAGGTTTTTGAATTATTTCTAAAAAATAAATAGGCCTTCGAGCCTGATTATAGCACAGTTCAAAGGCATGTAGCCGCGACATCTCTTCTTAGAGATAAGCTAGCATCACCCTAGCTAGTTTATTTCCATTCTTTCTGTAAACATATTTCAATTATTTGATATTAATGAAATGAAGTATTATTTCTGCTGCCTCTCTATGTTAATGTCTATTTCTGTATTTTATTGCATTCTTGCATAAATCTGGATCAGTGGTATCAGAGCAGTTTGCCTTTTCTCTGTTTTTCTTTGCATGTCCCCAACACGGTCAAGGTATAAGGAGTTAGGGATCAATCTTGTTGAACCCTTGCAAGATCAGCCTCACAAACCTCGACAACCTCCCATGGAAGAAGAAAAGAAAGAAGAGGGAGCAGGAGATCCTATCAAAACATTGCTCGAGGAGTCCCTTGAGAAACAAAGGAACATGATGATAGATAACTTTGCTGAGATCCTTCAATGACTGCCCACCTACGTCGCATTTACATCCAACAACCACTGTGGAGGTGACACTCCCTTCAAGTTACGAGTAAACTTTGAAATTCCTGTATTTGAAGGCCTAATAGGTGCACATGTTGTAAATAGATGGTTTCCTTTTCTAGAAGGGTATTTCTCAGTCCATGATTTCTCTGACCGAGAAAATATTATTTTTTCACTCCTAAAAGTCGCCCCCCATGTCAAAGACTGCTGGGAAACCTACTGTGAGAAAAATGCTGAGGGGAGACCCTCTCTGTTCTCGGCCGCACCCACTCGAAATTCATTTTGAGATGGCATCAAGGAAAAATGCTACCCCGTGGGGAGCTATGAGGACAATTACATCCAATGGACCACATTGCGGCAACAAAGGGATCGAGATGTGCACGAACTGATGAATTTTTTCTATACCCTATTCTTTATTTTCATCGTCCTCACACCTATCCAAATTTGACACATGGTCATTTTTCATTGTTCCTATGTTTATTAATATTATCCCGCTGGAAGGTCATTCATGCATTGACTTTAGGTTTGAAGGCTATTCTAACCTCCAAGGATTCCATAGACAATGTTGGGCAACCTTTACGGACTAAGTGCCCCTTCATTCACCCAGGTGAGAAGGCAAGAAGACATGATCCTCGACGCTTTCATTGTTATGGAACTGCTTGTCTCAATTTTAGAAATGGAACCTTCCTCCACTGGTACACCTGTGATTTTTGTCACAATGTCCTTGAATTTTTCTTTCATACTGCTCGATATTGAACCCAAGATTGTAAATATGGGCTGAGATTTAAATGCAGAATTTGTTTCTTTTGTACTCTGCAGAAACTCTTCTTATTATCGAGGATTTGATCGCCCAATAACATAAGAAGTACGATGTTTTATCTTGCCTCTACTATGAAGAACTATTCTCTATCAGCCTCAGCAATAGCTTATGATGGATCGTTTCTTTTACAAGCGCTAGAAGGAGTTGTGAGTTATATTCCCCACAATGTCTCTCCGAACTTCAACATTAGTGGGGCATTCTTAGTCACATATGCTTTTCTCTCCATCATTTTCACCATCTGCATCTTCGCATCTATCACCTGAGCCTAGCTAGTCTAATACTTAAAGACTTGGTCATCAAAATGTTTGTTCGTTTTTTAACTTCTTTTTTATTGGGTTCATTCTAGCTTTCATTCATGTGTTCGTATATTAATCCATTGGGTGCCGTAACGCCGAGCTCTGCATTCAATACAACTCATTAACACCTTTTGAGCTTTGATTTCATTTGTGAAGGATTGGACCATTCAGTTCCCTTCACAAACTCCCCTTCCTTTAAAACTTATATATTCAGATACCCAATTTGTGATTTCTTATACCCACTTTTATATCTAGTTTTACCATTTTCAATTATTCACTCTTCGATCCTTAATACTCTTGGCGTTGAAAAAAAATATATTTTTTCGATCATGGAACCCACCACAAGGAAGCATTTTGTGGGATAGAAAGAGGAGTATGTATCGAATGACCATGGTAACAAAGTCGTCCATTATTATCTCAAGTACTAACATGGGAACACAAAGCTTATAGTGGTTGGGAGGCACAAGGTTTATGTGGTCTTAGAGGAGTGTTTGCATCTAACAAATAATTGCAAGTCAAAGTGATCCTCTTCAATGAAGTGGAGATAAATAAGAGATGTGTTGCGTTGGATGGATTCTCTATTGTCAATGATATGACTAGCATCCTCTAGAGATAATATCACAAATAATACAAGTAGTAATAATTATTCTTTTTAGATCTTTATTATATGTGTGCTTGAGATTGGTGTTTATGCCAATCATGTTTTTTTATGAGGAGTCCCTCAAATGTTCCTTTTCTTGTTTTTGTGTTTTTTCTCGAAGCATGTGGAAAAACCCCATACAACAAGAAAAACAACTAGGATGGTTACAAAATCCATCAACCACCGCATATGGATAATCCTAATAATCATTTTTCATTTCAATCAAGTCAGCAATTGAAACATCTTGAAGATGATAACTTCTTGTTGTTCTCTCCAGCAAGGCTGTTAATTCCATTATTATATGAATGTTTAAAATATTTTGACATTTAACAGTTGATGCTTCTAGATCCTCCCAAAAACTAGTATTTTAAAGGGCATCTGGATAGCTTATGTATTTTCTTAAGAATAATATAGATAGCCTATTCAAAATGATATCCTTTTGGTTTGCGATGAGAAGGAAATCTTTCATGGAATGTTTTTTGCTATCTATGCACTTGAAAGTTCCATTAATATTCATAGAAAGGAAAAAATGTTGTTTGTGCTTTGAATTTTTTTGAAAAGAAATGTCTTTCATTATCTATGTCCTTTAAATTCTCATTAACCTTCAGAAACATGGAAACATTTCTTGGGAACTTAAACTGAACAAGGGAATTTCTTTTTATCATCAGTGGCTATGAATGATTTAACAACTTTAAAAAATGCATAAATTTAATTAGTTATTTGAGACAATATATTGGGGAAATGTTGACTTTTGTTTATGGGGTAGAAATTTTTACTTGTTTGAGAATATTAATGATTTTTAGGTTGTTTCTTTAGTTTTTGCATGAAAATTTTCCATGGAGGACTTTTGAAATAAATTTTGGGATGTTTTTCATGTTAAAATTCCATGGATTGCCCCAAACACTTAGGTTCTTCTTTTATGTTCCAAATGACATGGCATTGTATGCTATCTGAAAAGATGGACACCCCAATGTACAAGCGCTTTTTGGGAAATTTTTAGACCTCTGTCTAGCATTAAGAGGCATATAATGTTATAATTTAAGTTGGGAATTTTATAGGTTGTTTGCATTCTTGAGCTTTTATATTGATGAGATAATGATCTCTCAATGGCTTCTAGCTCCTCATAAGAAATGTCTTTTCTTATGTTGCAGAGGATATTGTTTATGGAAAACACTTTTCGTGGAAGATTTCCACCAACAAAATAAGAAGATGATATGGATCATTTTAATGTAAAACCATTCCCTATAAAAAAAACTACTTATGAGTCATATTTTTAAATTTCTTATATGTGAAGCTCCACTCTTGGAGGGAGAAGTTGAGAGAATCTCTCAACATCTTCCAACAAACCAAACCAATCCCTAATCTATAGTATGCATCATAACTGAGGCATTATCTCAAACACAAACTTTACTAAATGTTGTGCTAAAAGTTTTCAGATCTAATGTTGTTATGAACTTAAGAAAAACAATGAACATGGAAACATAATCTATAAAAATGGGTTTTAACAGTCAAGTAGCCACCCAAATTTTGATTCAAATATTTCCAAAAATTATTTTCATGCATTCACTTAGAGTATAAAGGGTTAATGTAATGACAAAACCTCTTTTTGTGATGTTTGATGGTAGTGTAGTACCGGGGCTTTGAATAAATCATTCCAATATCACTTTAAAATAACATGATCAATCGATTGAGTGTACACTAAAGATTGTTTTAGTGTGGTTTTTTGTTCCAAATAAAACTAAACCGCCTCATTCTCTCACACTACAAATAAAACGCCATCGATAAAGCACTTTTTTTTTCTTCTTTTATTTATTTTAAGATCCAATCCAATGATGTGAATCTGTTGTGTTCCTCTTTAGCACCAAGCCTATTTTTATTGTATCCATCCCTGCATGTAGATTTATTTGAGCAGCAGCCTGTTCGTAGTAACCTACAGACTGGACCTTTGATATTACACATTCACATTCATTGGTGTGAACCGATACCTCTTACATTGGAACCTAATAGCGATCACAGCTTTTTCGAGGATTCGTTTCATAATGGTGATCGATTTGAACCTTTACTTGAAGGAAGGTCACCGTTCTCCCAGAGACAGATCTAATGTTGGGTTTGTAATGTTGGCTATTATAGAGGTTATGGTTCTGAAATGACAAGCGGTAGCCTTATGTCCATTCATTCCCTTCTTGTTGTATTTACATTCCAAGGAATTCCATGCGTACAGTATCCATCCCTCGTTTCGGTAAAAATACCCACTCACCCCTCTTTCAGTCCATGTGCTCAACTAGGTCCCTATATTTTCTGTGGTTTAACCCTGTCCCTAACAAACAAGCCCATAACGGTCAGTCTCATTCAACCATATAGATTCTCTCCTTTGAAATATTGCTTTTGATGACCCTATGAATGGATTACTAAGAGTGGGTTTTCGATGTCAACAAATTGGTTGGACGAAAATTAAACTACTGCCTGCAGTGTGAGTCTGGTAAGTGGGATGGAGGATTAGGATCTTAGATCATCAAGTCACTTTGATGATCCACAAACTCGCAATTTTATGATAAACTTGTTTATTCCCGCTGTCATATCCATGGCTTTTGAATCACTGCAATAAAGTTCTACTCGTCGTCTTGTGCATGACTTCATTATGCCTTTGAAAAGGGGAAGAGAAAACAGGGAACCTTTTTGGTTCTAGTTTAGGCCATACATCATGAGATGAAAGAGGAAGATAGCACAATTTTAGGCTTTACTCCCAAGGCATGTGGTTTCTTCCCATGGCACTTTAGAAATTCCTTTTTCATTTAAACCCTATATCACATGCAACACGAATGAAGAAGAGAAAGACAATATATTTGTTACCTTCTCCTAATAGAGGATGTGCCCTACGCAAATTGCAATTTCGATTTGGATATTAATTTTTATGGCATAATCATCATCTCTTTGCAATTATATCCGTGTTTTGAGGTCCATGAAAGTGAATAAAATCGGCGTTTTCAAGTTTGTTTGAAAAGTTATCTCACACATTCTCTAGGGAGTGAGTTGGTTAGTATAAAATGATGTCGAGGTGCAATAGGTGGAAGTCATAACTTATAAGTTCCTATGCACACTAAGAATATATTAGATTTGTTTTCAGATGTGAATTCTAACAGTCAATCATGTATCATGTATCGCATTATTTTGTTGTTTAATAGCTATATTGGATTTACTGCTTAGGTAAGTAGGGGCTACACTACTCTGTAATAAAAATGTAAATGTCTGCAATGAAATCATATGATGAAATGAATTAAGGATAGTAAAAAATTTGGATGTGAATTGTAATGTTACTTTATAATAAAAATGTAAGTGTCTATCATGAAATTATATGATGAAATGAATCAAAGACCGTAAAAAATATTGCTTGTCAACTGAAGGAGATAAGATAATTGGAAATATCCTTGTTATGAAGTATTATATAAACCATCAAATTCAAGGTTTAAACACCTTTTAAATCTAGCTCAAAAAAAATAATAGTTATCAAATACATATACATATAATTTTTTTTTTAAACAATGGTTGAACAATTCCAAATTCCATGCAATATCGTCCTGATATTGATATTTTTTATCCTATATGTCCAAATCCGGCACCCCTTGCATTGTAGTTCATTGTCCATATATTTCATTTTACTATTTCCTTCCACATTGCCCACTCCCCCTATCATAGTTCCTTTGCACCTCTGAGTGAAATTGCTAGTTTTTAATAATCAGAAAATATAGCTTAACTCATTTGACACAACTATTATTGTGTATTATTTATGAATCCAGGTTGACTCATCACTGTTATATAAGGGATGGCACCTGGAATTACCTTTGTGGTCCTAAAGGGGCTAGTCTTTCCTTCTTGGGCATTTAACCTATAATTTATTTTCTAAACAATGGTGAACCAATTCCAAATTATTTTTTAACAATCGGAAAGTATAGCTTAACTCATTTTTCAAACCAAGGGTGAACACAACTATTATTGTGTATTATTTGTGAATTCAGATTGACTCATCACTCTTATATACAGAAAACAATGGCACCTAGAATTACATGTGTGGTCCTAATGGGGCTAGTCTTTCCTTCTTGGGCATTTAACCTATAATTTTTTTTTCTAAACAATGGTCGACCAATTCCAAATTCCATGCAATATCGTCCTGATATTCATATTTCCAAATGTAATACCCCTCGCATTTTAGTTCATTGTCCATTTATTTCACTTTATTATTTCCTTCCACATTGCCCACTCCTCCTAATATTGTTCCTTTGCACCTCTCTGTGAAGTTGCTAGTTTTTAACAATCCCAAAATATAGCTTAACTCATTTGTCAAACCAAGGGTGAACACAACTATTATTGTGTATTATTTGTGAATGCAGGTTGACTCATCACTGTTATATAAGGAAAACCATGGCACCTCGAATTACCTATGTAGTCCTAATGGGGCTAGTCTTTCCTTCTTGTGCACTTAACCTTTTCCTTAAAATCTAGAAAGACTAGCTTTTAGCCAAACAAATTTTAGAACATACCCCACAAACAAAAAAATCATATAACTTTTTCATATATAAAAATATTTTATTTATATTTTTATAACTAGCAATTGCACCATATGTTGCAAAAGAAACGCTGTAAAGTAGTAACATAGGAAAGAGTAGTATAGAGGAAAAAATATGTTATATGTTATGTGATTTAATTGAATATTAACTTACAACTATGAATTATTTTATTTAAAAAAAACTATACGTTTGGAGAATTGTTCGGATAAAGAAATCATTCATGTACAAAATTAAATGCTTCAAATGACATAGTGTTGGACATATAGGTCAATCTTTCAAATTGAAGTGGGTTCCTAAAAAATCTAAAGAGTTCTCAACCAACCATGAAAAAAGAATCAAACAAGTTCGGAGAAGAAAGCAGGTCGGACCAGAAAAAGAACATATTGAATGTGTATTTAATGATCAATGCAACAATACTTGTTTATAATCAAATTAGGGTATCATAGGAAGAAACTATACCCATTAAGAACATCAAGTTTACTAACATTCCTAGAATAATTGATTAATTTGCTAAGTAACCAAGTACTTATGCAGAAAAATAGTTTCATAGTAATTTTTTCTTTAATTTCCAATGTTGAAAGATTAAAGGTTGAGACTTCAAATATTAAAATATTTCTCATAGTATGAATTAATATTGGTTGAAATTGGAAATTAAATGGTTCCACCTAATAGTGGTAGGTCTATGTAAAGATATGTAAAATATGCTATTTGTTAAACCTTGTTTGGTGTCTTTAATGACCAATGCAACAATACTTGTTTATAATCAAATTATGGTATCATAGGAAGAAACTATACCCATTAAGAACATAATTTTACTAACATTCCTAGAATAATTGATTAATTTGCTAAGTAACAAAGTACTTATGGAGAAAAATAGTTTCATAGTAATTTTTTCTTAAACTTCCAATGTTGAAAGATTAAAGGTTGAGACATAGTCCTATGTGAAATTGGCAATTAAATGGTTCCACCTAATAGTGGTAGGTCTATGTAAAGATAAGTAAAATATTCTATTTGCTAAACCTTGTTTGGAACACTTCTATGCAAATGAAAAATGATAAATGTAGATGAGAATTGTACTACTCATTTTGTAAGGTAAGGGCAAAGAATGGGAGAGGAGTCAGACATGACTCACTAATTTAATTTAGGAAACTATCTACTAACCATTAAAAGATTAATTCAAAGTGATGCTATTTTGAATCACAATAATCTATAAAACTATAATAAATTCTTGCATTGTTAAAAAGTAATAGTAATTTAATTTTTTTTATATAATATTAGATTATTTTCAATCTTAAATTATCATAGTTTTAAAAGGTCAAGACTATCGATAATGACAAACATTTTGAAAATTAAGTAGAATATAAATATATGATGGAAAATTTAAGAGAAAACATTTTTTTATCTTTAATCTTAGTTAGTATCTCAAAAGTGATATACTTTTTTTGTTCATAGTATTTTGAAAATTAACCAAAATCTAATCTTAATATAAAGCTCATAAAAATTTATTTTTATTTTAGCTATATTTATTTTCTTCTTAACATCAATTTTATTTTTAAAATTAAGCTAACCACCTCACTATAATAAATATATTTTTTTCCTTTATCTTTTTATCACTTTATAATGAAAATTTTAATATTATTCTTATCCTAGAAAATAAACTCTTTTATTTACTAATACTCTAACAAAAAAGTAGACATCCTTATATTATGCAATGATTTTTAAAATCCTTTCCATTTATAATATTCATATACTTTATTAATTAATTATATTTAAAAATAATAATTATATTTTAATATAATTAAAATAATAGATATATTTATTTTTTAATAATATTTAAAAATACATATTTTAAATTGGAATTTATTAAATATGATAAAAGAACATGGTCAGACTACTGGTACACCAATTCTAAACACCAAAATTCATGAGGCCCAAATTGGTGATAGAACTTGTTTTTATATTACTTGTATCTTCTAAAACTACAGCAGGTGTATGACAAAAAATTAAGTGAAAAAAAATTATTTAAAAAATTTATTATTTTTCAAAATGTAATAAATTAATTTATATTGAAATTTAAATAAATCCATAAATTTATATGTTTTTAAAAAGACACAGTTTTATAATTTAGATTAAAATTTAATTAAATTTGAGAGCGTAAACTTCTATGATCCATATCATATTAAAAACCACATGAGAAGTTTAGAACCAACCTGTTTCGAACTACTGAATGTAGTTCATCATCATTGAAGACTGGCTCGTCAATGAAGACTATCCATATATATATATATATATATATATATATATATATATATATATATATATATATATATATATATATCATGCAAAGAAAAGCAACTGTCAAAACTTCATCCGACTATATATATATATATATATATATATATGCAGAGAAAAGCAACTGTCAAAACCTATTATAAATGGAAAAATAGATGTTAAAAAACTGTTAAATAAATGACGGTTGGTTGTTTTCATTTTTAACTGTTTTTTAACATCTATTTTTCCATTGATGATAGGTTTTGACAGTTGCTTTTGTCTGCATGATATATGTATGATGAACTATATTTTCTAAAAAATTTCATATGATTTCTTCGAAAATTTATTTTAATTTAATTAAATTGTTAAATTTATTTTTTAAAATTAAAAAAAAAAAAACAATTATGCAAATAAAAGTTTACAACTTGAATGGGCAACTGAAATACATCTCAATCTATAAAAAAAAAATACTTCAATTGAATTCACATACATTAGGAAATGCAGAAGACAGAAGTTTAGACAAACACATGGGAGCTCACAGGTGCAGATCACCAGGAGCTCCCACCAGCAAATGCATTCACTTGGCATTCTTCATTAAGCATCAAGAATTAAATAGATACATAGGCAAAACAGATTCCTAATTAATAGGAACTGAATGTCAAATAAAGAGAAAATCATAACTACGTAACCTATTCTCCATTAATTTCTAACACCCCCCCTTAATGGAGAAAGGGATTTTTAAACACACCTAAAGTATCCCTAAACAAATCAAAATTCAGTCTTCCTAGTGGCTTAGTGAATATATCAGCCATGTTATCACAAGAATTACAATAGTCTACAGAAATCTCTTTGGACTGCACTTTCTCCCTAACAAAATGAAATTGAGTGTCTATGTGCTTAGTGTTTTTATGAAACACAGGATTGTAATCCAGTTTGATGGAACTCTGATTATCACAATTGATGATCGTAGCTTCTGTCTGTTCTTCCCTTGTATCTTGGAGAAGTCTACGCAACCAAACTGCCTCACATGTCGCTGCACACATAGCTTGATATTCAGCTTCTGCTGAGGATAAAGCAACAGTATGTTGCTTCTTGCTGCACCAAGAGATGACCTCGGAACCAATGTTGAAGGCGTAACCTGTAATTGATCTTCTGTCATCTAGATTTCCCACCAAATCAGAGTCTGTATAACCTGTCAACTTAACATCAAATGAGTCAGAATACAAAATACCAAAATCTGATGTTCCTTGCAGATACTTTAATACTCCTTTCGCTGCACTCCAGTGAATGTCATGAGGTTGATTCATAAACTGACTCAAAACACTCACTGCATAGGCTAAGTCAGGTCTTGTTGTAGTCAAATAAATAAGACTACCAACCAACAGTCTGTACAATGTTGCATCTGCATATTTCGAACCATCATCCATCTGAAGTTTGCTATTCTGCTGTAAAGGTATGCATGAAGGCTTACACTCATCCATCTTAAACCTGGATAACAGACTCTTTGCATACTTACCCTGGGACAAAAAAGTTTGACTTGAATCTCTCCAAAATTCTAGACCCAAACAGTATTGCATTTCTCCAAGGTCCTTCATGTCAAATTTCTGTGATAATTGCTGCTTGATTTCTTCAATGAGATTGTCTGCACTTCCTGTTATTATCAAATCATCTACATACAAAGAAATCACCACTATCTGCCCTTCATTATTAAACATGGTATATAAATTGGGATCAATTTTGCTCCTTTCATAACCATTCATGAGGAAAAAGGAATCAATTTTTTCATACCAGGATTTAGGTTCCTGCTTTAAACCATATAAAGCTT
Source organism: Pinus albicaulis (assembly GCA_034641835.2). Lineage (NCBI taxonomy): Eukaryota > Viridiplantae > Streptophyta > Pinopsida > Pinales > Pinaceae > Pinus > Pinus albicaulis. The sequence goes on from CM076581.1 coordinate 1,359,959,091, forward strand.
TCTTTAATCTACACACTAGATGTTCTTCTCCCTTCTTAACAAATCCTTTAGGCTGTACTAAGTATACTTCTTCTTTTAAATCACCGTTTAAGAAAGCAGACTTAACATCTAATTGATGTATTTTCCAATGATGTTTAGTGGCTAAAGCAATGATCATTCTGATGGTGTTTAATTTTCCAACAGGGGCAAATGTCTCCTCAAAATCAATACCTTCTATCTGGGAATATCCCTTTGCCACCAACCTTGCTTTATGTTTTTCAATAGACCCATCTACTCTAAATTTCAACTTAAATAACCATTTGCAACCTATGGGTTGTTTATCATTAGGAAGTTTTACTAGATCCCAAGTATTGTTCTCAATGATGGATTCATATTCCTCATTCATTGCTTTCTTCCATTCAAGACTTTTACTAGCTTCATAAAAGTTAGAAGGTTCTGCAATGTTTAACATACCAGTCATAAGCGCATAATCCCTATATCGAGCTGGTAACTGTCTTGGCCTATTTGATCTTCTGAGTGGTGGGGGTTCAATTATTCTGCTTATTTCTTCCCTTTGTGGACTAAACTTCACATTATCCTGCTGCTGCTGTACCTGCTGCTGTTCCTGCTTCTGTTCCTGCTGCTGACTGACTCTTGTTTCAGTATCCTCTTCTGAGAGTAAGGGCACATGCCATTCTTCATTGTTTTGGACAGGATTTCCATCATCAATCTATTCATGGAATAATACATCTCTACTGACAAACACCTTGTGAGTAGCAGGGTCAAACAATTTATAAGCCTTATACTCACTGCAGTATCCAATGAACGTGCATTTAATGGCCTTTGAATCTAACTTCTTCCTATTCTCTTTAGGAACATGTGCAAAAGCTTTACAGCCAAATACTCTAAGATGAATTACTGCAGGATTGAAGCCAAACAATGCTTCAAAAGGAGTTTTATACTCAAGACTTTTAGTAGGACTCCTATTCTTTAAATATACTGCAGTCTTAACAGCTTCTGCCCAAAAACCATTGGTTAGATTCTTACCTTTCAACATACTGCGAGCACACTCCACCAGTGTTCTGTTTTTCCTCTCAGCAACTCCATTCTGCTGAAGAGTGTAAGGTGTTGTGAATTGCTGCTGTATCCCATGCTCGTTGCAATATTTGATGAAGACTCCTTTCTTTAATTCCCCCCCTTGATCTGATCGAAGAATCCTGATGAACTTTCATGTTTGCTTCTCAATCATGTTTCTGAATTGAAATATTCAAAAGCATGACTTTTCTGTTTAAGAAAATACACCCATGTGAATCTTGTACATTCATCAACAAAGATTAAAAAATAATAGGCCCCCCCTAACGACCTCGCCTGCATCGGGCCACATAAGTCAGTATGTACAAGTTCAAGTATATCCCTCTGTTTTCTATCTTTAACGGCAGGAAATTAATCTCTATGTTGTTTACCGAATGCACATGCCTCACAATCAATATGAAACTTTTTCAAAACAGGAAGACCCTCTACCATACCTTTGTTTTGCAGCAGAAAGAGATCACCAAAGTTAATATGCCCAAGTCGCTGATGCCACAAATTTTCAGCAGAATTATTTGATGCCATCAAGGCTTGCTAAGGTGTACTTTTCACATCCAATTTGTAGAGTCCTCCTATGCGAATACCTGTAGCAATGGGCTTCATCTGATCCAACAAATCTTTAATAATGCAATAAGATTTAAAAAATTCTACCTTGAGGTCCTGATCTGTAATCTTGGACACAGAAATCAGGTTCTTCTTAATGCCAAGAACATACCACACATCAGATATATTCTTGATCTTACCATCAGGCAGAGTAACAAGGACATCTCCATGTCCCTTGATCTCGTACCCACTATTATCTCCAAGATAGACTTTTACTCCAGAGTTGGATTCTTTAAAATTTCTGAACCATTGCTTTTTACCTGACATATGCGAGGAGGCTCCAGAATCCACGAACCAAATATCTGATTCATCCTCCTCAGTAGCAGTGTCAGCCTCGGCCATAAATAGTCTAACATCCAGATTCGGATCTGGGTCTGTATCTGCATCTGCATCCGCCAAATGACCTGCATGCCTTCTCTGATTGTACCTCTCTTGATTTGCCTTCTTCTTGCAACAAAATTTAGCAATATGGCCTATCTTACCACAATAAAAAAATTCAAGAGCAGAGTCATTTCTATACGAGGTCATACCTTGTGGTGTCATTTTTGATGTGTTGCCCCTCCTCTGATCAGCCATCGCTCTCCCTTTTGGCTTGAACTTTGTTATCAATGCAAGATCTGGATCTTGAGGCTTGAGAGACGACCTCGTTTCCTCTTCATGTAGCAAAATTCCAGTAAGCTCTTCAAAACACGGAGGCTTTTCCCTTGCATTCAATCCAGTTATAAACATCTGATAGTCATCTGTCATACCGTTCATGGTGATTGTCACCAGATCATCATTTGCCACGGTTTTACCGATATCAGATAGTTTATCTTTAACTTCCTTTATCCGGGATAAGAATGACGAAACAGACTCATTCTCCTCCATCTTGATTGAGAGGATCTTCTTCCTGAGGAACAAGGTTCGGCTGGTGTTCTTAATTTCATACATGTCTTTGAGAGTTGTCCAGATCTCATTCGCTGTCTTGCAATCCCGAATATGAGGGATGATGCAATCTTTAACTGAAAATTTTAGTAGAACCTTTGCCTTCAGCTCCCTTTTCTCCCATTCTTGAATTGTTGCATTCGTTCCACCATTTGCAACAGTCGGCTTACCTTCATCGCCGATGATAATGCTATAGGTATTCTGACCCTCAAGCAAAGTTTGAAGTTTAAATTTCCAATTTGTGTAATTGGAACCATCCAACTTGCTGCTTTCATTTAAGTAATCTGCCATTTGAGAATTCATCCTGGAGGAAAAAAAAAACAGGCTACCCCCGGCAACTTAAAAAATGAACAATTCTCAATTATCACAAAAAATTGAATATGGTTGTGACTTACAACAGTTGTGAAATACAAATTATGAATAAAAATCTGACTGCATCCTATTGAAAAATTTGTTTTCCTGTGTGTTTAGCAGACAAGAATTTGAAGACTGTGGAAGTTATGGCCATGGAGAAGCTATGGATGGGCTTGCTATTATTGCCCTTGTTTATGATGAGCTATGTGGGGGACGCAGGGCGTCCTTCCTTCTGGAGGCCCAGAACTTTGGGCGAATTTTCAATTATTAACTGAGAGAAGTCAATTTTACAATCATCACAGTATGAGTATGAGACCAAGTATTTCACACAAAGGCTAGATTATTTCAGCTTCAAGAATCATAAGAATTCATCGTTCCAGCAGCATTATCTAATAAATGACAAGTACTGGCTAGGGGCAGAACGTATGGGGCATATCCTTCTTTAGCAGAACGTATGGGGCCTAGCAGCAGACGAGGCAAAAAAAAATATAACACTGCATAAATCTGCATAAAAAAAATGCACCAAACACCAAGCTGGAACGCTAATCTTATGCATTCACATATAATGGATACGTCCAACAATTAAAAAATAGATCGATTCTAGCCCAACGTGCCAACACTCCAAGGCACCAAAGGACGCAACAATCGATCCATACAAAGACACAGAAATCAATCCACTAGAGGGCGTAACACCAATTCTTGCTCTGCCTCCGCTCACCACACGAAATACCATAGCCTGCCCACCAGCAATAAAATGCAGCTTCCCTGCCCTCACACAAGAAATCACACGCAAGAGCTATTTGATCACACACAAGAAATCACTAGCTCTCAAGATCGAAGAGCTAAAATCAGTTCCACAGACAGCCCATAGACGCTTGTCTTTCAGAACGCAAAAAACTATGGCTCTTCTCAATAGCGGTGGTTACTTCAGGGAGTTGATAGGAACAACTACAGCTCCATGCTATCCTCAGTAACGGCCATCAATGGCTTACACAGAAATGGCTTCAATAAAAAATGTTACAAACCTTCCTCAACCCCGGGCTGGAGTCGCGCAGTCTGGCCTTCACATAGCAGGTTGGCTGAACTCCAAGCGAAGGTTATAACATCGCTCCTGTGCTTTCTGTCAACGCCACCTTCACCCTGCAGCAACAACGAAGTCCGACTCGTGGCTCACAACGCTACCTTCACCAGCTCGTCCGCACCAACAATCACACCACTCGAAGACTGCCTTCACGGCCTTGAAAACGCCTTCACGGCAATACGATCTGCCTCACGCAGTCAACAGAGAAGGCAGCTCTTCCTGAGCTCTCATACCATGATAAGAAATGCAGAAGACAAAAGTTTAGACAAACACACGGGAGCTCACAGGTGCAGATCACCAGGAGCTCCCACCAGCAAATGCATTCGCTTGGCATTCTTCATTAAGCATCAAGAATTAAATAGATACATAGGCAAAACATATTCCTAATTAATAGGAACTGAATGTCAAATAAGAGCAAATCATAACTACGTAACCTATTCTCCATTAATTTCTAACAATACACAATTCCAAAATTTATATTTATAGTCTAAATAAATTGCTAAATTCATATACTGTACAAAAATACACAAATGTACAGTTTCATAAATAAAGAGAGACACCGCAATAGAAAAATATAGGAAAATATCTTATTTACACTTACCGTTCTTCCAAAGCTGTCAGGTTCCCAAGCTCTGGTGGAAGTGTCCCATTAAGATCGTTATGACCAAAGCTTCTGAACATAAAATGCCCCAAGTAAGAAATAATTCTTATTTTCTTTATTTTGTTGTTTCTTTGAATAATCATGGAAACCAATGGTTTCTATATGTGGTATAAAGGGATGTTAACACATAGACTACAAAGCGCTAAACTTATGGCCTGTTATATCTTTTCAAATTGACACAGATATAACATATATGCATTTAATACATTAGAGAAATCATAAGTATATAAGGAGGCAAATGTGAAGCAACAAATCAGTTTTTCATCTTATTTATTTAGTACTCAATTTGATGTGTGTGTTATAAGTATGCATGTGTACATACAAAACGAGAGAAGATATATCTCACAATATAATCAACTTATGAAGATTTCCAAGCTACAGATAGTTTAGTCAGTGCGATGGACCTGACTCAATGGATGTTACTGAATTGAATATGAGTGGTGAACAGATGAAAGATGCAGATCAATAAATTCTACGGGAAGTTCTGCATAATTTTAATATATTCATTGAAATAGGAAGAAATGGAAATTCTGCATAATTTCAAGATCTTGATTGGAATTTTCAAGAACATAGAACAAAAGGATCTCACAATTTCTGCATCTCTTTGAAGTCACCCAAAAAGGCAGGTATCGGTCCTATTAAATAGTTTTGATCCAATTTCCTGCCATCAAAATTCCACAGATCAACCTGTCAAATTCTTAGTTAATCTCTCAGTTAATATAAATGGAATAAGAAAACCTTAAGGGTTCTTTATGGCCTGTTATATCTTTTCAAATTGACATAGATATAACATATATGCATTTAATACATTAGCAAAATCATAAGTATATAAGGAGGAAAATGTGAAGCAACAAATCAGTTTGTCGTCTTATTTAGTACTCAATTTGATGTGTGTGTTATAAGTATGCATGTGTACATAGAGAACGAGAGAGGATATATCTCGCAATATAATCAACTTATGAAGATTTCCAAGCTGCTTTGGGACCGGGCCTGATAGTTTATTCAGTGCAATGGACCTGAATCAATGAATGTTACTGAATATGAGTGGTGAACAAATGAAATCTTTTTTCCTAAAAAATTTTAATAATTTCAAGTGGTATTCAATCTATATGAAAAATGCAGATCAATAAATTCTACAGGAAGTTCTGCATAATTTCAATATATTCATTGAAACAGGAAGAAATGGAAATTCTTCATAATTTCAAGATCCTGATTGGGATTTTCGTACTCAATTTGATGTGTGTGTTATAAGTATGCATGTGTACATAGAGAACGAGAGAGGATATATCTCACAATATAATCAACTTATGAATATTTCCAAGCTTCTTTGGGACCGTGCCAGATAGTTTATTCAGTGCGATGGACCTGAATCAATGAATGTTACTGAATATGCGTGGTGAATAGATGAAATCCTTTTTCCTAATAAATTTTAATAACTTCAAGTAGTATTCAATCTATATGAAAGATGCAGATCAATAAATTCTATAGGAAGTTCTGCATAATTTCAATATATTCATTGAAATAGGAAGAAATGGAAATTCTGCATAATTTCAAGATCTTGATTGGGATTTTCAAGAACATAGAACAAAAGGATCTCACAATTTCTGCATCTCTTTGAAGTCACCTAAGAAGGCAGGTATCGGTCCTGTTAAATAGTTTTGATCTAATTTCCTGCCATCAAAATTCCACAGATTGGTCTGTCAAATTATCAGTTAATATAGATGGAATAAGCAAACCTTAAGGCTTCTTTTCAAGTTGCATGGACTATATAAATAAAGATGCAGAGTAAGATGTGTTTGTTCAACTTGAAAGAACATTATCCCATGTGCCTGTAAAATAGTGATGCAGAATTCTCTCTGCAAATACAAACCAACCTCAGCACTTCCTTCGTCCGAGCGAAGAATTAAACAAATGTCCAAATATCCCTGCACCTCATCAACAACAGAAAAAAATATAAGCAAAAGAATTTATGGTTATCTAACCAAATAAATGCAAAAGGGATGATTAATTACCGAACATACACTCAATGAAAAATGCAGACTGCAGAATCCCAACTTTGTATTTGTGGTGACAGAGGAGACCCCAGTCCCATGACGCCCGATCATGGAACATATAGATCTCATCGAGCTGCAGGATTCGAACCCGCGCTTCATGGAAAGGAAATCGTCTAACGGTTTCTGTGTGTTGCAGTGCCAATGGGGCTCATAGTCAGAGAAAATCATGACCATGGTATGGAAGCCTTTGAGAGTCCATGCAAGGCTAGACAACACAAAATGCTTGAGCTGCCACTGTCTGAATTCTCCTGTCCATTTCTGTAGCATGTCTTCCATGCTGATTATCTCTACCACATCCAGCTTTTCCTCATCTTTGCACTAGAGTTCATGTGTTAAGCCACCGAGATCGTCGCGCCCAGGCTTTTTCATGGCTTCTACACCAGAAGACGGAGCAATTTATTCTGATGTTGGTTAATATATATTTTCCTGTAACTGATTGAAAATGTAACAGTTTTTAATCGTAAGGTAGAGATGATTTGAATCGTCTAAAATTCAAATCAAGAGCTCACAATAATACACGTAGCAATTTAGGAAAGTTGTTTTCAAATACTTAATTTTTAAAGTGATATATATAAACATTTTATTTTCTCTATTCATAATAAATAAATATTATTATTATTTAATTAAGTAAATATATTTAAAATTATTTTAAAAAAAGTCAAATTATTTATTTATATATTTATGGTTGTATTTTTGGAGTGCACCACTTGTTTATTTATTTTATTAGAAGCTCTTTACTTATTAATATATGTGTGGATTTCATTATTTTAGATATTTTTAATTTTTTTTTCATATTATGTTAAAATAGATTATTTAACTTTATTAAGAATAAAAATGAACATTAATAAATCTAGTAATAAACATTTGAATGAGTTGTTTTTAATAAAATTATTTTTAATCATTTTTATTTTTTACCTCCAAAGTTTGAGCTGTATTTTTAGAGACTTACCTATTTAAACATAATTGGTTTGCAAGAGAAGATAACACCATTTACCACTTAAAAGAAAATATATTATATATATATTTTTTTTAAAATGTAAAGTTATAATTGCTTCTCTACATTTAAAAAATATCTAAAATTAATAATAAATTTTGAAAAATTATTAATGCAAAATATAATATTATTTATAATAATATGAACTATTTATCATTTATGTACTAATGACATTGATCAATATGAATAAGGATTAAATTTACATGAAAAGGTTTAGTATAAGCCACGAATTTCAAAACTCGTAAATATATTCATTCCAGAATTTTCTGCTTCCAATCGGATTTTAAAATAGATACAAAGTAGGATATATCCTTGGCTTCCCATCGGATTTTAAAATAGATACAAAGTAGGATAAATCCTTGGTGATTTTTACAACAACGCAAACTATAAAACAAAACCTGAAAATATATGCATGGGTACACGGACACCTTGTTATCCTGAACCAAAAACCATGCAAACATACTCATTCGAGTATGTACGCCTTCATTTTAATCCAACCACGTGGAAACGTATTGCTAGGAAGGAAAACCTCGACTTGGCGCTAGAACTTTCCAGATAGCTAGTTAGACTACGGTTTATATATAACCCTAAGGAACCCCGAGAGTTTCAAAGCAGATCGATAATTACTTAGTTGTTCTTTTCATTCCCTCCTTATTTGTATTTCGTGCATATAATTTGGGTCTGTTCTCAGATATGGTATTCATATTCCAATGGCCGCTGTGAATGCATCGCTAATGGCCATGAAAGGGTCATCCCTCCAACAATGGAGGGCAGCAGAGAAGTCAAGTACAGCGTTGGGTGATATCAGGAATAAGGTTGTGCGGACTTCCAGAGGCCTTCGAGTGAAGTGCATGGCAGAGGTAATTATATGTAATTCCCTTCATCAACATAATATTTTCCATTACTATAATTATACCCAATATAGTTGTTGTTTCTGTTCTGTATATTCATTAATTTAATTATATGTTGAACATGGCCTATGTTTTTCAACCTACAGGGAGATACACAACAAAAGGACTCTTCCACGCCCTCCACTTAGTCTACAACCCCCATTTCTCCTTCTCCTCCGCCCAAAAAGGTAAGGTAGTTAGTGCCCATTTTCACAACAGTAAGCACTAAGTATTTCATTTGAAAAGAAGAATATAAAACAACTGCATTAATTCAAGTTAGCACAAAGTTTGCGGACGTGTTTTCTTTCAGTGGGCCAGTGCTAGAGACAATAAATGGGAGACTCGCCATGCTCGGATTTGTCTCAGTGCTAGGGGTGGAGATTGCTAGTGGGAAGGACCTCTTTTCTCAGCTGGCCACAGGAGGAGTTTCACTGTTTCTTGGAAGCGCGGTGCTTCTGTCAGTTGCTTCGGTGATACCCATGTTCAAAGGAGTCTCCAAAGAGAGCAAATCACAAGCAATAATGTCTTCTGGAGAAGAGATGTTGAATGGGCGTTTTGCCATGCTTGGCCTCATTGCCTTGGCCTTAACTGAATACTTAAAGGGAGGTCCTCTCATCTCTTGATCAGCATCACCTAACGCCTCCTCCATAGTGTGATGTAATCATATCCAAATTGTATTTACTCTCTTGGCAAGAGAGAAACACTGTTACAACTTTTTTTTTCTGACAATCAATATCATATGTGAGATGTCTCTCCATTATCACTTTGATTCAAATTCGGTAATATTCAAGAGATTACCAAGGGTAGTTATTACAAGTATCGTTTTGTGTGAAATTCGATTTTGTTGGAATTTTGAGAATTCCAAGCAAACAGTGGAGAGAATAAGCTCCCCTTTGCTACACAGAGAGATTAAAAAAAATATTTTCAACAGGAGACAGAGTTTCCCGGACTTTTAAAACAGCGTCTATTACTTTCAAAACGGTTACAAATTCTTCCTCTTCAGAGAGGGATGACAACAATGGTGACTGCTACAGACGCAGTGAACAAGTGACTCTCTGTCTCTCAAGAACAATACTATGTCTCTTAAAATTCACACTGATGTGTATTTCTTCCTTTCTCGCTGCTGTGCGAAACACCAAAACAGAACAATACAATAATAATTATGCTCGCGGGCCATATTTCATTATATATATATGTGCCGCGGCGATTATCAAATCCAAAAACAAACAAAAACAAAATACAAAGGAAAACCCTTTGCGCAACAATTAAAAATTCGAATGTATGACTTGCGAGTGGGACCACATCGCAATCGCAACCAACAAACAAGCGCAATTGGAGCGCACAATGGAAAAGTTCCGATTGCGATCCAAAACAGATGCGACTCAGATCATTAACTCCGGCCTATTCCTGGATCGGGTCCGCCACTCCAATCGCACCAAAATACAAAAGACATGCGATCAATCGGAAGTTCCGATTGCGATTACAACGGACGCGATGGTCTGATATAAAACATGGTATATAAATCGATCGGGTCCGCGCTTTAAACAATCGCGCGACCAAACAACAAAACTCCGATTGCGATTGAACAACCGGATGCGATGGCGCATGAAATGTGGTGTATAATACAATCGGGTCCGTCCTTCAATCGGAGGTCATAACATATCCGCTCTGATTGAGCCTTGCGATTGAGCCTTGCGATTCCATTGAGGTGTCGCCACGTGGTCAAGTGGACCCACGGGCCTACGCTGCTGTGGGGAGGGCGATTTAAAATAAGGTTTGTATGTTTTATGTATAGCCGTTCCATTGCAGAACTCCGGCATATCAACGAGACACTTGAGTATTGTTACATTGCGATTTGCGATTGCGATTTGATCGCATCGCATCGCAGATCTCTTCATCAACAAGACACTGCTTAAAAATTAACTTTGGTTGTTGAGGGCTTTAAAGCCCGAAATGACTGGTTTTTAATTTGTTCTTCTCCTCCGTAGTTCTGATCTACGGCTTTCTTCATTTCTTCTCCAAAAGCAACTCTGCCCCATCACAAAATTAATTTCATCTGCAATCTGCGGCTGCGCCCCATCAAAATTGAATTCATCCTTACGGATTTCTCCATGCTTCTTCAATACAGAGTGCTGCACACTCAATCTATGTTGCTATTGCTGCTGCTGCCTTCGTACTTAGTTCTTTGTTCTTCCTGCCCAAGGCACGGCAGGTGACTTTAATATTTTCAACACTCCCCCTTAAAGTCAGCTGCTGGGTTGTTCATCATACCCAAGCATTTTCTTAAAAATTCAAAGGTCTTCTGTCCCAATGGTTTAGTTAAAATATCTGCATACTGCTCCTCTGTTTTACAATGCTGTAAAACAATTTCTCCATTGTTTACCAATTCTCTGATATAATGAAACTTTGTATCTATGTGCTTTGTTCTTTTGTGAAACACAAAATTCTTTGACAATGCAATAGCTGAGCTATTGTCACAATAAATCACAGTGCCTTTTACTTGTTCTTGGCACAAACTTCTCAACATCCTTCTCATCCAAATTGCTTGACACGCTGCTGCTGTAGCTGCCACATATTCTGTCTGTGCTGTAGATAATGCTACAATCGGTTGTTTCTTAGAAGCCCATGAAATGGCTCCTGAACCCATATGAAAAACATAACCGGAAGTGCTCTTCCGATCATCTACACTTCCAGCCCAATCACTGTCAGTGTACCCAACTAATTCTTAATTTTCTGAAACTGTATACAAAATACCAAATCTTTTTGTTCCTTTCACATACCTCAGAATTCTCTTTGCTGCTTGCCAATGTGCTTCTTTTGGCTTCTCCATAAATCTGGAAATTAGGCTGACAGCATGCATAATATCCGGCCTAGTTGCAGTCAAATACATGAGGCTGCCAACTATGCTTTTATACAAACTTGGATCAAAATCCTTACTGCTGTCATTCTTACTTAACTTCAATCCCATTACATTGGGAGTAATTGTAGCTTTGCACTCCTGCATGTTGAATCTTTCCAAAACTTGATTCACATACTTTTCTTGAGAAATAAAAATTCCTTTCTCACCTTGCTCCACTTCTATTCCCAAGAAGTATCTTAATAAACCCATGTCAGTCATTTCAAATTCATCTTTCATGACAGTTTTAAAATTTTCAACAAGGTAGTCATCATTACCTATAAAAATTAAATCATCAACATATAAAACAACAATCAATAACTTACCATCCTTTTCTTTGATGTAGAGGGTGGGTTCTCCCTCACATTTTTCAAATCCATTCTCCAATAGATAGGAATCTATTCTGCTATACCATGCTCTTGGTGCTTGTTTCAGCCCATAAAGAGCTTTCTTCAATTTGCAGACCTTATGCTCTTGACCTTTCTTCTCATATCCAAGAGGTTGTTCCACATATACCTTTTCCATTAAAACTCCATTTAAAAATGCAGATTTTACATCCATTTGATATACTTTCCATTTGTTTTGTGCTGCTATGGACAACACTGCTCTTACTGTCTCCATTCTTGCAACTGGTGCAAAAGTTTCTTCATAATCAATCCCTTGCTTCTGCTTATATCCTTTGACAACAAGTCTGGCCTTGTGTGTTTCTATTTTTCCTTTAGCATTGCTTTTGGTCTTGTATACCTATTTAACTCCAATGACTTCTTTACCTTCTGGTAGATCAACTAACTCCCATGTTTTGTTCTTTTCTATGGCTTTAATTTCATCATCCATAGCTTTTATCCATTTTCTATTTTTAATAGCATCTTCAAAATGAATAGGATCATCAACTTGACAATACAAAGCAAATAAGGAATTCATACCTTCTCCTTGCTCATAGATTTCTCTAAGGCTTCTGAATCTTGTTCCTCTTTCACTTGGTGTAGCCGTGCTTGATGAAGCACTCGATTCTGCTCCATGTGGCGTACTCGGTGAACTACTGCCGCTTCTTCTCAAGGGTGTTCTCACTGCCGCTTGAGGCGTCCCTTGCTGGCCTTGCGCTGCTGGAGGTTGTGAAATGGATGGGTTATTAATCTCAACCATATCTACATCATCTTCATCATGAGATAAACATTTTTTGACATTGAATGTTTTCTCAATGCTTCCATCCCATGCTTCCTCTTCGATGAATTGCACATCTCTGCTAATTACAAACTTCTTTGTGGATGGGTTATACAGTCTGTATCCTTTGGAATATTCACAATATCTAAGGAAAATGCACTTCTCCCCCTTACTATCCAACTTCTTTCTCAATTTTTCTGGAATGTGTGCATATGCAACACACCCAAAAACTCTCATGTGGGTGACTCCCTGTTTTCTGCCACTCCACGCTTCTTCTGGAACTTTGTTCATCACGGCTTTTGTGGGGCATCTATTCAAAATATATGCAGCATAGTTTGCTGCTTCTGCCCAATACTCATTCGGCAAGTGCTTTGCCTTCAGCATACTTCTCACCATCTCCATTATGGTTCGATTCTTCCTTTCAGCAACTCCATTCTGTTGCGGCGTTTACCTTGTGGTAAATTGCTTGTGTATGCCATTCTCTCTGCAAAAACGCAAAAATTCCTTTGATATATATTCTCCTCCTCTATCTGTTATGAGGACTTTAATGTGCAGTCCGATCTGTTTCTCTACAAGAGCTTTAAAATGACGAAATTTCTGAAAGACTTCACTCTTATATTTTAAGAAATAAACCCACACTTTTCGTGTGAAATCATCAATGGAAGTCAGCATGTAATTGCTGCCCGAAACAGATGTTGTTTGCATCGACCCACATAAATCTGAGTGGATTATTTCCAAAGGTGCTTTCGCCCTTACACTTTTCCCTGAAGGAAAATTTTCTCTGTGTTGCTTTCCCAAGATGCAGCCTTCACATAGGTTGTCAGGCTTCTATATCAGTGGTAAACCTCTTACCATTCCTTTTCTGTGCAGCAAATTCAATCCTCCGAAATTTAGATGTCCAAATCTGAGATGCCATAACCAATTTTCATCTTTCTCTTCCTTCTGGAAGGCTTCTTGAGTTACAGCTGCTACATTCTTTCCTTTTCTTTTCAAGTCAGTGTTGAGCTTGAGTGGAAACATTCTATTGCTGGTCATTTGTATTTCAGCAATAATTTTCTTACTTGGAGGAATATCTTTTATGGTGCACACATCATCTTTGAATATAAAATTGTAACCTTTGTTTATGAGCTGCCCAACGCTCAAAAGATTACATTTCAGTCCTGGAACATAATACACATCAGGGACAAATTTTTGCTCCCCATTCCTTGCTCGAATACTTACTCTTCCTTTCCCTTTGACAGAGATTTTAGTATCAGGCCCTGTGGTCACTTCAGATTTAACTTCTTCATCAATATTGGCAAACATTGCTCTGTTGCCAGTCATGTGATTACTACAACCTGAATCTAAGAACCAAACATCATCATTTCTATCTTGTGCTACATTACAGGCTAACAGCACATTACTTGGGTTCTTTTCCTCTTTTTCTATATTAACATTTTGCTTATTTTTCATGTCATTTTGCTTCTTTCTACATTCATTGGCATAGTGCCCATATTTCTTGCAATAATGACATTGGACATTGGATTTATCATACCTCTGTCCATGAGCATGTTGGTGTTGGTTTCCACCTTGTTGGTTGTTGCATTGGCCTTGGCTCTGGCTTTGACTGTTGCTCCTTCCATGTGAATGTGAAGGGCTGTTCCTTCCACCTCTATTCTGGCTTCTGCCTCTTCCTCTTCTTTTTCCTTGACCTCTTCCTCTTCCTGAAGGTATCTGGGTCTTGAAGGCATGATCAAGAGATGAATGTTCATCTCTGCTCAATCTCTGTTCATGAGTTATTAGTGAGGCATGAAGTTCATCCACTGTGAACTGTGAGAGATCTTTGGTCTCTTCTATGGTAGTTACAATAACATCAAACTTTGAGGGTAAGCGTCTCAAAGTTTCTCCACAATCCTTCTATCTTCAAGAGTTTCTCCATGGGATCTTATCTGATTTACAATCCCAATCACATGTGTAAAGAATGTATCAACACTGTCTGACTCTTTCATGCAAAAAGTTTCAAAATCTCTTCTCAGCAATTGAAGTTTTTCTATTTTAACTTTCTCCATACCTTGATAGGCTACTTTCAGAGTTTCCCATGCCTCCTTGGATTTCTTAGCTGCTGTTATCCTTGGAAACACACTCTCATTCACATCTTGATACAAATAGAAGAGGGCCTTAGCATCCTTCTTCCTATTGTTCTTCAATAAGTCCTTCTCGGCTTGAGTTAAGGCATTAAATGCCTGCTCATCAGCTGGTTCTGTGAAACCATCTTCTACTAGCTCCCACAAGTCTTGTGAGACAAACAGGGCTCTCATGGTAATGGCCCAATAATCATAGTTCTTTCCATTAAACTGTGGAAGCTGGACATTTCCAAGACTCATACCTGTGCTTGGTCCAGCCATTGCTTCAAAATGAACTCTGACTTTAAACAAACTGTCTTTCCTTTACTGAAGGAACAAACTCCTTTTTAAATACAAAGCAACAACACTATTATCTTTGAGAAATACCTGAACTTTGACCTCTGTTGAGCTTTTCACGCTGCTGGAAAAAACACTGCAACCGGTCTTCTTCTTCAGCTTCTTTGAATCCTTCAAAGAGCCTGAACACGCTCTGATACCATGTTGGAATTTTGAGAATTCCAAGCAATCAGTGGAGAGAATAAGCTCGCCTTTGCTACAGAGAGAGATTAAAAAAAATCTTTTCAACAGGAGACAGAGTTTCCCGGACTTTTAAAACAGCTTCTATTACTTTCAAAAAGGTTACAAATTCTTCCTCTTCAGAGAGGGATGACAAAAATGGTGACTGCTACAGACGCAGTGCACAAGTGACTCTCTGTCTCTCAAGAACAATACTATGTCTCTTAAAATTCACACTGCTGTGTGTTTCCTCCTTTCGCGCTGCTGTGTGAAACACCAAAACAGAACAATACAATAATAATTATGCTCGCGGGCCATATTTCATTATATATATATGTGCCGCGGCGGTTATCAAACCCAAAAACAAACAAAAACAAAATACAAAGGAAAACCCTTTGCGCAACAATTAAAAATTCAAATGTATGACTTGCGAGTGGGACCACATCGCAATCGCAACCAACAAACAAGCGCAATCGGAGCACACAATGGAAAAGTTCCGATTGCGATCCAAAACGGATGCGATTCAGATCATTAACTCCGGCCTATTCCTGGATCGGGTCCGCCACTCCAATCGCACCAAAATACAAAAGACATGCGATCAATCGGAAGTTCTGATTGCGATTACAACGGACGCGATGGTCTGATATAAAACATGGCATATAAATCGATCGGGTCCACGCTTTAAACAATCGCGCGACCAAACAACAAAACTCCAATTGCGATTGAACAACCAGATGCGATGGCACATGAAATGTGGTGTATAATACAATCGGGTTCGGCCTTCAATCGGAGGTCATAACATATCCGCTCTGATTGAGCCTTGCAATTGAGCCTTGCGATTCCATTGAGGTGTCGCCATGTGGTCAAGTGGACCCACGGGCCTCCGTTGCTGTGGGGAGGGCGATTTGCAATAAGGTTTGTATGTTTTATGTACAGCCGTTCCATTGCGGAACTCCGCCATATCAACAAGACACTTGAGTATTGTTACATTGCGATTTTCGATTGCGATTTGATCGCATCGCATCGCAGATCTCTTCATCAACAAGACACTGCTTCAAAATTAACTTTGGTTGTTGAGGGCTTTAAAGCCCGAAATGACTAGTTTTTAATTTGTTTTGCTCTTCCGTAGTTCTGATCTACGACTTTCTCCATTTTTTCTCCAAAAACAACTCTGCCCCATCACAAAATTAATTTCATCTGCAATCTGCGGCTGCGCCCCGTCAAAATTGAATTCATCCTTACGGATTTCTCCATGCTTCTTCAATACAGAGTGCTGTGCACTCAATCTATGTTGTTGCTGCTGCTGCTGCCTTCGTACTTAGTTCTTTGTTCTTCCTGCCCAAGGCATGGTAGGTGACTTTAATATTTTCAACAGATTTAATATTTTCCACCAATATACATCGATATCATATTTAAGAAAACATGTCTTATAAACAACATTTCAATTTTTGACCGCATTGGCCAAGAAAGGTCATATATTTGCCAGCTGCTGACTATTATAGTTTGTTTGGCTAGGAAGAGATATTTATTCGCCCAATAATGATTTGCATCATGTGCGTTGTTGGGACATGTAATGTTGGAATTTAAAATAAAACCACCTTCATATTTGACTGTTTTGCATCGTGTGTTGTTGCGGCAGTTAAGGTTGGAATTTAAAATAAAACCACCTTCATATTTGACTGTTTCCAGAACCTCATTACCGGTTTCAATATTTTCACCAGAATAGGAAATTCTTAACTGCATCTAACCGATAAATTTCCATCAAATATAAGCTCTTGGTCCAACATAAAATGTCCTCCTTTCTTAGCTTCACTATAAATTTTTAACGTCTTTTTACCTAAATTTTGGAGTTTAATTTGTTGAATATCTAGCACTAATTCATTGAAATCATAATTTTGATAGATAAACTTTGCACAATAAAAGTTTCCTAGATTTTTTAGGGTGTTGAATCCATAT
This sequence comes from Pinus albicaulis, assembly GCA_034641835.2. Taxonomy (NCBI): domain Eukaryota; kingdom Viridiplantae; phylum Streptophyta; class Pinopsida; order Pinales; family Pinaceae; genus Pinus; species Pinus albicaulis. The sequence continues at coordinate 1,359,976,351 of CM076581.1, forward strand.
AAGATGTCAAACCAGTTTAAACTAGCAATTGCACCAAATGTTGCAAAATAAAAGCCTTAAGGCAATTGCATAGGAAAGAGTAGCCTAAAATAAATAAGTTGTTGTAGAGAAGGAGCAATTTTTTCTTCCATGGAAGCAGGTCATGGATGTTTCAAAGGTATTGATGATAAGGATTATCAACCAGAAAATTTTGTTATAGATATTGAAATAGGCAATTGTGGGTGAAAACATATATATAAACCAACATAATATGTTCACATATATAAAAATTTTGTGATAGATATTGAAATAGGAAATTTGTGGTGAAAATCCTTTGGTGATTAATAATCCTCTGAAACAAGCATGAAATGATCATGTAACTCAAATAAGATATTTTAAATACATTTAAGTACAATCTATCTAGCATATATGTAAATAAAGAGAATTTTTATTAACACAAATAGAGTTTACTCCAAGTTCACCTACATATTCGAGTGCTAATTTCTTGCTTGTCAGAAAATTTGTATTGTATATGAATAACAATAGTTTTGGTATACAAGAAAGTGAATATCATTTTAATATGGAGATTTTTTGGAAGGAGATATTGTTGTTTATGTTATGGTTTATTTTCATAACTCCAAACTTGGTTTATTATTTCTCTATATACATAAGAAACAAAAAAATACAAAGTAATTTCACAATTTAAGTTATAGTTTTATATATTTATAATTACAAATCTAGTTTCTTAATAAACTATTTTACAGACATCTAATTATTCAAATAAATTATATTGTGAATATGTTTTCTCCTATTATTTGATTACAAAATTATTGTACTCCCTACAAATTAAAACAACTTTATTAATAAAGAATTGGTTGCCAAAGAACTGATTTTTTGATGTATAAATTATTTGTTTTATATGTCGTTGAATTTCCATTACGTATTATCTTCAAACCCCATGGGGAGGTATTGAACATGGGAGCCAACATTAGGTAAATAAACATTCACATTGTCAACTTGGAAAAAAAAAATATAATCCTAAAATTATCTTACCTAATAATATTTTTAAATATATAATTGAGTTCCATTTATGAAAACAAAGGCAATATTAATAACCTCCTAGAGTTATAAAAGGTCATTGACATGAAAAATAAAAAATCTCCTCATGACAACATATAAATGTTACTCTTAATTGAATCATTAAAAAAATAAAAAGAGATAATAGATAGTATCACAATTTTCTTATCAGAACTAAATGCTCCTATTTGAAACAATGATGGCTTTCATCAGTTCAACTCTAGCACTGAGAGAGATTTGGAAGCATCTATGGAATTGGTGAACATGTCTTGCTCTATGGTGTTGGATATTGGGCATAAGAAATTGTTAGAAATTGTGAACATGTCTTTCTCTATGGTGTTGGATATTGGGCATATCTTTCTTGCTCTTGTATACAAGAGTGTAAATTTGCATGTAGCTTATTCTACATTAACCATGTAATTGTCAACATTTAGAGCATACTTTCCATCACTTTTGGAGAGAAAATTACAATAGAGTATCACATTTTTCTTATCATATCTAAATGTTCCTATATGCAACAACTACCTTGTGCCTCATAGTTTAAATTTGTGCAGGGAAGAGGGGAGGAGTGTCAAGGTGCAAGCTAGAATAAGAAGAGAAAGAAGAATCTTGTTTGGGACTTGAGATAGATTCATTCTCTGCACATCTAAACTCAAAGGTTAATTAAAAAAAACTCACCATACTTTAATTTTTTTAAATAAATATATTAAAAATTAGAATATCAATTTAATACATTTTACTCAATTAAAATTTTAACAATATTCATTTTAAAAAAATACAAATATAAATTACTATTTTAAATAAAAATATTAAAACACATTAAACAATATTCATTTAAAAAAAAATACAAATACAAATTACCATTTTAAATAAAAATAGTACAAAGAATCGCATTAATTACCATACCCCTCATACCTTCCTCTTATTAATTTTTAAATACCTTTTAAAATACCTAATGTTTGTAACTTATTCTTAATCACATCGTGTCAATTTTGTAAAACTATAATGTACAAGTCTCACTTTTTATAGCTTTGGTGGAAGGATAGAGTATCCAAATTCCCTTACCCTTTAAGAAGCATCCTAAATTATTGTACCGCCCACCTCTACATCCAATCTAGACATATTAGGTTATTCTAAATTGATCAAGAGAATAGAATTTTGAGGGTGGTGTTCTATGTTCACTAAAATTCGCATGATGTCCATCACTACGTATGGGGTTCATTGCAACCTTGGATATATTCTATGAGTTGTTGTGATTTTTTTTCTTGTCGCTAAAAATTATTTTTGGTTGTCAGCTAGTTATCATGATTCAAAACATTGTTATCATCTCAGATCTTTATAGCATTAGATATATTTTGTGAGCTAATGTGATGTTTTGTTTTTCACGATGATTCAAAAATCAGTTATTATACCACACTATTGACTTTATAATTGTCTATTTTGTTTATGAAACCTTTAAAAAAACCACAGGACAATTTGATTTTACACTCTGATCTCCCCAACATGGGTGGGGGTTTCAAAAATTGGAGAGTAAATTGAGCGGTTATTATTAGAAATTGTTGTATAAGATGAGAAATTTGGATGGTTTGTAGAGAATATGTATGCCATAACATATATCTATTTTGAATTTTTAACATCCTTTGCCACCATGTATCTAAGAGGATCCATTTCAGCTGAGAACATCAATAGATCACTGTGTGAATGATAACTTGTGGGATCCCTAGCCATTTTCTTTATTGTGGACCAGGTTACAAACTAATACTTTGTGATATCCCTAGCCATGTTATTTTATTGTGAAAGGTTATGATAAAACTTGTAAAAGAAATCCTTAAGGTTTATGATAAATTGGAAGAGCAGAGATGCACAGGAATAACGCACAAAAATAATAATTATATCACTGCACTACTATAAATAAAGATTACATGCGTATATATATAGTTGGACTCAGATCCAACTAATTCCAATATTACAGAGAGAAGTTGAGAGAATCTCTCAACTTCCTTAACAAACCCAAACCATCTTAATAAATCCTAATACCCTCCCTTAATGCTTACTTTACAAAACATATAATACTTAATCACAATTACAAAAGAATTACAACACTTTGAACTTTCGTCTCTTTGTCTGATATGGTCTTCATCAACAACTCTACCCACTCTGCAGTCTTCTAGACTCCGCTCTTTCTTTATCCACATCTTCGAGCTTACCTTCTAACCCATTTAAAGTACACCTGCTTCTGACCAGCAATGCTGAATTTGTAAGATTAAAAATTCTTGACACCCCTGAAGAAGAGTCTCGACACTGAAATACCCTATTGAAATATTTCCATCTGTGAAATAACCCCAAAGAATAAATTTCAACAGTCGTATCTGAAAATATTATAGGTACAAAATTTGATCAGCGATCAATCCTACAAAGTGACCTTTACACACAAGGATCTCATTGTATAACCTGTAATCGATTCTCTTGAAGCTGGAAGCACAAGAAGACCCATCATCATATAACAGATTCTCACAATCAGATTAGTGATACATTCTCTCGGCACTGAAGAACGTTGATAACCGCTATTTTAAATTGTATAAATCTATTCAGTAATTGGTTTTTTATTATAAAATTTTGCAAACCAACAAAACACTACTCTCACCAATAAACACACAAATCCAACGTAAATAAAACCAATAGCATGACTAGAATACATAATATTTCCATTGAAATTTCCATCGAAAATGTTCATGATGATTCCATGTTCGAAATTTATCCCAAGGGCGAGCCTTTCATGGCTATTTTCCACGATCTGCTAGGGACCGGTATCTTCAATTCTGATGGGGACACCTGGAAGCTGCAATGGAAGGTCGCCAGCCACGAGTTCAACACCCACTCGATCCATAATATTGTTCTGCATGTCATGGAGGTTATCACGGATCTACTTGTGCTAATTTTAGAGGAGGTGAGCGAGTGAGCTAGCTGCTTGGATTTGCAGGATATTCTGTAGTGTTTCACCTTTGATAATATATGCAAAGTTGCGTTCGGTGTCGACTCAGATTTTCTTAATGGAAGCCTTCTTGTTTTAGAAAATTTTGAGGAATTTGAACAATAAAGCATTGCAAGTATTAAATTCTTATGTTCCCACTCCGTTTTCTGGTTTGGCACATCACATTCAAGCTGACAACACACTTCTCATGATGTGCTTCAGCAGACGTGGACAGGCATCTAAAAGCACCATACACAACTTTCAGTGCTGAAAGATTACCGATACTGCACGATTGGATCGGATTTTTCCACCTAATCGTCACGAGTGCTGAGGATTGCGGAGTAGCCTCCAAGGACGTAATCTTGGATCACGATCTCCACCTGTGGCTGCTAGAGAATTCTAAATGGTAGCTGCAGGCTTCTGACAGGCCATGATTTAGAGCGAAAATGGCTCAAGAATTCTCCACTGCGATTTAGAGGTGTAGTTTATCTTCACGCGGTTCCTCTTTTTTTTCATACTAAGGGAATATTTCAAATGGCGAATAGCTGCGCCGAAGCCACAACAGGCTGCACAGGTTCCAACAATATTTCATCAGCAAAATTGCCCAGATTTCCCACAATCCCGTTAGCACTGCAGACAGTGAATATTCGATGCAGGTGAAAATAGGCTCCCCGAATCCAGTAACACGTCATTTAATGGATAATGAGGTCAAATATGATTCATATTTGAATCAAAGGTACTCATTGGCTAATCACTGGTGATCCGGTTCAATTTTCAAGGAACAAGAAACCCACGCAGATGCTGGGATTCAAGAAACAAATGAACACACAACACTCTCACAAATAAAATAATTCAACACTCATAATCTACGTATGTATAGAGAACCTCTCCTGGGCACTCCCATGAGGGATTAAGCCCAGCTAGGCTCTGATACCAAATGAGAAATTGGAAGATCAGAGATGCACAGGAATAAAACAGAAAAACAATAATTTATTACTGCATACTATAAATAAAGATTACATACGTATATATATAGTTGGACTCAGATCCAACTAATTCCAATCTTAGAGAGAGAAGTTGAGAGAAACTCTCAACTTCCTTAACAAACCCAAACCAAACTAAGTAAGCATAATCCTAATAAATCCTAATACAACTTACTCTATTGTTAATCACATAGTGCCAATTTTGTAAAACTATAATCTACAGTAAGGACTGAGTGGATTTTTTCTTTTGTAAGTTTGTTTTAAATTGAAAAATAAAAAGTTATAAAAGCTAAAATTATGTAGTTAAAAAATTTGTTTAAAATTTCAGAATAAAAAGTTGAGTAAGTTTGACATCATATAATATGAAATTTTTTTATGATTATAAAGTAAAAAACATGTAATATTTTCTAGCTACAATTAGGTAATTAAAGATATGTATATAGATTTTTTTAATAGAAGAAATTCGATATTCATTAACAAAAAAAAATCAGATAGAGTATGTATGTAGTTACAAAATGTTATGTAGTTACAAACTATTACAAGTAAGTAATTAAAGTAAATTTAGTCATATTTAAGAAACGAGAATTATGAACATTCATCATTATTTCTCAAGATAAATCATGTCCTCTGAAATAATCTAATAAAATATATTTGACATGAATACCATGGGCCAATACCATGGGTTGTTTTTATAGTTTATTATTATTTTATTTTATTATTTTTGTTTTTTATTGTATTTTGACCTAGTTAAAATGTTCATTACATTATGTCAATATTTTTATTTAATTTACTTTTGTTTTTATTTTTCTGTCATTTGACATAGTGAAAATGTTAAACATGACATTACAACTTTTCTATTATACACCTAAAACCAATCTAACTTATTAATAAGAAAAAAAAAACTAACATTATAAAAAAATATAAAATTATTTACTTGTGGATCCAATGGCCTAAATAATTACATTTCAACCATCTAACATTTGATCCAATGTCTCAGACATGGACACATTGGTAGCTAGGGAAGTCGTGTTCAAATAATGTCAATACCATGGGCTATTTTTATAGTTTATTATTATTTTTGTTTCTTATTGTATTTTGACCTAGTTAAAATGTTCATTACGTTATGTCAATCATTTTATTTAATTTACTTTTATTTTTAGTTTTGTGTAATTTGACAAAGTCAAAATGTTAAACATGACATTACAACATTTCTATTATACACCTAAACTCAATCTAACTTATGAAAAAAAAAAAAAAACTAACATTATAATATATATATATATATATATACTTGTGGATCTAATGGCCTAAAACATTTCAATCGTCTAATATTTGATTTAATGGCTCACACATGGACGCATTGGCAGCTAGAGAAGTTGTTTTCAAATAGGAATAACACAAATCAAAATTTCACCTCATATTTTTGAGGAATTAAAACCACAAAATCAACTAAAAGGTCCAATAAATTACATTAAAAACGACCCCATTTAAATGTGTTTAAATGTTTTAATAAAACATTAAAATACATTACATAATAATTTATTTATATTCATAAAATAAATTTATGTTAGTAATTCGAAAACAAAACATAAATTTGAAAATTAAAAATAGTTTAATCCTTTTGATCTTCAAAGAGAAAATTTTGATATATATAAAAGAAAAGAAAATCCATGCTAGGGTACTCTATGTTGGAATTCTCTTCTTTAGTGCTTTTCTAATTAATTTTTTTCATCTTATGGTCCAAATTAGAAGATGTGAGTATATTCTCGTCATTGCCATTATATCAATGAATGAAAGTCACACTAATAACTTTCTTGTATATATAAATCAAATGTTTAAACTTTGTTTAAAATAATTTTTTACCAAATTATAATTAAAATTTTATTGTGTCTTTTATTTAGAGAAAAATAAAGATAAATATCAAATTAAAAATAAAAATACATTGACACTTGGCTGTTGTTAAATAAAACTTGTCCCATAACCTAAAGTATGAGTTACTTTTGTGGCTAGAGCTGTAAGGCTCCTTATTTAAATTTAAATTTTAGGGAGGTTTTATTTATATTAAACATTAAAATTAAAAATATATTGAAATGTGGCCGTGTTCCCCTTAATCTAATGTATGTCTTACCACGTAAAAAAAAATTGTTGGAGGTTTATGAAATTAAAACATTGTGTGGAGGTTGACCTTTGAATTATTGCGGCCATAATTGTATAGCTCTCCATTTACATTTTAATGTAACTATAATAGTATAGTTTTTTAATCTTTTGATAAGTAATTTGTTTTCTATTAATATTAAGTTTTAATATCATAAGATAAATTAAATTTGTATTTAGTTTTGTTATTGGATTTAGTCTATTATTATTGTTATTATTAAATTTTGATGAATGTAGTAAAAATAATATTTTCTCTAATATTTTACTAATATTTTTATAATATTAATAATAATTTTATTAAGTTGATCATAATATTAGTTTTTTATAGTGATTTAAAACCACAAATTAGTTTTATAAATTTTTTAATTTTATAATAAAATAATAATACTAATATTAATAACATTATTAATTAATATTTTAATATTAACATTATTATTTTTAATTTATCAATATTAATAAATATCTAATCAATATTAATATTGATTAATGTTGATGTTAATATTAATAATAGTATTTATATTGATTAATAGTATTATTTTTATTAATCTTAATTATTTATTTATTAATATTATTAATATTAATTAATATTGATAATATTGATATTAATATAATTGATAGAATTAATATACTTAGTGTATTAGGGTAAAACTATATATTAACAAACTATGTTTTATTTTTTTGATTTTATAAATTTAGGTTATTTTATGATTTTATATATTTAGGCTTTATAATATTAAGTTTCTCTAAATTTTAGTTTTCATATTTTTATAATATTAGGTTTTATAATTTAGAGATCCGATATTATCAACTCAATATTAGAAACCCTACAATAATAAAAATAACATTAATAACATTAATATTTTAATATAGACTAAAAATAATATATATATATATATATATATATTTGTAAATTCCGTAGGACCTGAATTTTTCTATTATTTAGAGCAATTTGCTAAATAAATGCAACAATAAGTTGGTGCCTCAACCTACCCGAAGGAAACTAGGTCTGTTGGCCATCTTAAAAAGTTAAAAGCCAACAAAAATCGGTACTATTTCAGTCTATCAGTAGCTGCTATTACTACTCGACTATCTCCATAATATTTACAGATGAAGCAACAGCTATAAATTCTATTGACAAAAATCATACCAAAAAAGTAGAAAACCGAAAAGTTCTTATCCATCTGAAGAATCCATTGGTGCTGGGTGTTTGGCAGAGGACCTGGGCATCTCCACATACTGCAATGCTCGCAACTGCTCCTCAATTCGTCCAATTCTGGCATTTTGTTGCATTTGAGTCTTTGTCGTTGAGCTCATGTCCTGTTTGATGTGACTAAGGTCAAAGAGGATTGAAGTATGAGCTTCCTGTTCTTTCATACTCATCAGAGCTTTGGCAAGAACACATTTAAACTTCAAGTACATTTTAACAGATTGCTGAAAAAGGGAGACCCTTCCCCTAGTACTACCAGGGTCAGTTAAAAAATCCATTATGGCTTGCTAATGTTGAATGTCTACCTCGTCATCAGAACTCTGCTTCTCCCATCCCTGGATGTTTTGGTGAATTTGCTGAGGGGTATTAGCTATGTAGGTTTTGACAAATTTTCGAAAACTTGTTCATTAGTTTTTTGACCTCTCTTGCTAGGTCGTGGAGAGACATTGGTTTTGTCAAACCTAGCACTCTGTTTGCGAGCTGACGTTCTAGGTTTTGTCATATTTTTACCAGACAATCCTGTTGAATACAAATAAAGAAACAAAGTATACTGATGAGGAAGGGAAACAAAAATATTCACCACAGAAGTATCGACCAACTGCATGTTGACAAAATGAAATAATCCGACCCACTTGGATGAAAAGCCAAAGATCCCAGTGAAGAACAGAGACAAAAGCGGAAGTAACTGAATACCATTGTTCATACCCAGGAGATAAGAACGGAAATTTGCAAAAGCCTTTAGAGTGATTTGTAAACCAACAGGGTCTATGTACGCAAATACAAATCCCATACTTTGAAACTGGACACGATTATTGTGATATTTAAAGGCAGAGAGTCTATTCAGAAAAAAAAGAAAACCCTGACTCCTAAAACAGAGCATGACACAAACTATCCACCCATAACAATCATCAAAAAGCATGCATCGATATGATGAAGAATTGCAAGAGTGGCCAAGGAATCTGACATTTAACGCCTTAAAAACCCGGAACATGAGACAATGAGATAGGGAATTAAGGAGGTTACAGGCAGAGGGACTTCTGAAGCAGGGTTCTATCTCGGCATCATTATGAAAACTACACAAGGGCAGGAATATAAACGAATAGAGTTCCATCTCCTCTGAGAAATCCATTGCATGTTGCGAAGAATAACCAGATTTTAAAGTGAATAAGATAGACATGACATACCAAAACCCGCTCCACTTGATCTGGAATTTTGCAACTGAACTAAACTGCCATTGCGTCCAACCCCTATCACCACTGTGATGACCGCCTACACTGTTTCGAAGGGAAGGAATGTGCGAGTGTTTAATGCATAATAGCATAAAAAATGATGGCAGAATGCCTTGAAAAAATAATATTAATAATTAGTATTTAAATAATGATAATTATAATTTATATTAAAAACTATATTAATAATGAAAATGACATTTTAATTACTATTAAAAACAATATTATTAATAGCATCATTATTAATAATAAAAGCATTATTAAAAACATCATTAATACCATATTAATAATATTTATTTAAAACTAAAGTTCATAATTGTATTAATAGTATTTTAAGTTTCAAACATTATTAAGGTTTATTAAAATTATTAACAACATTAAAATTATAACAATAATATTAATATGATTTTATTAGTAATATTAATATGGCCATCTCTGTGAGAATATGAACATCAAAAATGGAAAACACTTCCTCTTAGAGTGCCCCGCGTACAACCACATTAGAGCTCAATTTCATAATATTTGTTGCAATATTGACCTTCCTAGCCTTTTAAGATGTCAAAATTATAGTGAGCTCGGGAGGCTTCTCTCCAACCTTTTTGAGTATAGGAATAAAATCTTAAATCAAACTAAATAACTCTTTTCTTTAGGTCCGATAGACCAAAGATTGGTCTTAGTGGACGTTAACCACCACCACCATCATCATCATTACAATAACATTATTAATATAATTCCTATTAACATTAATATTGATAAATAATATTAATAATGTTTATTTTATAATAATAAATAATTTATTTATTAATAAAAACATTTTTTAAAAATTATATTCACTCTAAAAATATGATGATTAATATTATGAATGATATTACTATTGATACTAAAATTAACACTATTATTATAAATAGCATTATTGTTTTTCTTTTTTTGTAAATTATGTGGGACCTCACTTATTTCTATTTATATTTGAAGGGTAGGCTACAACATATAAAATTCAGGCTATGACCTGAACCTGCCCGCAGGAAACCAGGTCTGTTGCCCACCTGTAAGCATGAAAAGCATACCAAAATTGAAATTGTTTCATCCATCTGTAAGTCTCATTAGCTAGTTGTCCTACTACTGCAGATTGACCATACTTATGACATAGAGAAAGTTCATATAAAACTAAAAAGTGCATTAAAAAACACTATAAGCAAAGCTGCTATCCATCTCAAGAGGAGACTGGAGCTGGGTCTTTCACAGTAGACTTAGGCATGTCTGCTTGCTGAAGCTGCTGAAGTAAATTCTCCATTCTGCCTACCCGATCATCCAATCGACTGATTCGATTTGTTTCCTGGTACTGTGTTATCTTGATGTGGTGCAACTGGTTTTGCATGTCCTCTAGCAGGTCCTGTAACCTAGGTTCCTTCTTTGCTGGGTCTGTCTTAATACAGACAGGCGGAAGACTTTGAATAGCTTTGGCCATAAGACATTTAAGTATCCAATAAGTGTGAATTGTCTGATTGAATAAGGTAAGACGGCCACGGGTGTTCCATGGGTCAGTAATGAAATCTAAAATCTCTTCTTCTGCTTCATTGTCTTCCAGATCAGTCTGTATTTCTCTCTCCCAACCACGGATTTCTTGACGAACTGTTGGATAATTTCCCATCACGTAATTTGCTGCTAAGGTTTCGAGATGATCCTGATTAGTTTTACGACCTCGTTTCTTTGGGACAGACTCGTACTAGACTTGTTGTTTTCCTTTGGTAGACTTGGACCTGGTACATTTCTTCCCCATAGCTGACCAAGTCCTATTCAATACCACAAACCAGCAGGCAGGGACAGCAAGGATATGAGGAACCGTATAAAGACAGGCTGTGCACAACCCCTTTTGAGTTGAGAGAACAATTGCAGCATAAAAACAATGAAAACTAAACCTCTGGAGCCGGTTCTATAGCCTTTGCAGAAAGCCAAGAAATCCATATAGATAACAAAGGGCTACGGACCGCTTGTCTCTTTGTAAGAAACAACCCGAAAAAAGGATGGTCCTGATAACTGTAAACGTAATTGTTCTCCTACAAGAGGGACTGGTCACGCATTCTAAATAAGCAATTTCCAAGTATTAGTATTAAATAATGTTATTGATATTAAAATTTACACTATTAATATAAATAATATTAATATTATTAGTGATAAATAACAATATTAAGATAGATAAAAGAACTTTCAGAATAATCACAGCATTAGGATTAGGTCGACGTTTCTAACCAACTAACTGATCGATCTCAATGAATAAATAGTGGAGATGCATCAGCTGTTGAAAACTAGCCGTTAAGAAATTAGTTTAAAAATAATTTAATTAATTATAAATATGTTAAAAAATTAATATGTTAATAAATTAATAAGTACTATAAAAATAAATATAATAGGTAATAGTGGGGAGGGTAGGGGGTGGTTTAATTATATAATTAATTAAGTGTTAAGAAAGATTAGGGTGGAAATTTTTAAATAAATAAATAACCTAAAATACCAATTCAATAAAATTTAAAAAATGGGGGTATTTAAACTATTAAACTAAATATAAAAGGTAATAGGGAGGGTAAAATTTTAATGTAATCAAATAAAATAAATTAATGAAATATTTTGATAAAAATAATAAAAAGTAAAAATAATAAATAATAAATAAACATAATTACATTAGGGAGGGGAAAAAAAAAAAATAGAAAAAAAGTCGTTGCTAAGGTTGCTAACCTAAAAAATTTTGCCGCCGTGTTTGTATTGAAGACGTCGTAACCTAAAAAATCCTCCACCATGTCTATATTGTCGAGTCAAAAGTATTGCTAAGGTTGATCACTTCCACCATAGGATATTAAGGGATGCGATCGAAATTGATCGAAATTGAACGACATGCTAAGAATCTCAACCATGATGATGATTGGAAATTAAGTAGGAGATAGACCCTTGTTCTGCCAGATAATCTTTGTTATTTTTTTTTGTTTAATTTATTGATTTATTTTTATATTTTTATTTATTATTTATTTATTTATGTTATTTTATTCTATTTTTTTTTTTTTCCCCTCCCTAAGGTAATTATGTTTATTTATTATTTATTATTTTTACTTTTTATTATTTTTATTGGAATATTTAATTAATTTATTTTATTTTATTAAATTAAAATTTTACCCTCCCTATTATCTTTTATATTTAGTTTAATAATTTATAAACCCCCATTATTGAATTGGCATTTTAGGTTATTTATTTATTTAAAAATTTCCACCCTAGTCTTTCTTAGGTAGCTTTGTTTCATATTATTTTGTTTAAACAATTAATTAATCATATAATTAAAAATCCCCCCATTACCTATTATATTTATTTTTATAGTACTTATTAATTTATTAACATATTTATAATTAATTTTTATTTATTTAATTAGTTAATTTTTAAACTAACTTCCTAACAGCTAGTCTTAACAGCTACTTTTCAACGGCTACTTCCGGGCAATGATGCATCTCCACTATTTATTCATCGAGATCGATCAGTCTCTCCACCTGTCCTCAGGATGAACCACATTAGTTGGTTCTAAACGTCCATCTAATCCTAATGATGTGATTATTCTGAAAGTTCTTTTATCTACATTATGGATCACAAAAGTCTTAGATCTAATATTCAGATATTCATTGTAATCATTCTAATCAAATAAGCATTTATAATATGGATCCCTTGGGTTTTTTCATCCATTTGGTTTATAATATTAATCTCTTCTGTTGATTAATTATTCGAGTTTATAATATTGATAATTCTTTATGTTTATTGATCCCTTCGGTTTATAATATCAATTTCTTAGCTTTATAATATTAATATGTTTTATTAATCCCACTGTTTATAACACTAACCCTAGGGTTTAATGTTATTCCCTTGGGTTTATAATGTTAGGCATTAATAAACACTTGGGTTTGTTAATCTTTTGGATTTGTAATATTAGACCAAAGGATTTATAATGTTAATCCATTGTGTTTATAATATTAATCTTATGGTTTATAATACTAACCCTAGGGTTTAATATTATTCCATTGGGTTTATAATGTTAGGGTTTAATAAACCATTGAGATTATGAATATTTTGGGTCTATAATAGTATTATAAACTATAACACTAAAATTCACACTATTAGTATAAATAGTATTAAGAATATTAGTGATAAATAACTTTATTGATACTAAAATTTACTTTATTAATATAAATAATATTATGATTATTAGTGATAAATAACAGTATTAAGATTTTGATTGTAATAATTCTAATCAAACATGGTAAAACAAACTCAACCATGTCCATACATGGTCAAACATTTCCATCATAGTTAGTCATTGTCACTCATGCTCAAAATGCACAACCATAGTTAGCTGTATTCAACCATAGTAGCCTATGGTCAAACATGGTCAGCATGGTAGTCTATTGTCAACCTTGGTCAACCATAGTAACCTATGGTCATCCTTGGTCAACCATTGTAATCATTCTAATAAAACATGGTAAAACAAACTCAACCATGGTCATACATGGTGAAACCTTTCCAACATAGTTAATCATTGTTACTCATTGTCACCCATGATCGACAATACACAACATTAGTTAACCATATTTAATCATGGCTATTATTTATAATACTAAGCCTAGGGTTCAATATTATTCCATTGGGTTTATAATGTTAGGATTTAATAAAGCATTAGGTTTATTAATATTTTGGGTTTATACTATTAATACAAAGGATTTATAATATAAATCCATTGGGTTTATAGTATTAATCCTAGGGTTTATAATACTTTGGTTTATAATACTAATACAATGGTTAATAATATTCCATTGGGTTTATGATGTTAGGTTTTAATAAACCCTTGGGTTTATTAATATTAGGAGTTTATAATATTAATCTCAAGCATTTATAATATGGATCCCCCGGGTTGTTTTCATCCACTTCGTTTATAATATTAATCTCTTCGGTTGATTAATTATTTGAGCTTATAATATTGATAATCATTTATGTTTATTGATCCCTTCGGTATTTAATATCAATTTCTTAGATTTATAATATTAATAATCCTGATGTTTTATTAATCGCTTGGGTTTATAATACAAACAAAGGCTTGGGTTTATTAATCCCTTGAGTTTCTAATATGAATAAACTGTTGAGTTAATTAATATTTTAGGTTTATAATATTAATCTCAAGGATTTATAATATTAATCCCCTCGATAAATAATATTAGTTCCACAGTTTATAATACTAACCCTAGTGTTTAATATTATTCCCTTGGGTCTATAATGTTAGGGTTTAATAAGCCTTGGGTTTGTTAATCTTTTGGATTTATAATATTAGATCAAAGAATTTATAATGTTAATCCATTGTGTTTATAATATTGATCTTAAGGTTTATAATACTTTGGTTTTTAATACTAACCCTAGGGTTTAATATTATTCCATTCTGTTTATAATGTTAGTGTTTAATAAACCATTGGGATTATTAATATTTTGGGTTTATAATAGTAATCGCAAGGACTTATAATGATATTCCGTTCGGTTGATAATATGATTGAATTTTGTCTACCATTGCCAAAATCTAGAGCCATAATCTATCATACAAAACTATGGAAAACCATGGCCAAACATGTTGTACCATGGCAAGTCAGGTTAAACGATGGGAAACCAAGGTCAACCATGGTCAATCATGGTTATTCATGGTTATCTATAGCCACCGTAATCAACCTTTAAAAGTGACGGTCGATCCATGCTCAACATTTCTAACAATGATAGTATGGTCTAACATGGTCAACATAGGGTTTGATATTATCTCTTTTGGTTTATAATATTAATAATCCCGTTGGTTTATTAATATTTGCAGTTTAAAATATTGATTTTGATGGTTTATTAAGTTCTTAGGTTTTTGGGTTTAAAATATTAATTCTTAGGTTTTATTAATCGCTCGTGTTTTTAATATTAATCCCTTGGCCTTATTGATCCCTTAGGTTTTTAATATATCTCCCTTGGGTTCACCAATTCCTTTGGTTTATAATATTAAACCCTTGGGTTTATTAGTTCTTTTGGTTTATAATATTAGTATTCCCTTATGTTTATTAATCTTGGTAATATTAGGCGTTAAATATTAGTCGTACACTTTAATATTAATGGATGGTCCAATGTCATATTATGGAAAACATTGTCTCAATATGAAAATCAATCACGGCTGACCATTGTAAATCATTGTTAGTTGTAGTTTATCAAGGTATTCCATGGTCGAATGTCACATTGTGACAAAGATTGTCTCAATGTTTAAATCAAGCATGCTCAACCATGTTTATTTTACGGTTTACAGTATTTATCTGAATGTTCTTATATACTTCAAGTTTATAATATTAATCTATTAGGTTTAATATTATTCACTTGAGTTTATAATATTAATAATCATGTGACTTTATGAATCCTTTCTCTTTAAAATATTAATTTGTAGGCTTTATTAATCTCTTTTGTTTTTAATATTCATCCCTTCACCTTATTGATCCCTTAAGTTTTTAATATTTATCCCTTGGGTTCACCAATTCCTTGGGTTTAAAATATAAAACCCTTGGGTTTATTAGGTCTTTTGGTTTATAATATGAATAACCCCTTTGGTTTTAAAATCTCTTCAGTTAAAAATATTAATTTTTAGGGTTTATTAATTTCTTAGCTTTTTGTGTTTAAAATATTAATTCTTAGGTTTTATTAATCTCTTGTGTTTTTAATATTGATCGCTTGGCCTTATTTATCCCTTAGGTCATTAATATTTATCCCTTCGGTTTACCAATTCCTTTGGTTTGTAATATTAAACCTTGGGTTTATTAGTTCTTTTCGTTTATAATATTAATAACTCCTTGGGTTTTCTAATCTCTTGAGTTTAAAATATTAATTCTTAGGGTTTAATAATCTCTTGAGTTTAAAATATTAATTCTTAGGGTTCATTAATTTCTTGGTTTAAAATATTAATATTTATCCCTTGGGTTCGCCAATTCCTTTGGTTTATAATATGAAACCCTTCGGTTTATTACTTCTTTTGGTTTATAATATTAATAATCTCTTGTGTTTATTAATCTTTTGAATTTAAAATATTAATTATTAGGGTTTATTAATTTCTCTAGTTTTTTATTTTAAAGTATTTATTCTTAGGGTTTATTAATATCTTATGTTTTCAATATTGATCTCTTGGCCTTATTCATCCCTTAGGTTTTTAATATTTATCCCTTGGGTTCACTAATTCCTTTGGTTTATAATATTAAACCCTTGGCTTTATTATATATTTTTGTTTATAATATTAATAATCCCTTGGCTTTATTAATCTCTCGAGTTTAAAATATCGATTCTTATGGTTTATTAATTTCCTAGGTTTTTGAGTTTAAAATATTAATTCTTAGGGTTTATTAATTTCCTGTCCTTTTAATATTAATCCCTTGGCCTTATTGATCCTTAGGTTTTTAATATTTATCCCTTGGGTTCAACAATTCCTTTGGTTTATTGTATTAAACCATTGGGTTTATTAGTTGTTTTGGTTTATAATATTAATAACCCCTTGGGTTTATTAATATTTTGATTTTAAAATATTAATTCTTATGATTTATCAATTTCTTAGGTTTTAAGTTTCAAATATTAATTCGTAGGGTTTACTAATCCCTTGAGTTTTCTAATTTTCTCAATGTTTAAATCAAGCATGGTCAACCACATTTATTTTACGGTTTATAGTATTTATCTAAGGGTTTTTATATACTTCATGTTTATAATAGTAATCTCTTAGGTTTAATATTATTCCCTTGGGTTTATAATATTAATAATAATGTGATTTTATCAATTCTTTGTGTTTAATATATAAACTTGTGGGATTTATTAATCTTTTATGCTTTTAATATTGATCCCTTGATTCCTTAGGTTTTTAATATTTATCCCTTGGGTTCACAAATTCCTTGGGTTTATAATATTAAAACCTTGGGGTTATTAGTTGTTTTTGTTTTTAATATTAATAATATCTTGGGTTTTTAAATATCTTGAGTTTAAAATATTAATTCTTAGGGTTTATTAATCTTTTCACTTTAAAATATTAATTCTTATGGTTTACTAATTTCTTATTTTATTGTATTAATATTCATCCCTTGGGTTTATAATTTTTTTCCCTTAGGTTTACTAATTTCTTGGGTTTATAATATTAAAAGCTTCGGTTTACATGTTCCTTAAATTTCTAATATTGATAATTCCTTTGGTTTATAGTTTAATTCCTTCGTTTTTTAATCCCTTCAGTTTAAAATATTAATGGTTGTTTCATGGTTTATAGTATTTATATAAGGGTTTTATACTTAAGAGTTTATAATATTAGTCTATTAGGTTTCATATTGTCCCCTTAGGTTTTTAAATCCTTGGTTTTTTATTATTAATCCCTTGGGTTTATTATTTCCTTGGGTTTTGAATATCAATCCATTGGGTTTATTTGTAAGTTTATTAATTCATTGGGTTTATAATATTAACAATCCCTAAACTTGATTGTTCTCTTCAGTTTATAATATTAATAATCATGTGAATTTATCATTAATTTGTATTTAAAATCTTCATTTCTAGCCTTTATTAATCTCTTCTCTTTTTAATATGGATCCCTTGGGCTTCTTGATCTCTTAGGTTTTTAGTATTTCTCGCTTGGATTCACCAATTCTTTGGTTTTTTTAGTTCTTTTGGATTATAATGTTTACGATGTAAAGCATCCCTATATGAAAATAACTTCCCTGGTGTTACTCTGTCAATTCCATGACTGTGCGATATTTGTGTTAGACAATTAAATTATTTTTGATCCTTGGTTTCGCTGCTACACCATTCTGCACACACTTGTCTCACACCTGTCTACCGAAATAACAAAAATGAGGTTCCCATTCTTCTGTTTCTTGGGTTCACATGAGAATTGAAAAGTAGGTCCTCTGTATACTTGAGGGTGATGTAGTGATCGATTCAAGCTGTGGTGCAACACCTGTTTATGATACTTTCACCTCGGGAAGCCATTAATGATTCACGGGTATATTTCTCTCTAGGTAAGTAGAGTTATCTTGTATTGAAAGTATCCATTAATGATTTATGTTCTGTTTGGAAGCATACAACTTCAAATGGTTGTTTGTATATTATTACGGTTTAAATGTTTTATAAAATTTTGAAAAGGTTTGCATTTAGTGTTGCGAGAAGATCCAATGTGCAAGTTATGTGGGTAGTGTGAGGCACCAAGGAAGACTTATTATCTTCACGGGCCTAGCAGTGGTGGGCTTGGGCTTCTGTTGTGCATCCTGTGTAGCAGCATGTACAAGAGAAACCATAATGCCAGGGAAATCCCAGAGTCACGTGGTTCCAGCTTATTACTCTTCTCATATGGTATGAAACCCTCTGGCATGAGTGTATGTGTGTAGATGGGGCTTTTAATGATAGTTATGATTTTATTGTATTTTTTCCCCTCACTCATTTTTACTCTATTTTTATTTGAAATCATCGACTGTGAATGTGGTTTGTAGGGATAATCCAGGAACGTATGTAGTTTCTCTGAAATCAATTGATTTGAACTTTGTATTGAATTTCATTCGTTATGGATCAAAATGAATGTCAGTTTCACTGCAAATGGATATCTTCCACTTCATCACATTTTGTATTCTCTAATTCATCCGCAGATCAGAGGTTTTATGTTTCAATAATTGCTTGGCTCACTCCATCACAGTGATACTAGAAAACAATGACGCCATAGTCTCTGTTGCAACGTTGGGCCACAACATTCTGTACGCTGGCATAGAGAAATGAAATATACAAATTCTAAATACTGAAAATTGTGGCGTGGTTCATGTGAAAACTTTCCATTGCGAAAATGCATGAATAAAGTCTTTCGTGGTAGCAAGAAACAAGGTGTACAATGCCTACAAGGATAAGAAGATTCATGTATGGCATCGCCCAGGAAGGCTTCCTTTGTCTCTAAAAATATCAACCATAATTCAAACAATGAGTGACCATCTGAAGAATATTTTCAGATCAGGTAGTTTTGTTGAAAGATGACATCACAAAAGCCCACGATTTAAGCATTTTTATGCAATATCTTACTTGGCCATAGGGATGAATGATGAATTTTTGTATTCAGGTTCGTGGGACAAGACCATATAGGTTTGGAGGTTAAGGATGGATATTTCTGCATCCCCCATCAGTGCTATAACGCTCAGATGAATCTGTTTTATATAGTGGGATGTCAACATCTGATATCAAATTCTAGACTTAAGATGAGAAATCTCAGGAAATTATATCTTATAAAGGAACCCAAAAGGGTCATGAATGTTCTTTTTTGTGCTTGAAGAGAATTGGGAAGTTATTGTGCAGTGGATCCGCAGAAAAAAATATTAGGTTCTGGAAAAGGCAGACGATATCAAAAAACGAAACTTATCATGTATACTTGGCCATTTTGGAAGGTCACAACAACCCTATGAAATGCATGGCAGTTGCCGCTCATGCATGGAGGACCTATTATTCCTCACTACCACCAAATTCCTCAAATTTATCCTCATTTTCTTCATATCAAGACAGTAACAAAAGTTATAGTACCAGTGCAGATGATTATCATGAAGTTGAAGAAGGGATTGATAGTGGTTCCCAAGTATTTACATTGTACAGTGGAAGCTTAGATGGCAGCCTAAGGGTATGGTGGATAAATATCGAAGGCGTCCTAAGTGAAAGCTTTAGTAGTTTTTAGTTTAAGAAAAATTTGTAATCTTAGGCGTGTAAGTCTTAGGCATTCATGTGAGTAATGTGTTAAACCTTTCGACAAAGAATGCATTTCAATCCTTAATATATTTTTTTGCAAAAATAAATATGATGAATAACAATATATTTCTTCGTAGAATTGACTCTAATAGCAGGAATTCGGTGAAGCAACCATATAAGTTTTGATTGATTTGGAATTCTATTTGAAATTGAGGTTTTAGGTTCACCTTTAGCCAATTTGGCCATAATGAAATGTCAATGAAACTTGATTAGAGGGGGATTGGCCATGTTTTTTCTCCAGATTCATCTATAAAACTTTAAAAGCACACTATAATTGAGGTATTTTGGAGGCAAGATTAACGTAATGTTGGGAAAAATTAATTTAGAGTAACTTCTCGTTTTGTTCTATTTGACGAGTAATGGAAATCAAGAGTGGTTTTGTTGTTGCTAAACAAATTTTAGTGAACAGAATATAGATTGTGGTAATTTGATGTGATAGGCAACCCTACCGCTTATAGCATGAACAATCTCTAGAGCATCATCATAATGTTTCTATGTTCGTAAGAAGAAATAAGCATATCACTTTAAATTATGGTTGACATGTTTTTCTATATTTTATGGTCATATACTTAACTTAAAATAAAATAAAATAATTGATATTTATAATTTAAATATTCAATTAAATTGCGTAACATATCACATCCTCTTTACTGTGGGCTATTCTTCTTTATGCTACGGCTTTACAGTGTTTCCTTTGCAGCATGTGGTGCAATTTCTAGTAATTATCCCTTAGGACATTGGTAAGAGATATATAATTGTTATAAATAGTAATAAAATATTGCTATTTTTTTATATTTGAATTTTAGTATAGTTTGAATTATAACTATTAATGTATTGAAAAAATTTAATAATATTTTATTATTATATATTTTAATATATATATATATATATATATATATATATATATATATATATATATATATATATATATATATATTAGTTTAATATATAGTATGCATATAGTTAATATTATTAATATATTATAAGTAGATATATAAAGGATAACTGTAAAATATATAAATAAATAATGACCATTTTAGAAAAATACATGTGGTGGGTGGTGGATATAGGCCTATCGACGTATATCAACCGCATTGGTGAATGTGGTTGTAAATCTATTTCATATGTGCCTATATCAACCACATTGGTAAATGTGATTGTGCTAGTTAAGTAAGACTTTGAAAAGGTTGTCGTAATATCGTATTTTTGATTTTAACTATTATTTTCTTAAGTTTTTTAAGGAGAAGATAAGTTTTTTTTAACTAGTTAAATTTATTTATATATAATTTTAAAATTTATTTGTTTATATATAATTTTAAAATTTATTTATTTTTTATAATTTTTTTTAATATTTAAATTTTATGAGCGTAATTTAAAATTTAATTAAAAGAATTTAAAATACATAATCAATTGATAATCATTTAAACACATTTTGACAGATGAATCATGATATTTTGTAGTTTATATCTAAATAATGCTTTATAATTAATTAAAAAAAATAAAATATAAAGTTATCCTTGTCACCCTTCTTGTATTATACAGATGAGAAGTTTGGGGTTGCATTATATCCAAAGAGTCATGGAGGAAGATTGAGACGATTCAAAAGAAATTCATAACCTAAAACCTTAAGATCAAGGGAAATACTCCCTATCTTATCTTCTTGATCAAATTTGGTTAGTCCCCCATTGAAAGTATGTTTAGATATGTCATGTATAAGAAGAATATTAAGAACATGGAATAAAAAAGGCTCCCTAAAATTGCTTCTAACCGTAGTCAATACTGTCACCTTCGCCTCAAGCACGGGTGGCATAAGGATACCCAGTCTTGGCTCAACCATTGGAGAATTAAGGAGGAGGCAGTATGGGAAGAAAAGATAATATAAAAAATACTACTACCTCCAAGTTTAAGGACAAGTTGTGAGAGGATCAGAAGCTGGAGGGTAAAAGGAAGCTAATATACTATAAGGAAGTGATCAACCCCACCCTTGAAAATCAAAATTATATCTGTACGTGTTGTCCAGAAATAAGAAAAGAATGAACATCGCTAAGATAAGAATTAATTCATATGAGCTTCGATGTGAGACCGAGTGGTGGTATATTCCCAAGGTCCCTTAGAACAATAGAATTTTCCATATTTGCGATTCTAAGAAGGTGGAAGATGAAAAGCACTACCCTTTAGACTCACCAACTCTTATTCACATTCACTCTCAATTTCCTACCACCTACCACACTTCCAATCTTCTTGACCTATTAAGCCAACCCAGCTATAGCAATCTTGGAGCACTTATTTCCCTTCTCTTTGACCATAGAAACAAGATTTGGAAGAATCAAACTTAGATTATTTCTCCTCTCTTAAGGTCTGATAGACCGCGTTGGTCTTAATGGATGGTAATGACCATCATCATCATCATAAAATTTTATGGTTACAAATATTATATTTTAATTATTAAATATTTTTATTTTATTTATTAAAATATTTTTTAGTATTTACATGATATTATAATTTGTTGATTATTTTAACAAATAAATTATTATGGAGGATGCACAAAATTATTTTTCTAGACACTTTTAATCAATATATTTATTATGTAATTAGGAATTTAATGTTGTCTATATTGTATGTTGTTTATAAATTTGTAAAAAAATGAGTTTAAGCCGTTTAATTTGCATAATTCGGTTATCCAAGGAGTTTTTTAGGTTGCTGAATCCATTTCTGCATTTAAAAATGTATTTTAAACATAAAATATATTGAAATTGTATTGCCAAATTTTGGTGAATTCCCAAAAAATATTATTTTTCCTACAAGTTAGACTATGCCTTTATGTAATATGTACATGCACTTCATCACTAGCAAGCCATAATGTTAGTAAAAAGTGTTTTATTTTTTTGATTAATTTAAATTATATGTGTATTATACTAATAATGTTGAGATTTAGATATACCCGATGGGGGTGATGAACTGGGCTAACGAAGCTACACGTGGGCATTCATGATTACAAACTGGTCATTGGTGCGAGGACCGACCTTCCCATCCTCTCAAGGCACGTTGTGTACGAGAGGCGCTATTTTTGTTTGTGTGAAATCTACATCAACCTCGAGGTGCATGGGAGGAGGTGATAGTCGAAGGTTTATGGAGGGTTGTGTGGTTGTTTTCGAGGTAGTGTTGGAATGGTGTTGTTTTGGAGAGCACAACTCAAGTTCTAGTCATGGGAGTGGATAGTATAGAGGGAACCCTCTCCAGGAAAGGTGTCAAATTCATCGCTAGCATCCCCTCCCCAACTTTTGGGTCAATAATTTTTTTAATTTCCTAATTTTTTTTTTGGTCTTCGTTATTTCGAGCAGGAGAGGATTCAAACATCTAGTTTTGAAACCAATTTTCCAGTCTTGTTGTGTGTGGGTGGGTTCACCTCTATGTTTGGGAGGAATTTGGCTTACTGTCGTCAGTAGTTGTTTTTCGGGGTTTTGCAAGGTTAAGTAGCTTCTGTGGCGAGGGTGTGTTGGAATTCGTGTGGTATGGTCAGTGGTTATCTTACAACAGGCTGGGGATGGAAAATTACGAGTCCAGCACTTTGTTTTGCATTGGAAGATGTGGTTCCCTCTTTCTCTCCTAGGTTGGTTGTCTGTTGTACTGTAGGTGTGGGTGCCACACTTTTTTGTGGTTGAAGTTTTAGTTTCTGTAGCATTTGGCTGTTTAGCTCTGTTCCTTCTCAAAGGTGTCGGTTCTACCATAATGCGCCTGATACCGGCGAGCTGGGAGTCTCCCTTGCAGGTGGTTGTGGCGAACACTGGCTCCAATCAGGGTGGTAGGAATTCTGGTGGTTTGGGATGGGAAGCCTTTGGGGCTTGTGATAGTATGTTTATGGTGGCTTAATGGCAGGCCGTGTGAGTCACACCTTGTAGACTCAACAGTGGGGTGGAGTGATGTAGGGAAGAGGCATGGGTAGACAAGGGAAGGCGAGTAGTTCGGGGCGTGGAAAAATACAAGATTTTTTTTTGGAAAAGTGTCAAGATTTGATTCAGTCGGTACTGTAGCACGTGTAAACCTCAGAGCGGATGCAACAATAAGAGCATGCAGAGATTATTTCCACATTGAAAAAAATGCATTACTTCCAGTGGCATGTCCAAGAGTGCATCATGGTGTTCTGGCGAGGCCATAATATGTTATTCAAGAAAGTGGAGAAGTTTGAGTCATGGATGGCCCACTTAGAAGAACATGTTGAGTGTTCCTTCCATCCTCCTCCTCCTCCATGGAAAACTCCAGAAAACCAAGCTTCCATTACCTGAGATGAATAGCATGGTTATAAGAGTTTTCCCGATTTTATGTGTTTACTAGTGCTTTTGGCCTCCTAAGTTGTGTATTTTGTCACTAGTTTTATTTTTGTTTGTTTGCCATATGTTGATCACGGTAGTCAACAAACCTGGTTGAGGTGAGAATACCTGCATTTTGCCAATGATGTACCTCCTTTTTTATGAATGAATAGAATTTTGATATACAAAAAAATGTTGAGATTCATATTGTATTACGTATCCAATTTTATAATCGATGTAACTTGATATAAACAAAAATTTATAAAATATATTCCAAAATAATATTTAGAGAAATTGCATAGAAGAATGATAAAAAAATATGTATAAATACTATGTTAAGTAATTTGTGTCTATTTTCTATTATATTCATTGAGGTTAGTTTATGAAGATGTATAAGTCTCAACATACCATGGTTCTTAAACCAATAATAGGATGTTTGTAAAGGTAATTTATCTTCAACTATTATAATGATTAATGAATTGTGATATTAAATACATATTTAATATAATTCATTATTATATTTAAATTTATTTAAAAAATAAAAATAAAAAATCATGTAGATATGTCATTATATGTAACATTGTTATGAATGAAAAAACACACATACACAAATAATGGATAGAAAAATATAACAATATATTATGCTTAAAATTGCCTTGGTATACAAGAAAAATTGTTTTAGGGTGGTTGTTTGTTCTAAATCAAACTATACCACCTCGTCCTCTCACCCTACTAATAAAACCCCATTGATAAAGTAGGGTTTTTTCTTATTTCATTTTATTTATTTTAAGATCCAATCCAATGATGTGAATTTTTTGTGTTCCTCTTTAGCACCAATTGTTTTTTCCTCGTATCAAGACCTGCATATATATTGATGTGATATAGTGCACTACCAGTCTATTCATAGTAAACTACAAACTATACCTTTCATACTACACATTCACATTAATAGCTTGGCACTGATACCTCTTGGATTAGTACCTGATAGTGATCATAACTGGCTTCCAGATTCGGTTCATAATGGTTATCATTTTGAACCTTTTCTTGAAGTAAGCCTACCCTTCTCCCAATGAAAAATATATAATGTTGGGTCTAGAATGTTGGTTATTACAGAGGTTATGGTTCTGAAATGAAAAGTGGTAGACTTAGATCCATTGATTCCCTACTTGTTTTATTTCCATTCTAAGGAACTCCATACGTATAGAATCCATCCCTCAATGGAGTAATATCACCCACTCACCCATCTTTCAGTCCATGTGCTCAATTAAGTCCCTATATTTTCTATTCTTTAACCTTGACCCTGACAAACAAGACACTAGCGGTCAGTATCATTCAACCCTATAGACTCTCTCCTTTAAAAGATTTATTTTTTTTACCCTATGAATGGATTACTAAGCGTGAGTTTTCAATTTCAAAAAACTAGTTAGACAAAACATGCACTACTACCTACAGTGTGAGTCTGGTGAGTCTCATGGAGGATCAGGATCTTAGATCATCAAGTCACCTTGATGATCCAAAAACTCACAATTTTATTATAAACTAGTTTCTTCTTTCTATAAGAGCCATGGCTTCCGAATCACTGCAATAAAATTCTAGTCAGCCTCATGTGCATGACTTCACCATTCCTTGAACAAGGTAATAGAAAACAAGGAAATTTTTCAGTTCTAGTTTAGGACATACATCATGAAATGGGAGATCAAAGAGGAAGAAGATGATGAAATCTTAGGCTTTAGTCCTAAGGCATGTTGGTTCTTCCCCCAACACTTTAGAATTTCCTTTGTCATTTAAACCTTGTATTGCATGCAACAGAAATGAAGAAGAGAAATACATTACCTTTGTTTCCTCCTCCAAATAGAGAAAGTGCGCTATTAAAATTTCAACCTCAAGTTGGTTATTAATTTTTATGGCATTATCATCATCTCTTTTCAATTATATCTACTTTTTGATGTCCATAAAAGTGAATAAAATCAACCTTTCCAAGTTTGTTTGAAAAGGCATCTCATAGATTCTCTAATTAGAGAGTGAGTTGGTTGATATAAAATGGTGACAAGGTGCAATAGGTGGAGGACTAGAAGTCATAACTAGTAAATTCCTATGCACACTAAGAATATATTAGATGTGAATTCTAACCATCAAGCATGTATCATGTATCACTAATGTGCACCTCTTTAACAAGAAATAATTTTTGTAGTAACCAGGACAAAAAGTAAGTGAAGCAATGCATAGTCACAGTCAAATCTATAGATTGTTAGGATATTCCAACACATAGGAAATAGTTAAGAGTAACTTAGTCTAGTGTAGAGTTAGGTAAAGTGTGTTTCTTTACTATGTAAATTTGTAACTTATAATCCGATGGTCACGATTTATAGTGATTTGATGGTTCACTCTCTCCTTGGTATTAACGACACTTGATCAGTGGCTTAACATCCAATTGGTCCATGATCTCTATTTAAAGAGCATGGAGGGTCATTTTTCCGGTAACCGTTTATGAGAGAAACATATGTAACTTTTATTTTTATATTAATCAATTGCCTGAAGTGGCCGCGTTAGTTCAGGCCATGGATTTTCTCTTCGAGGGTTTTAACCACGTGATAATACTGGTGTAGTGATTTCTAATCTGTTTGTGAGTGCTGGCCTTTGGTTTTTTATCTACGAAACTTCTCCTTTGGTTTTTGATCAGAGGCATTTTGAGGTTCACATCTGTTGTTGATCCAAATTTGAAGCTGGTTTAACTGAATGCGACTGTAGTTTTCTAGATATACTATTTATGAACATTTTCAGGCCTGGATAATTGTTCTTTTGTGTCTGAGGCATCTATTATTGTGAGGAACGCCTTTTGTTTAATTGGAAAAGGTCTCTGGTTGCCCAAGCTATGTCAGTTTAGATCTGGAGGTATAAAGTATCTGTTTTGCAGTTATATTTGTTAATAATTCTGCTTATTTCAGTTCCCTTAGTTTATTTCGATTTTTAGGTTTTATTTATTTACCATATATATACCCTCTTCTCTATGTATCCTCTTTGTTGTGTGATATGTGTGTTTCTTTACTATGTAAATTTGTAACTTATAATCCGATGGTCACGATTTATAGTGATCCGATGGTTCACTCTCTCCTTGGTATTAACGACACTTGATCAGCGGCTTAACATCCAATTGGTCCATGATCTCTATTTAAAGAGCATGGAGGGTCATTTTTTTGGTAATCGTTTATGAGAGAAACATATGTAACTTTTATTTTTATATTAATCAATTGCCTGAAGTGGCCTCGTTAGTTCAGGCCATGGATTGTCTCTTCGAGGGTTTTAACCACGTGATAATACTGGTGTACTGATTTCTAATCTGTTTGTGAGTGTTGGCCTTTGGTTTTTGATCTACGAAACTTCTCCTTTGGTTTTTGATCAGAGGCCTTTTGAGGGTCGCATATGTTGTTGATCCAAATTTGAAGCTGGTTTAACTGAATGCGACTGTAGTTTTCTAGATAGACTATTTATGAACATTTTCAGGCCTAGAGAATTGTTCTTTTGTGTCTGAGGCATCTATTGTTGTGAGGAACTCCTTTTGTTTAATTGGAAAAGGTTTATGGTTGCCCAAGCTATGTCAGTTTAGATCTAGAGGTATAAAGTATCTGTTTTGCAGTTATATTTGTTAATAATTCTGCTTATTTCAGTTCCCTTAATTTATTTCGATTTTTAGGTTTTATTTATTTACCATATATATACCCTCTTCTCTATGTTTCCTCTTTGTTGTGCCCTATGTGCGACCTTGGGAAATCAGAAACAGGAAGAAGGGATTTTTTTTGCTACGTATGCTCTTTCCTCGCGTCTTTGTGCGATCTCAGGAAATCAGAAATAGTGAAAAAATAGATAGTTTCTAGCAGGGCTAACCAAAAATCTAATGTTATTCCATAAGGCTTGCATTTTTCATTTTTTTAATCATTTTTTTATGTTTTTTGTGCAGGAAAAAGAACGCACACCAAAGACTTAAAAAAAAAAAAAAAACCCTTCCTCCTTTCAAACAATTACATAATCCTTTTACTATCTCACTTGGTGAGAAGTTAGTTTATGAGAATAGAGGTCTTGGGTTCAAGTCTCTTTCTCAAGATTCTTTTGTAAATGTTTTCTGTTAAAAGTTAGTTTCAACTTTTTCAAGCTTCAGTTTTAAAAAAAATGGAAAGTGCATGCCCGATTATTCTTAACAACACCAATTATTTCCAATGGCTACCTAACATGGTAGACATAATTAGAAGTAAAGGTATTTATAGAATAGCCACCAGACAAGAAAATAGACCTTTCGATGATGATAAAGTCGCTAAATGGGAAAATAAAAAAGATCAAGCACTAGGGTTGATAACAATGTTCATTGCTCAAGATCTTTGATTTCATATCCTTGACATTGACACCCCTCATGAAGTCCTGGATAACATAAATACTGTCTTTGGCATTCAAAATCAAATTAGGGCCCACCAACTTGAAAATGAGTTACTTACTTTGGACCCCAATAATTTCTCTATTGAATATTTTTTGTCTGAATTCAAGACCCTTAGACATATTTTATAAGGTTGTAAGGTCAAAAATGAATATGGTAGCCTCATCTATTGCATTCTTGCTAAGCTTGGCCCTGCATATTGTGTATTTTTTTTCACCTTCCATTCCATTAGAGAAGCCATCATTTCTTCATGAACTACTTACAAGAACCCCTCTTTTGATGCCTTTTGCGATTCTTTGATAAGAGAACAAGAAAAAATCTTACACCTTGGTCTTATCACTTCTCGAAACGCTTCTAAGAAATCCTTAGTAGCCCAAAAACAATCATATAAAAAGAATCCCAAGAAGCAGTGTCCTAAAAAGTATGGTCTGAAACCAAACAAGGGTCCTACGCAATTTCAGCCGCAAACAGAAAAAGAAGCTCACCAAAATAATAAGGAAAATAAAAACAAAGGGAAGAACACAGATAGATATTGAAAATTTTGTAATCATGATGGCCATATAGAATCCAAATGTTCTAAGAATATGGAAGCCTTAGAAGCAGCAATGAAGAAGCACAACATCAATTTGGAGCACTCTTCACCTTCATCTTCAAGAATGACACTTTCTTCTTGTGGTTTTCAAGCATCAAGATCTGTTCATGCATTAAATGTATCTTCTTCTTCTCATTATCATGAGTGGCTCATTGATTCTGGAGCTTCTTACCACATGGAAAAAAATAAAGCCATGTTTTCTTTTTAAAATGATTGTAACACCAAACACATTTATGTTGGTGACGATAGATCTCTTAGTGTTGTAGGATCTGTAACCATTCATCTAGATAATGGTCATTTTAATGATGTACTATGTGTCCCTACATTGTCATGCAACCTTATATTTGTTTATCAGATAACTCATTTAGGTGAAGGGAAAATAGTAGAATTCTCACCTCATGATGTTGTAATCAAGGACCTCAAAGATCCTAGACATATTTTAGCTACTCGCATTGCTGATGATTCCAGAAGGTTGTATAAGTTTGACAAATTTGGGTCCTCATGTCTTCCCTTCATTTTTTTTTCTCATAATAACGAAGTGAGAAAAATTAGGCATGAGTGATTTGGTCACTTAAAATACCTCTCTCTTGAAACTCTATGTAAGGAAAATATGGTGACGAGTCTTCCTATGGTATCTTGCTGAGATGGTGTTTGTTGTGGATGTGATCCGGATTTATGTAGGAATGCAACATAATATAGAAATAACCATAAACATATAAATGCAGTGGAAATAAGGCTTCATTTCATTAATATCAAATAACAGAAATATGCTTACAAACATAATGGAAATAAAATAGCTAGGGCGTTGGTAGCGAATCTCTGAGAAGCGATGTGGTGGCTACAGACCTCTGAACTATGTTACAATGAGGCTCGAGGGCCTATTTACTATGGAGAAACAATGGATAACTCTAAATGTCCAAAAACCTAACCCTAGGAGATGAAGCGCCAATACTGTGGGCCCCGTTTGGGTAAATTGTTGTTTCAACTTCCCGAGGATGTAACTTCGACATACGATCTCTTTTTGACACGTACGATACATCATTATAAAAATATATCTAAGGACTACAAATTTTATTGCATATATGAATTTCGGATTGAAGTCACATACGCCGAACAAACGATGCCCAAAAAACGTCGTTTAGGGCCTCAAAATAGCTACAGAAGTTCACGACCCGAAAAACTACTAAAAATAGTAAGTTGTGCTGCAACTTAAAAACTAAAAGAACTGATGGTGGGGGTTCAAATGGAATAGGTGGGTGGCCACCAATGTCCACCTGGATCATTAAGGCCCCAAAACGGCTTCGAGAATGCAGTACCCAAAAACATGCTAAAAATAGTAATTTGTGCTGAATGTGAAAAGATGTAAGAATTGATGGTGCGGGTCCAAATGGAATAGGTGGGTGGCTATTGATATCCACCTGGATCATTCCTCCCTCCTTAAGAATCAATGGTTCCCATTGCGTTCAGATCCTTCATGAGATGAGGCACGTTCTGTTGTCGAAGATGTCATGGACCTGCAGGCAGAAATGCTGGATGCAATTAGTAAATTTGGATTCTTTATTAGCCTCAAATAGTACATGTGTGGATTTTGTCTATGCACTCACATGAGGTATGGTAACATCAGGCAACGGTGTGTCGTGGGTCAGATCAATGGAGTGCTTGTCCTAACAGTGTAGAGGAATCTCTGTGAGTGAGGAGAAAATTTCCTCGTATTCCTCCATGACTTTGTCCATCTACTGCAGCTGTGCAGGGGAGCCTTGTTTCAAGGTTGTGGACACAATATTATTCTTTCCCTGTGAGCGAGTTGTAAGGAAAATAAATTTCCTGGTTTGGGAAACAATCTTAGTACATTTTTTTGCAGTAGTCAAAGAGATGACAGGAGGAAGTATTACCTCGGGTATCGTGTACAAGTTATTTCCCAAAGTAATAAAAATAGCACAAGGCCTGAACTCATACAAAGCATGTCTCCTTGAAAAGTATGGTTGGCCCAATAATACATCAACTACATCAAGAGGAGGAACATCACACAATACCTCATCTGTGAATGGCTTGATATTGTATGGAAGGTGGCACTACTGGCGGATGCGGAGATCTCTCCCTGGGTGGAGCCACTCGATGGTATACGACTGTGGGTGTGCTATGTTCGGTAGGCCAAGCTGTTTCACGACCTATACTGAAATAAGGTTCTTTTGGCTTTCGCTATTGACAAGAAATTGCAGCAGAGAACCCTTCACCCACATCTGTGAATGGAAGAGGTGCTCCCCCTCCTCTGGATCCTTTGGATCCTCCCTTTGGATGTTGGTGGTGGCAAAAATGGCACTGGGATCCACATCAATGATCTACTTCCCTTTGTCATTGCCTTTGTCTAGTTCTAACTCAGGATCAGAAAATGCATCTGATTCGGGTGCCTTTAGTTCGGCCACTAATGACTGTTTGGCTTGATACTCGTTTGTGCTGTGAGTGGGGCTGTTATGAAATTCACACCACTTCCCTCTGTGCTTCTTTGGATTTGTGGTGTTGTTTTGAGTCGCGCTTCTTTGGCCTTGCCCCTTGTTCTTTTGTTCGAGGGAACCTTTCACATTCGCAGATCCAAAGTCTCACTTCTTCAGCTTAAATTTATGCTTGATCTTGGAGGCATAGCGATATGTCATGCCAAGCGATGTAATGTCGAGGAACTCCATTTCCTCCTAAATTTGTTTGTGTAGATAGTCATGGTACTTGAGCACCAAATTTCTCTCTGAATCTCTAATACCAAACTTTGTGCGTAGAGTATGGAACAGATTCGTCAGTTCATGCACATCTTGATCCCTTTGTTGCCACAACGTGGTCCATTAGATGTATTTGTCCTCATAGCTCCCCATGGGGTAATATTGTTCCTTGATGCTCTCTTGGAATGAATTTCAGGTTGGTGTTGCCGAGAATAGAGAGGGTTCCCCTTCGTCCTCTTGCTCACAACAGGTTTCCCACTAGTATTTGACATGGGGGGCGGCTTTGGCGAGTGAAAAAATAATATTTCTCAGTCAGATAAATCATGGACCGAGAAATACCCTTCTAGCAAATTCAACCATCTATCTATGGCGTATGCATCTATTTGGCCTTCAAATACAGGAATGCAAAATTTTACCTATACCTTGAAGGGAGTGGCGCCTCCGGAGTGGCTGTTGGATGTAGATGTGCCATAGGTGGGAAATCATTGAAGGATCTGAGCAAATTTATCCATAATCGCGTTCCTTTGTTTGTCGAGGGCCTCCTCGAGAAATATTCTGATAGGATCTCCTGCTCCCTTTTCTTTCTTTTCTTCTGCCATGGGAGGTCGTCGAGGTTTCTGAGGCTGATCTTGCAAGGGTTTAAGTAGATTGAGCCCTAACTCCTTATACCCTCACCGCGTTGGGGACATGCAAATAAAAACAAAGAAAGAGAAGACCACTTTGATACCACTGATTCATATCTATGCAGGAATGCAACAGAATACAGAAATAACCATAACCATAGAGATGCAGCAGAAATAAGGCTTCATTTCATTAATATCAAATAAGAGAAATATGCTTATAAACATAATGGAAATAAAATAGCTAGGGCATTGGTAGTGAATCTCTGAGAAGAGATGTGGTGGCTACATACCTTTGAACTATGTTACTATGAGGCTCGAGGGCCTATTTATTAGGGAGAAACAATTGAGAACTCTAAGTGTCCAAAAAGCTAACCCTAGGAGATGAAGCGTCGAAACTGTGAGCCCTGTTTCCATAAATTGGTGTTTCAACTTCCGAGGGACGTAACTTTGGCATACGATCTTTGTTTGACACATATGATACATCGTTAGAAAAATCTATCCGAGGATGACAACTTTTGTGGTGAATATTTATTCCAAAATGGAATCACATTCGCAGATATAGGATGCCCAAAAAACTTCAAAATAGCTCCAGAAGTTCACGACCCAAAAAATTGCTAAAAATAGTAAGTTGTGTTGCAACTTAAACTGAAATTACTGATGGTAGGGGTTCAAATGGATTAGGTGGGTGGCCACCAATGTCCACCTGGATCATTAAGGCCCCAAAATGGCTCCAGGAATGCAGGACCCGAAAACATGCTAAAAATAGTAAGTTGTGATGAATGTGAAATGCTGCAAGAATTGATGGTGTGGGTCCAAATGGAATAGGTGGGTGGCCACCGATATCCACTTGGATTAGGATGTGTACTCACAAAATATGATCGGGATAGTTTTGAAAAACGTGCCTCTTGGCACACTTCAGTTCCTTTGCAGCTTGTGCACAGTGATTCATGTGGTCCACTTCATGTTGTTTCTTTCTCTCATTGTAAGTACTTTTTAACTTTCATTGATGATTTATCCAGACGCACTTGTGTATACTTATTTAAACTCAAGAGTTAATTTTTTAACATGTTCTTGGCCTTTAAGGAATTTGTTGAGAAACAATCTGGACATCCAATTCTTAAGTTAAGATCAAACAATGGAGGAGAATATGTTAACAACAAATTTATCAACTTCTACATTGAGCATGGCATTCAATTGCAACATACCATCTCATATACTCCACAACAAAATGGTGTAGCTGAAAGGAAGAATCACACCTTAAAAGAAATGGATAATTGTATGCTTCAACCTAAAGGACTTGGTCTCAATTTTTGGGCAAAATAAATTAACTGTGCAAACTAGATAGTAAATCAAACTCCTAGTAAGGTTTTAAAGAATATAACTCCAAAAGAAGCTTGGAGCTCAATCAAACTAGATGTAAGTGACTTTCATGTTTTTGGAAGTGATGCTCGGGCCCATATTCCAAATGTGAAAGATAAAGCCTTACAACCTAAGAGTGAAAGATGCATTTTTGTTGGGTATTCTGAAGATGTCAAAGGATATAGAGTTCTTTAACCAAAATCCAAAAATATAATCATTAGAAGAGATGTAAAATTTGATGAAAATATATCAGCCTACGAGCCACTTCGACAGGTGTGCCACCTTTGGCCTGCGAGCCCGATTTGTCATATGTGCCACCTCTCTCTCTCTCCTCTATTTTTAATAGCATTCCTTCTAGTTCAGATGATGACAGCAAGGATGACAATCCTCCTCCACCTCTTGAAATTATTCCTTTAACTCCACAGCTTCCAATATGGGTTCGCTCTACTTGGGATGAAACCGGTTCTCTTGTAGGTGACCCTGCAGTTTGAAAACATACACGTTCTCAGTTGGAAAGAGCCTCTTCCTTATTGGTTGAAGTTTCGGAAAATCCTGATCCGGAATCCTTTGAAGAAGCTTCCAGTCATCCAGATTGGGATGAAGCTATGAATGAAGAATATTGTTCCTTATTGGTGAACGATACTTGGGATATTGTTCCTCTTCCAAAAGGAATGCTAGATGCAGATGGGTGTACAAAACAAAGTTTGAACCAGATGGAAAAGAGGATAGACATAAGCCTCATCTTGTTGCTAAAGGATTTTCACAAGTTGAAGGCATTGACTATACTAAAAATTCTCCCTTGTTGCCAAAATGAATTCTATCTGCCTTGTTCCTTCCCTTGCTACCTCATTTAAATGGGAAGTCCATCAAATGGATGTTAAATATGCCTTCTTACATGGAGATTTGCATCAATAAATCCACATGGAATAACCCCCTAGCTTTATCCAAAACAACTCTAGCCTTGTTTGTCGCCTTAGGAAATCTCTCTATGGTCTCAAACAAGCTCCTCAGGCTTGGTATGCCAAAATGGATAGATTTCTACTAGATAATGGCTTTTCTAGGTGTCATTCTGACAACACTTTCTACACCAAGAAAGTGGGTAAGTCCTTCACCATCCTTGTTCTTTATGTTGATGATCTTATCCTTATTTCTAGTGATCCAAACCATATAAACAATGTGAAGTCTAGCATCAAAAAGAAGTTTTAAATGACAGACTTAGGACACTTGCATTATCTCCTTGGTCTTCAAGTCTTGCAATCCAAAGAAGGAATTACCCTCTCTCAGTGCAAGCATGCATGTGATATTCTACACCACTTTCACATGGAGGATTGTAAACTAGCCCCTTCTCCCTTTCAGTCTAGAGTCAAGATTTCAGTCACTTGTACTACCCATAATGTTGGTGCTACCTTATACCATCAACCTGTTGGAAAAATTGTGTATCTAACCCATACCCGTCTCGACCTTTCCTTTGTTGTTGGTCTTGTCGCTCAGTTTATGTACCAACCTCTGAAAGTCACTAGAAAGCAGCTAAAAGAATACTTCGATATATTCGAGGTACAATTTAGTTTGAGATTCATTACAGTGAAGGCGTACCTCAGTTATGGATTGGTTTCACAGATTCTGATTGGGCTGGTGACCCTGCTGATCGAAAGTCTACTACAGGATATGTATTCACTCTTGGTTTAGGACCTATTACTTTGTCTTGTAAGAACGAAAGAGCCATCTCTCTTTCTTCAAAAAAAGAAGAGTATCGTGGTGCAGTTCACGCTAGCAAGGAAGCCATGTGGCTTCATCAGATCCTGTCTAAATTTGATCTTCATCAGTAGCATCCAACTACACTTTGGTGTGATAATCAGAGTGCCATTAAGCTATGTAAAGATGCAGTTCAACATCAGCTTATGAAACACATTGAAATCCACATACACTTCATGAGAAAGGTCATTCATGATCATGTTCTTGAAGTGCAGTACTATCCAACCAATGATCAAGTAGCTGATATCTTTACAAAGGCTCTCACAGAAGCAAAGTTTACCAAACTCCGATCCATGCTTGGAGTTCAGGAAAGTTATCATTAAGGGGGGATAGGTTGTAATGCCTCCTTCATTCTCCTATTGTGTCACCTTTTTAAATCCTTCAATCCTATCCCAATTTGTTCTTAAGGGGGATGTTAGGATATTTCGACACATACGAAATAGGCTCCTTTTGTTTCACCTTTGTAAATTCTTCAATCCTATCCCAAGTTGTTCTTAAGGGGGGATGTTAGGATATTCCAACACATAGGAAATAGTTAAGAATAACTTAGTCTAGTGTAGAGTTAGGTAAAATGTGTTTCTTTACTATGTACATTTGTAACTTATAATCTGACAGTCGCGATTTGTAGTGATTCGACGGTTCACTCTATCCTCGGTATTAACGACACTTGATTCGTGGCTTAACACTCGATTGGTCCATGATATCTATTCAAAGAGCATGAAGGGTCATTGTCTAGTAATCGTATATGAGAGAAACATATGTAACTTTTCTTTTTATATTAATAAATTTCCTGAAGTGGTCGTGTTGGCCTAGGTCATTGATTGTTTCCCTCTTTGATGGTTTTAACCACGTGATAATACTGGTGTACTGATTTGTGATCTATTTGTGAGCGGTGACCTTTGGTTTTTTATCTACTGAACTTACCCTGAAAATTCCTACATAGATCACATATATACATCCTTCAATGTGCATTTTTTTTTAATAACTATATTAGATTTACTACTCAAATAAGTAGGGGCTAAACTACTCTATAATAAAAATGTAAGTGTCTACAATGAAATCATATGTTGAAATGAATTAAGGATTGTAAAAAATATTGCTTGTCAATTGAATGAGACAAGTTAATTGAAAATTTCCTTGTTATGAAGTATTATAAAAACCATAAAATTCAACGTTTAAACTACCTCTAAATCTAGGTAAAAAAAATAATAGTTATCAAATACATACATATAATTTTTTTTTTAAACATTGGCTCACCAATTCCAAATCCCATGCAATCTTGTCATGATATTTGTCCTCTTCTCTGTCCAAATCCAATATCCCTTGCATTGTAGTTGATTGTCCATATATTTCGCTTTATTATTTCCTTCCACATTCCACACACCTCTTATAGGAGTTCATTTACACCTCTTTGGGCAATTGCTAGTTTTTAACAATTGGAAAATATATCATAACTTACTTGTCAAACCAATTGTGAGCACAACTATTATTGTGTATTATTTGTTACTGCAAGTTGACTCATCACTATTATATAAGGAAAACCATGCCACATGCCACCTTGAATTACCTGTTAGTGGTCCTAATGGGGCTAGGCTTTCCTTCTTACCAAATGCCTCTAGGTCTTGGGCATTTAACTAATTTCCTTAAGTAATAGAAAAATAAACTCTTAGCTAAACAAAAACAGTTTTAAAATATACTCCAAAACAAAAACAAAAAAATCATGTAACTTTTTAATATGTAAAAATATTTTATATATATTATCTTAATTTTTAAAATTATATATATAAACATTTTATTTTCTTTATTTATAATAAATAATACTGTTATTATTTAACTGAGTACAGATATTTAAAATTATATAAATAAAAAAAATATTAAAGTATTTATTGTTATTATTTAATTGAGTAAATCTTTTTAACATTATATAAAAAATATCAAATTATTTATTGTTATTATTTAATTGTGACCTCTCCGTTGACTTCTATTGTAGGAGGGACGTTCCCTTGATGGCCATTAATGATAAATTTACAGCGGCCATTGTGATATAATAATGAATACCATGTATGAGAACAACCCAATTAAATGAATCCTACTAATGGAACAAATCCAATTTATATGCACTCAAAGGGAGATAATGAGCAGTTGAACTAACATACAGAGAATAATAGCCCCTATTGTTCTGTATTGTGATTTCCCGGCTGTTCATTGTGATATATAATGGCGTGCAGCTCTCAGGAAAATTCTGGTTAATTCATTGAACGGTAACCCCGTGAGCCAAGTCGAGGTTTCTCTTCCACGAAATATTTTTCCACGTGGTTGGATAAAAATATAGAGACGTAGCTCGTCACATAACCGCACTTGGTGGAAGCATTACAAATTATTGATGAGATTGTTAAGAGAAGCATTAAGCATTTCAAATTACTAATTAGATTGCGGAGAATTTAACATTACAGCGCCAGTGTGTTTCAATAGTATAAAGATCATCATTCAAAAGGGAAAAGTAGTAAATGTTGTGATGTTTGAGTAGCTTCAATAGTAAACGATAATTGTTTTTTAAAATAACTTAAATAACGGAATTTTTTATTTTAATAAAGAAAACTATAAATAAAGGTAAGGAAAAGGAATAAAAAATCGATAAAATCTATATAATCACAAAAGCATTAGCATTGGCGAAATTTTATTTTTATGAAAACACATTTTAAAAAGACGAACAACCAAGCATAGCAATTTAATTTCAAAATAATTATATATTAATAAAAATATTATTGTCAAGGTAGCTAAATCAAAACATAATATAATAGTAGCGATGTTCTAAATGAGCAAGTCCTAGTGTAAGGCTTTATGAAACTAATATATTTTAATTTATTTAATTTAATTAAATAATATTAAATATATTTTTTTAAAATAAAAAATATATATGATAAAAATATAGATATTGTAAAAAAATATAGTATTTTAAATTAAAATATAGTAAATTAGAAATTGTATTAGATGTTGTAAAGGAAACTTTTTACGCTATAAATTTTAGAAAAATCATGACATAAAAAATCACTCAAGAAAAAGATTAGTAAACAAAATGTCATTCAAAAGTAGAAGATAAAGAATGACAAATTTTAGAAAAATCATGACATAAAAAATCACTCAAGAAAAAGATTAGTAAAAAAAATGTCATATAAAAGTAGAAGATAAAGAATGACAAATTGATAAATTCTATAACCTTTTCAAAATTAGATTTCCTCTTAATATTCCAAGATGGTCTTTCAAGTTTCAATAGAAAATATTTGATAGATTTTGAAAAAATACAAGTAGTAGATGGGATAAAATAAATAAAATAATATTAATTCATGAACAATATGATGACTATTTTCCCAAATCTAAATTTGCATCAGAACCTCACAAGTTTAGGACATCATCACTTATTAGATGAAAATGAACAAGACATCAACTCCCAATTATTCATAACTTTTGGTGTAAAATATGCAACTTTGATGGGAAACTCTAGTGCAGTGCAATTGATGATGTTCAATATCTCCAATGTTTCCTCTCACAACATCATCTTTGAAATCGTAAATAAGCATTTCTAATTTCACTCTCATTAGCAATAGACTATTTTAGGATTAGTGCACAAAATTCAAATCTGTATCATAACTTCTTGTATATATCATCAATTTATATTGACCATTGTAACA
Source organism: Pinus albicaulis (assembly GCA_034641835.2). Classification (NCBI taxonomy): domain Eukaryota; kingdom Viridiplantae; phylum Streptophyta; class Pinopsida; order Pinales; family Pinaceae; genus Pinus; species Pinus albicaulis. The sequence goes on from CM076581.1 coordinate 1,360,016,219, forward strand.
AACCATTGTAAAAATTTACGTGGTGAAGAAACCTCTACATGGTTGAAGATATTGATAATTCACACAATCCAATAAACCACCAACCACATATAACTTAACCTTTATTTCAAATTTACCTTGACTACTCGAAAAAAAATGATTAAACAAGTCAAAACCTTGAAGTAGTCTAATGAGTGTGGAAATGATTGTCTATGGAATTTCAAAAATGATTGACAATCAGACTGTCTATCAATGATCTACAATTAACTCTTACTAGTGTTTCTTATCATTTGAATGTACTATCTATGGTGCCTTTTGTGGGGTATTGTATGAACTGTGGTTCTGTTGGGGTACATGTTGTGTAGCTATGGTTCCATACATACAAACATGTAGGGTCCATCTCATTCTGATAAGTATTGAAACCACGGGTCCATCTCTATTTTTTGGTGTTCAAAATGAAAAACCATCAAGCATAAAGGAAGAGAGAACCAGGTAGGCATGAATGTGTAGTTAACATCCCTAAGTATTTGGCCTATGTAAGTAAGATATATTGAGAAATACAGAAAAATGGATTAACATATTTCATGGAAAATTTTATTAATAAAAGAGCCACTTTGTGATATGAATATGGGAAAAATAGTTTTGATGTGCTAGCTCCCCCATCAGTATTAAATAAATCTGTTTAGGATCGTCTCAAGTTAGCCAATTGTGTAGGGATTTGTGTGTCAAGTTTTAAGTGTCTTGATGACAAATTTATGAGTTAATTAGCTTTCAAAAACTCATATAGAATAAATAAAATGTAGAGAAATAACACATAACCAACACATTACACAATATTTGATGACAAAGTTCACCCCTCCTGGGCTACATCTCCACGGACCTGCCTCAATTAGCTAGGCCCTGTTGAGATTAATGGTGAAATGTATAATTACATGCACCTGTAGTGTTCCAATGGTTTTGCAACCTACTCCATTGGTTTCAGAAGACCAAATAACCTCAAAATAAACTATTCAATATTTGAAAATGGTCTCTAGCTGATCTAGGCATGACCTCATCTCCTGGTGGCCCTAGGCTTATTTAATATTCAAAGTGGAAAAAACAATTTCAGAAGTGCTCCAGCACCTCTGCAATCTATTCCATCATGCTCGGAGCATCAATATCATATAGGAATGACTCAACTTGAGCCAAAATTGGTCGTAATTAGCAAAATTTATGCTTCAATCAAATTTGCGTGGGAATCTCCACTAAAACTAGACATGACTCCAGTTAACGACACCAAATTTTGGGCAGCTCCGAAATTGGTGGAACTGCTGAATTTACTGCCAAATTAAACTGTAGTTAGTTAACTGTTAAGTGGGATTAAATTTTTAGATAAGTCTGAGTTATGCACATTAAGCGCATTTAACACTAATCCAACATTTGAATAATGATTAGTGCTTAGATCATGGATTATGGGTTTAATTAAACCTGTTTTGAATTTAATCCATGCAATTCAACTTAAAGTGCTTTGCCTTTGGTCATTGGTGTGAGGTCCCATCGTAAGTGGATGGCTTTACGAGACTAGCCCCGCTTACCCCCACCAAATTACAACACAAAATTTAACTATAAGTGTGTAGCATATAGAGCTAAGTTGTAGCGTCGTGGTCTAACTATAAGGGAGGCACATCTATGGGGGAGGTCATGGGATCGAGCCTTGACCTCCGCCCAACCCTTTGGTTAAACTTTTTCTCCAACATATATACACCAAACCTTTGAAACATATCAACATTTCAACCCTTAGTATATTAAATTTGAACTCTGGATTATATAAAAATGTGGCACCATATATATATATATATATATATATATATATGTCCAACCTTTGGATATAATTAAATGCACCCATATAATAAATTTTAATCCAACCATAGAATAAAATTAAAATTTTGACTTTGAAAATAATTATTACTTTGAACCTTGGTCCACTAAAGGGGGCACGTGGGGGTCCCTTGTTGCACCATGTGTCAACCTCTTATTGGACTATCCTAACCATTAAAAAAAAATCAAATTCCACCATAGGAGACAACCATTAAAATAATTTCTTCTTCAAACCTCTTTGGAAAACAATGTAGTGACATTTGCATGGTGTCATTGGGTGAAATGGAAGAAAACCCAATTTTTTAGCCTTTGCCCTTGTTTGACCATTTTTTTTTTAAATTCATTTTTTTGACACGATGATCAATAGGTTCTAACTTCCTCATACAAAATCTGTTTTTGGTGAAACTAATTGCGTCGGATTCTTGACGATGAGCCGGATCCAGGCATTCTAGTTTGGTGTGATTATGAGAACTTAGATTTTTTGGCAAATTTTTGCCCCTAATCTAGATTATGATCACTCCTTCCCACTGACATGTTTTTGGACCCACAAAAGATTGTTATCTCATGAGAGTTTAATACTTTTCTATTTCCCAAGCTCTATCATCTCGATTCTACTAGGAAAAATCGCCATTCCAACAACTTTGGTTCACTAACGTTCCTTACCTTGCAAATCGCTTGGTGCTTCAACCAATGTACTCCTTTGGCTGGTGACACAATCCAACACTTGTTGGATTCTCGTTGACTAATAATACACTTTTCTATACCAAAGAGATCCATCGGTGCTTGGAAAATAACTGATGGCCTTCCCACTGAGAATCTTGTTCCTCCTTTATAGACACATCCATTTAATGCAAGCTTCTCCTTGGAAACCACTTTCCCAAGTTAAGCCCATCTGAGTGAACTACAGGAATGAGGTCGAGCATTAGTAATAATAATAAAAGAAGTGAACATTATTTTACTTCCACGGTTCCAAATTCCACATCTGGAAGAATGCATTCTCCATCTCTTTCGCTTCTTGCCATCAACACATTAAATGGTATGCAATGGCTGCAAAGTTTTGGCTACAAATCCTTTGACATCTTGTCACAAATACAACCATCAATCTGAAAAACATTTCATGGAAGACTTTTTGGACATTTCCATGTACTCTCACATCTCGGTGTATAAACAATCGACCAAACACAAGTCGATAAAACATGCCTTTTCAAGTAACTGACTCTCAAGTCAACAAAATTATTGCAAATTTCCATTTTTGCTGCATCTAAGCGAGTCAAAATAACTCTACTTTCAAACACATTCTTGGCATAAACATGCAACATGCATTAAATTGGCAAATAAATGCATCAAATAGGCAACATTTTGATCAATCATCAAAATACATGCAAGGCCTTAATTGGATAAGAACTATAACTATCTCTTTCCAAATCATTTCAATGGCACTTCTTTTAGCTGCACTTCATCATGTGAACATCCTGACCCACATCGATTATGGAATCCTCCTTTCAATTCATGTCAAGATCTCTTTCGACCTTCTTTAAATGTCATGGATGACTTTTTGGATACAAATTCCAACACTTGTCTACAAGATAACCTTCCTTATGGAAATGAGTGCGAAACTGTTACATCTTCTTTTCAATATGGTCTGCATTGTCCAGTGGACCTTTGGATTTCTACCTCCTTTTCTTTGAAAGTTTCATGTGCATGGATATATTCTTCCAACATATTCAAACATTACGGTTATTCAAACCATATAAACATGCAAACTTTATCCAAATCTTATCTTAGAATTTGCGAGGTTTATCCTAATCAAAAGTAACTTGATTAGAGGCAGATTTATACCTTGAACATTAAACTTTGTTACCTTCTTGAGGAGGTGAATTTTATGAGGTAGTGGCTCTCTTTGGAATACCAAAAATGGCATCAATTACTTTAGAGCTTTCAACATCCTCTTGTTTTCCATTCTCATTATTTGCATGCTTATGAGCATCTTCTTGCAAAGTGGGTTTATAACTTTTTCATTTCTCATGAGCACACTCTTCACAAGCTTGAGGTAATGAACATGTAATGAAATCACTTCTTGGAAAACCTTCATGTTCCTCCTTGTCTTTGGAGCATTCTCCATCATGTTTTCCATAACCAAGAATAAAATACCTAGGACTTTCCTCAACAACAATTGGCTCAACTATGCCTTGTGCATTTTTGCATAATCCTTTACCTTCATAACCCATTTTTCATCAATAATTTGGACCTTATTCCTCCACTGTGTATTTCAAAAGCACCTACACATTCATCTTGAGAAGAAATAGAAGATAAAATTGAATGGTATTCCTCTTTTTTATGCACATATAAAGCTAAGGCTTCCTTTGCAATATGGAGCCGATTCTCCATCTCATGCATCTTTGCTAGGTTTGCATGTGCAATATGGAGTCGAGTCTCCATCTCATGCTTATTTGCTTGGTTTCATTTGCAATTTCATTTGCAATATAGAGTTGATTCTCCATCTCATGCATCTTTTCTAGCTTTTCATTTTCCATATGGTGCTGAGTCTCCATCTCATGCATCTTTTCAAGAAGTTCTTACTACACCACATGTAAGCCTCTAGTTGGACTATTCCAACCATTAAAATAAATTCAAATTCAACCTTAGGAGACAACCATTAAAAAAAAATCATCATCAAACATCTTCAAGAATTTCTACAGTGACACTTTGCATAGTGTTATTAGGGGAAATGGAGGAATACCTAAATTTTTATCCTTTGACCCTGTTTGACCATTTTTTTAAAATTCGCTTCTTTGACATGATGATCACGAGGCTCTACCTTCCTCATACGAACTCTATTTTTAGTGAACCGAAATGCGGCAGATTCCTGGAGACAGGTGAAATATGATCATTGATTTGGTGTGATTTTGAGCACTTTGAATTTTTGGAAATTTTTTTCCCCTATTCCAGATTCTGATTACTCCTTCCCACTGACATTATTTTTAACCCACAAAAGCTGGTTATCTCATGAGAGCTAAATACTCTTATGTTTCCCAAGTTCTTTCATATTTATTCTTTTTGGAAAAATCACCATGAAAACCACTTGGGTCCATTTACATTCCTTACCCTGCAAATGGCTTGGCACTTCAACCAATGACCTCCTTTTGATGTTAACCCAATCCAAAACTTGCTCACTAGTAAAACACTTTGTTGTACCAAAGCAATCCCTTAGTGCTTGGAAAAATAACTGATGGTCTTCCCACTTAAAATATTGTTCCTCCTTTTCACACACATGTATTTGGTGCAAGCTTCTCCTTGGAAACCACTTTCCCAAGCTAAGCCCATTTGAGTGAACTACAACAATGAGTTCCAACATTAGTAATAATAATAAAAGAAATTATCATTATTTTACCTCCATGGTTCCATATTCCACATCTAGAAGAATGTGTTCGCCATCTCTTTCGCTTCTTGGAATTAACACATCAAATGGTCTACAATGGATGCAACGTTTTGGCTGCAAATTCTTTGAAATATTGTCACATACACAACCATCAATCTGAAAAACACTTCACGCAAAAAATACAACTTGACGACTTATCCTTTTTCTCCTTCAAAGAAAAAAATTTCACATCATGTGCACATCACCATGTACTCTCACATATTGGTGTACAAAAAATCGACGAAACATAAGTTGAAAAAAAATCCCTGTTCAAGAAATTGACTCTCAAGTCAATAAAAGTATTACAAATTTCCATCTTTGCTGCATCTAAGTGAGTAAACATAACTCTACTTTCAAACACTTTACTGGCGTTGAAATGCAACATGCATTCAATTGGAAAATAAATGCATCAAATAGGAAATATTTGCATCAATCATCAAAATATATGCTAGGCCTTAATTTGATAAGAAATCTAACCATCTCTTACCAAAAAATTCAAATGGTGCTTCTTTACGCCGCACTTCATTATGTGAATCATCATGACCCACATCGATTATGGAATCCTCCCTTCCATTCCTGTCAATATCTCTTTCCACCTTTAAATGACATGGATGACTTACTGGATACAAAGTCAAACACTTCTCTACAAGATGAGATTCCTTATGGAAATGAGTGAAAAATAGTTGCATCTCCTTTTCAATATGGTCTACATTGTCCAATGGACCTTTGGCTTTCTGCCTCATTTTCTTTGAAATTTTCGTGTGCATGGATATCTTCTTCGAACATCTTGAAGCATTATGCTTATTTAAACCACAACAGGAACATGAAAATTTTCTCCAAATATGATGTGAGAATTTTCCATGTTTATCATAATCAAAATCAAGTTGATTAAAGGCATATTTATACCTTGAACATTCACCTTTTTTGCCTTCTCTAGGACACGAATTTGATGAGGTAGTGGCTCTCTTTAGAATACCGAAAATGGCTTCAATGACTTTAGAGATTTCAACATCCTCTTTTTTCCATTCTCATTAGTTGCATGCTTATGAGCATCTTCTTGCAAAGAGGGTTTAAAAATTTTACATTCATCATGAACATAATCTTCACAAGCTTGAGGTAATGAACATATAATGAAATTTATTTTTGGAACACCTTCAACTTCCTCCTTGGATTTGGAGAATTCTCCATCATGTTTTCCAGAACCAAGACCCAAATACCTAGGCCTTTCCTATAGAACAATTGGCTCAACTATGCCTTGTGCATGTTTTCCTAATCCTTTACCTTCATAGCCCATTTTCATCAATAATTTGGACCCTATTCCTCCATTGTGTCTTTCAAAAGCACCTACACATTCATCTTGAGAATAAATATAAGATAAACTTGAATGGCATGCCTCTTTTTCATGCACGTACATGGCTAAGGCTTCCTTTGCAATATGGAGCCGAGTCTCCATCTCAGGCATCTTTGCTAGGTTTTCATTTGCAATATGGAGCAGGGTCTTAATCTCATGCATCTTTGCTAGGTTTTCATTTGCATATGGTGCTGATTCTCCATCTCATGCATCTTTTCTAGGTTTTTGTTTACAATATGGAGCCGAGTCTCCATCTCATGCATCTTTTCAAGAGTTTTTGCTTCTCCTCCTTCATGGCAATGAACTACTCTTGAAGTATAATCCTCTCCCTCTTACATTCATACATCTCTCTCACCATATCATTCATGATGTAGTGCTTCTACAACATCTCTATGTCAAAGATTTTTGCTAAGGAAGATTAACTAGAAGCATCACTTATTGAAGCTTCCATCACATGTGCAATGCATATAAATATTCTTTGTTGTGATTTGAGAACTGAGCTCTCCATCTTGACCTTCTCCTTCACACATAAAATTGCACATAATTTAATTATACTTGTACAAATTCAAAACCAATAGCTAATTATTCTAGCTAACCTTGGCTAAAATGAGCAAAATTGTGCTATGATACCAACTTGATCTGAATATGGGCTAACTAGTTTTGTTGTGCTATCTCCTTCACGAGTATTAAATAAATGTGTTTAGGATCATCTCAACTTAGCCAATCGTGAAGGGGTTTATGTGTCATGTTTTAAGTGTCTTGATGAGAAATTTATGAGTTAATTAGCTTTTAGATAATCATGTACAACTGTAAATAAAATGCAGAGAAATAACACACAACAAAGACTTTACACAATAGTTGATGACGGAGTTCACCCCTCCAGGGCTACATATCCATGGAACCATTTCAACTGGCTAGGACCTCCTGCGATTAATGGTCAAATTTCTGATTGCATGCACCTACAGTGCTACAATGGTTTTTAAATCTGCCCATTGACCTAAAAACCACAAAATAGACTATTCAATCTCTGAAAATGGTCTCAAGTTGATCTACGCATGACCTCCTCTCCTAATGGCCCTAGGGTTATTTAATCTTCAAAGTGGAAAAAAAAACATTCAGAAGTGATCCAACGCCTATTCAGTATATTCCATCATACTCATAGCATCAAAATCATCTTGGACTGACTCTTCTTTAGTCAAAATTGATCGAAATTAGCAAAAATTATGCTTCATTCAATTTTTCCTAGGAATCTCCACTAAAACTGGAGATGCCTCCAGTTAAGGCCACCAAATTTGGGGCAGTGCCGAAATTGGTGGAACCGCCTAATTTCTCGCCAACTTAAACTGTTGTTAATTAACTATTAAGTGGGATTAAATTATCAGATAAGTTTGATTTATGCGCATTAATCGTGTTTAACACTAATTTGGCATTAGAATAATGATTAATGCTTAGATCATGGATTATGGGTTTAATTAAACTCGTTTTAAATTTAATCCACATGTTTCAACTTCAAGCGTTCCACCTTTGGTTGTTGGTGTGAGGTCCCATGGCAAAGGGTTGGCCCCGCTTACCCATGCCGAATTACAACACAAACTTTAACTATATATCTGTGGCATATAAAATCAAGTTGTCACGTCGTGGTCTAATGGTAAGGGATGCACGTAATGTGGGGTAGGTCCTGGGGTCGATCCCCGACCTCCACCCAACCCTGTGGTTAAACTTTTTCTTCAACATATATACACCAAACCATTGAAATATATTAACAATTCGACCTTTGGTATATTAAATTCTAGCTTTGGATTGTATAAAAATGTGCCGCCATATATATATGTCCAACCTTTGGATATAATTAAATGCACCCATATTGTATAGTTTAATTTGACCATGTCATAAAATTAAAATGTGGACTTTGAAAATGAATTCATACTTTGAACCTTGTTCCGCCAGAGGGGGCATGTGGTGGCCCCTAGCTGCAGCACATGTCAGCATCTAGTTGGACTATCCCAACCATTGAAAAAATTTGAATTTCGACCTTAGGAGAAAACATTTAAAAAAAATTCATCTTCAAACCCCTCAAGAGAATTCTGTAGTGACACTTTTCATAGTGTCATCGGGAGAAATAGAGGAAAACCCAAATTTTTAGCCTTTAACCTTGTTTAACCAATTTTTTTTTTAATTGGCTTGTTTGACACAACAATAATCAGGCTCTAACTTCCTCATACGGACTCTGTTTTGAGTGAAATGAGTTGTGCTAAATTCCTAATTAAGGGATGGATCCAGAAGTTCTCGTTTCATGCGATTCTGAGAACTTTGAATTTTTGGCAAATTTTTGACCCTAATCCAGATTCTGATTACTCTTTCCCACTGACATGATTTTAGACCCACAAAATATGGTCATCTCATGAGAGTTTAATACTCTTATGTTTCCCAAGTTATATCATCTTGATTCTACTTGGAAAAATCGCCATGACAACCACTTGGGTTTACTGACATGCCTTACCTTGCAAATGGCTTGGCACTTCAACTAATGTCCTCCTTTTCCTGTTGACCCAATAAAACAATTTTTTCCTTCTTGTTCACTGATAAAACACATTTTTGTACCAAAGCAATCTCTCGATGCTTCGAAAAATAACCGATGGCCTTCCCACTGAGAATCTTTTTCCTTCCTTGCACGCACATGCATTTGATGCAAGCTTCTCCTTGGAAACCATTTTTCCAAGTTAAGCCCATCTAAGTGAACTACAACATTTAGTTCCAACATCAATAATAATAATAAAATAAATGAACAGTATTTTACCTCCATGGTTCAATATTCCACATCTGGAAGAATGCATTCGCCATCTCTTTCTCTTCTTGGCATCAACACATTAAATGGTCTACAATGGCTGCAAATTCTTGGCTCCAAATTATTTGACATCTTGTCAGAAACACAACCATCAATCTGAAAAACACATCATGCAAGAAATATAACCTGAAAACCTATCCTTTTTCTGCTTCAAAGAAACAAATTTCACATCATGTGAACATCTCCATGTAATTTCACATCTCAGTGTACAAAGCACCGACCAAACACAAGTCGACAAAACATGCCTCTTCAAGAAAATGATACTCATGTCAACAAAATTATTGCAAATTTCCATCTTTGTTGCATGTAAGTGAGTCAACATAACTCTACTTTCAAACACCTTCCTGGCATAAACATGCAACATGCATTCAAATGGAAAAAAAATGCATCAAATAGGAAATATTTGCATCAATCATCAAAATACATGCAAGACCTTAATTGGATAATAAATCTAACCATCTCTTGACAAACCATTTCAATGGCTCTTCTTTCAGCTACACTTCATCATGTGAATATATGCTGATCCACATCGATTATGGAATCATCATTTCCACTCCCATCAATATCCATTTCCAAATTCTTTAAATGTCATGGATGGATTGTTGGATACAAAGTCCAACACTTTTCTACAAGATGACCTTGCTTATGGCAATGAGTGCAAAGCAATTGCATATTCTTTTCAATATGGTCTACATTGTCTAATGGACCTTTGGATTTCTTCCTCCTTAACTTTGAATTTTTTTTGTGTGTGACTATCTTCTTCCAACATCTTGAAACATTATGGTTATTGAAACCACAAAAGGAACATGCAAACTTTCCTCAAATATTAATTGAGAGTTTTTCAACTTTATCATAATCAAAAGAAAATTGAATAAAGGTAGATTTATAACTTGACCATTCACCTTTGTCGCCTTCTTGAGGAGGTGAATTTGATGAATTAGTGGCTCTCTTCGGAATAAAAACAATGGCTTCAATGAATTTTGAGCTTTCAATATGCTCTTGTTTAGCATTCTCATTATATGCATGCTTATGAGAATCTTCTTGCAAAGTAGGTTTAAAAATTTTGCATTCCTCATGAACACAATCTTCACAGGATTGAGGTAATGAGCATGTAATGAAAGTCCTTCTTGGAAGACCTTCACATGCCTATGTGGCTTTGTAGCATTATCCATCATGTTGTCCATAACCAAGACCCAAATACCTAGGTGTTTCCTCAACAAAAATTGGCTCAACTATGCCTTGTGCATGTTTTCCTAATCCTTTACCTTCATAGCTCATTTTCATCAATAATTTGGACCCTATTCCTGTAGTGTGTCTTTAAAAATAACCTACACCTTCATATTGAGAATAAATAGAAGATAAAATTGAATGGCATACATATTTTTCATGCACATACATGGCTAAGGCTTCCTTTGCAATATGGAGTTGAGTATCCATCTCATGGATATTTTCAAGAACTTCATGCTTCTCCTCCTTCATGGAAATCAACTACTCTTGAAGTATAATGTGTTCCCTCTTATCTTCATACATCTCTTGCACCATATCATTAATGATGTAGAGCTTCTGCAACATCTCTTTATCAAAAGAGTTTTTATAAGGAAGATTGAATAGAAACATCATTTAATGAAGCTTCCATCACACTTACAATGCATAAAAATCTTCCTTGCTATGATTTGAGAAATTATCTCTCAATATTGAGCTTATCCTTCACACATAAAATTGCATAGCTAAATTATCCTTGTACAAATTCAAAATCAATAGCTAATTCTTCTAGCTAACCTTGTCTAAAATGAGTTAAAATCTGGTCTAATACCAACTTGATATGAATATATGAAAACCACTTTTGATGTGCTATCTCCCTCATTAGTATTGAATAAAAGTGTTTAGGATCATCTGAAGTTAGCTAATTGTGAAGTGGTTTATGTGTCAAGTTTTAAGTGTCTTGATGAGAAATTTATGAGTTAATTAGCTTTTAAAAATTCATGTAAAAAAAATAAAATGCAGAGAAATAACACACAACAAACACATTGCACACTAGTTGATTATGAAGATCACCCCTCTTGGGCTACATCTCCATGGACTTGCTTCAACTGGTTAGGCCCTATTGGGATTAATGGTCAAATGTATGATTACATGCACTTGAGGTGATCCAATGGCTTTGAAACTTGCTCCATTAGTTTCATAAGACCCAAAAACCTCAAAATCGACTATTCAATCTCTGAAAATGGTCTCCAGCTGATCTAGGCATGACCTCCTCTCCTGGTGGCCCTCGACTTCTTTAATATTCAAAGTGGAGAAAACACTTTCATAAGCGCTCGAATACCTATCAAACCTATTCCATCATGCTCAGAGCATCAAAATCATCTAGGAATGACTCTTCTTGAGCCAAAATTGTTTAAAACTAGAAAAATTTATGCTTCATTCAATTTTTCCTAGGAATCTCCACTAAAACTGGAGATGACTCTAGTTAAGGCTACCAAATTTAGGGCAACACAAAATTTGGTGGAACCGTCGAATTTATTGCCAACTTAAAATTCAATTAATCAAGTGTTAAGTGGGATTAAATTATCAAATAATTTTGATTTATGTGCATTAAGCGCATTTAACACTAATCCAATATTAGAATAATGATTAGCACTTAGATCATGGTTTATGGGTTTAATTAAACTAGTTTTAAATTTAATCTACACATTTTAACTTAAATAACTCCACCTTTGGTCGTTGGTATAAGGTCCCATGGCAACGGGTTGGCCCTACGGGGTTGGCCCCACATAACCCCGCCGAATTACAACTCAAACTTTAACTATAAGTATACGACATATAGAATTAACTTGTAACGTCATGGTCTAGCGGTAAGGGAGGCATGTCATGTGGGGGAGGTCGTGGGGTCGAGCCCCAACCTCCACCTAGCCTTGTGGTTAAACCTTTTCTTTTACATGTATACAAAAAACCTTTGAAACATATCAACATTTCGACCTTTGGTATATTAAATTTGAACTTTGGATAGTATAAAAATGAGCCACCATATATATATGTCCAACCTTTGGATATAATTAAATGTGCCCATATAATATAGTTTAATATTAAAATAGCATAAAATTAAAATGCGTACTTTGAAAATGAATTCAAACTTTGAACCTTAATCCAACAGAGGGGGCACATGGCATCCCTTGGCTGCACCACATGTCAACCTCTGGTTGGACTGTCCCAACCATTAAAAAAAAACTCAAATTCAAACTTAGGAGAGGACCATTAAAAAAATTTCATCTTCAAACCTCTCTAACGAGGTTTTCAATGACACTTGGATAAACCCACGAAGTTGGGTTACACTTTTATGAGAATCGGGGGCTGAGTTTTTTTTTTCTCAACAATTCAGCCAAACGTTTATAAAACTTTGGCCGAACTGTTAGAGAGCTCATCCGAAATTTCGAAATTAGTTTGGTCGAACTCATTCTACCATTTACATTGACGGCTTAATGACGGTGTGGGAAAACATATTTTTTTTTGGAGATTGGAAAACCGACAACATAAGTTTGGTCGAACTATTAGTTTGGCCGAACTCTTAAAATAGTCCGACCAAACGTTTTTTTATAAGTACACCAGCTCGGAGCCATTAACGGGTTTCGGGCTTATTACAGTCTACGTCTGTGTGTCTCTGCGTCTTGTATGTTCATCTGCGTCTATGTCTTCTTGTTCGGCCTCGGCTCTTGTTATTCGGATTTGCAAGTTGGCTCTGAGTTTTGAATTTTCGGGCCCGCATCTGCATCTACGTGTTGTTGTTCGGCCTAAGCTCTTACTATTCGGATTTATAGGTATAAAATCAAGTTAAGCTTTTGTAAGCTTTCATAAGTTAATATTTTATCTGCAATTTAATATGTTGATATGTTCGGATTTGCAGGTTGGCTCCAAATTTCAAATTTTCGTGCCCACATCTGCGTCTACGTCTACATCTTGTTGTTCGGCCTCAGCTCTTGTTTTTTGGCCTCGTCTCTTGATGTTCATCCTTGGCTCTTACTGTTCGGATTTCCAAGTATAAAATAAAAATGTATAAAATCAAGTTAAGCTTTTGTAAGCTTTCAGAAGTTAATATGTTATCTACAATTCAATATGTTAATATGTTTGGATTTGTAGGTTGGCTCCGAATTTCAAATTTTCAAGCCTGCATCTGCATCTATGTCTACGTCTTATTGTTGGGCCTTGGATCTTGTTGTTCAGATTTGCAGGTTTGCTCTGAATTGTAATATGTTATCTGTTATCTGTAATTTTTCATAGTAATATGTTATCTGTAAATTTTGTATCTATAAAAATATTTTTCCATAGTAAATGAGCCGACATGACTTAGTGACTCAGTGAATGAGATAATAAAATGTAGTCAATAGAAGAAACAATAGCTATAAGGAAAAAATTTAGTTCAACTTTAGCTTATTTTTCATCTAGTAAACATACATCAACAACAATTCAAAGATCTTGTACAAACAATAGACATAAATGTTAACTTATTTTTCATCTAGTAAACATAGATCAAAAACAATTCAAAGATCTTGTACAGACAGTAGACATAAGTGTTAACCAACACTAAATGCTAGTATGCATAAATACTAAGAATCCAAATATTAGTCCACTTAAAAATAGTATTTAGTGACTTAGTGAATGAAATAATGAAATGTAGTCAATAGAAGAGATAATAGCTACAAGGAAAACATTTAGTTCAAATCCAACTTATTTTTCATCCAGTAAACATACATCAACAACAATTCAAAGATATTATACAAATAGTAGACATAAATGTCAACTTATTTTTCATCCAGTAAACATACATCAGCAGTAATTCAAAGATCTTGTACAAACATTAGACATAAATGTTAACCAACAATGAATGCTAGTATGCATAAATACTACGAATCCAAATATTAGTCCACTTAAAATTTGTAGTTAGTGACTCAGTGAATGAGATAATGAAATGTAGTAAATAGAAGAAACAATTGCTATAAGGAAAAAACTTAGTTCAAATCCAGCTTATTTTTCATCCAGTAAACATACGTCAACAACAATTCAAAGATCTTGTACAAACAGTAGACATAAATGTTAACATATTTTTTATCCAATAAACATACATCAGCAACAATTCAAAGATCTTGTACGAAGAGTAGACATAAATTTCAACCAACACTGAATGCTAATATGCATAAATACTACGAATTGAAACATTAGCCCACTTAAAATTTGTAGTGCATTAGAAGATACATACTTACAACCTTCCTAAATTGAAGGTCTCACACTTTCATCATTAGTAGAAACATTTGTCGCTTTTCTAGCCTTTTATTGTTACCTAACAAAAAAATTTATTTTGATAATAGTTATAGATTTTTTTTAGGAAACAATGATTATAAATTCTTTTTGACAAATATATTAATAATGAAGGCTAAACCTAGCTACATTCTTCAACATCTAAGAGGCACAATTGTATTGTGATATTTTCCATTCTTTCCAACTTAGTCCATCCTTCTAGAAAAATCCCTTTTAAAGAAGAAAATATGTCCATAGAAAAATCCCTTTTAATGAAGCAGATATATCCATAGTGATCCACTGATACTTGCTCACCAACAACCATTCCATTTTGGACTTATATATCTCAAAACTATGCTCATCGAATTTATGCATCTATATCTTTAAACTACTCAACTATTTTATTTCGCCATAGGAATCAATTCGATATATCTTCCATTTTAATGGGATCTATCACATTTTGAGAAAAACACATTAGCCATAAAATTTTCCCATTGAAACCAAAAGTAATTTGATACAAAACATAGGTTTTAACCTCATATATTTAATTGTTTCAAAAATATTCTTAATAAAATGAAAAATATTCAATGTAAAACACATGGATTAACATATAATTGTGATATTTTCCCTTCTTTCCAACATAGTCCATCCTTCTAGAAAAATCCATTTTAATGAAGCGGATATATCCATAGTGATCCACTGATATTTTTTCACCAACAACTATTCAATTTTGGACTTATATATCTAAAAACTATGCTCATTGAATTTATGCATCTATATCTTTGAACTACACAACTATTTTATTACACCATAGGAATCATTTCAATATATCTCCCATTTGAATGGGTTACATTTTGAGAAAAAAACATTAGCCATAAACGTTTCCCATTGAAACCAAAAGTGATTTGATACAAAACATAGGTTTTAACCTTAAATAGTTAATTCTTACAAATAGATTCTTAATAAAATGAAAAATATTTGATGTACAACACATGCATTAACATATAATTGTGACATTTTCCCTTATTTCCAACTTAGTGGACATCCTTCTAGAAAAATCCCTTTTAATGAAGCAGATATATCCATAGTGATCCACTAATATTTGTTCACCAAAAACTATTCCATTTTGCACTTATATATCTCAAAAATATGCTCATTGAATTTATGCATCCATATCTTTAAACTAAACTATTTTATTTCACCATAGGAATCAATTCGATATATCTCCTATTTTAATGGGGTCTATCACATTTCGAGAAAAACACATTAGCCATAAAAGTTTCCCATCAAAACCAAAAGTAATTTGATACAAAACATAGGTTTTAACCTTATATAGTTAATTGTTTACAATAGATTCTTAATAAAATGAAAAAATATTCAATGTAAAACACATGCATTAACATATAATTGTGATATTTTCCCTTCTTTCCAACTTAGTCCATCCTTCTAGAAAAATCTATTTTAATGAAGAAAATATATCCATAGTGATCCACTGATATTTTTTCACCAACAACTATTCCATTTTGGACTTATATATCACAAAACTATGCTCATTGAATTTATGCATCTATATCTTTAAACTAGTCAACTATTTTATTACACCATAGGAATCATTTCTATATATCTCCCATTTTAATGGGGTCTATCACATTTTGAGAAAAACACATTAGCCATAAAAGTTTCCCATTGAAACCAAAAAATAATTTGATACAAAACATAGGTTTTAACCTTATATAGTTAATTGTTTCAAATAGATTCTTAATAAAATGAAAAATATTCAATGTAAAACACATGCATTAACATATAAATGTGATATTTTTCCTTCTTTCGAACTTAGTCCATCCTTCTATAAAATTCCCTTTTAATGAAGTATATATATCCATAGCGATTCACTGATATTTATTCACCAACAACTATTCCATTTTGGACTTATATATCTTAAAACTATGCTCATTGGATTTATGCATCCATATCTTTAAACTAGTCAACTATTTTACTACACCATAGGAATTATTTCGATATATCTCCCATTTTAATGGGGTCTATCACATTTCGAGAAAAACACATTATCCATAAAAGTTTTCCATTGAAACCAAAAGTAATTTGATACAAAACATAGGTTTTAACCTTATATAGTTAATTTTTTCAAATATATTCTTAATAAAATGAAAAATATTCAATGTAAACCACATGCATCAACATATAATTTACTCGAGAAACCCGAAATGAGAAGATCATTTTTTTATTAGTATATTAATTTTTAGACCATCTGACACACACACACCCACATATGTATATATTTATATAGGTATATAGCCCATGACAATTATAAACTTCCAATCCATTACCTTGGATCAGATAAAACTTTAGTTCTTTAACTGAAACTATAGAACCATGGGGTAAACTACCATGCACTACAAAAATGGTAAAAGAAAAAACCATGTGATGAAAACCATTATAAAGGGAGATTTTTTTTCCCAAAAACGTTTTTTTGGGGCATTACCCCTGAACACCTGTGTGTGGGGGATTTTTCGTCTCTATGAAACCCTAAAGTGGGGGTCCTTTCCTCCCATTTTATTCCCACCACTATGCTTAGAAAAATATATAGTGCATGGGGTATTCACATAAATAATATAACACATACAAAACATCCAATAATTCTCCTTAATGTGACCATCAATGTTGCAATGGTTAGAATTATTTCTACTACCCTTGCATGGATGTGTAGTGGCTATTTTATTCTTATCCTCCTATTTCTAGTTCTTATTCCCTCCTTCAAAGCTTCTTGGTGCTATTTTTTCTTCAAACCACTTAGTACCCTTTATTTTGGCCTATGGTTTCTAGATAATGTGTGTATAGACATGGCTCATACATTATCCTTAGCTTGGAAGGAATCACTTGTTTTTGTAGATGGTTATATAGACCCCACATATACTTAAGGAGTACATTTGGGCTCTTGGGAAAGATATCCAATAATATGACTATATTTTTGAACTTAGTAAACTCTTATACACCCTAATGTCTACATAAATTAGTGTGAGTGATTCCACGGGTACTCTACACACTTCATAAGGTATAATTAGGACAGGTAGTGTTAACCTCTACAAGCTCTATAGGCAAAGTCTGTAAATGGCTAGGTAGCCCCTAGATCTCATCTTTTATGAAAGGTGACATATCCAGTAAATTCCCTTACAGTCAATCTCTGGAATATATCTAAATAGAAGTTCTTCATTTTAATATCCATAAACCACAACCACTTTAAGGAAAATTGTGTACATGTGTCATTTCTCCCATAAAATATTAAGGAAAAATTTAAAGCATGTGTCATTAGCTTTCTCCCATTAAATTTAAAGCATGTGTCATTTCTCAAGGATTTCTCCCATTAATTAAAGGAAAACTTTGAGGCCTAAAAACGGAAAGTAGCTTAGCTTCCATAGTATAGATCCCCCAAAATCAAATGGAGTAAAATGTAAATGTTAAAAGTGGAGTGTTTTATGACGTAATGGATCTTAATAATCTAGATTGACATGGCTATATTGAACTTCCATAGGAGAGTATCCCCCAAACTCAAGGTGAGTAAAATGTTAAATGTTAAAAGTGGAGTATTTTATGATGTAATGGAACTTAATAATCTATATTGACATGGTTGTATTTTATTAATGTACCTAAATTTACACCTTCCATGTTTCTTTATTCTTTTAAAATGTTAAAACTGGAGTGTTTTAGGATGTAATGGATATAAATAATCTAGATTGTGTTAAATATGATGTAATGGATCCTAATAATGTAGATTGACATGGTTGTCTTTTATTAATGTACCTAAATTTACACCTTCCATGTTGCTTTATTCTTGTAAAATGTTAAAAGTGGAGTGTATTAATGTACCTAAATTAACACCTTCCATGTTGCTTTATTCTTTTAAAATGTTAAAAGTGGAGTGTTTTATGATGTAATGGATATAAATAATCTAGATTGACATGGCTACAGTGATATGATGATAGTGTAGGTTGATGTTGAAGTTGTAAAATTCTTATACATATCAATTATTATAAATTATTAAACAATTTCATAATTGCTAAATCATACTTCTTATTAAGGACATAACTATTTTTTGATGATAGTGTAGGTTGATGTTAAAGTTGTAAAATTCTTGTACATATAAGGATGAATGATAGTACAAGCCAAAAATGACATTATTATAAATTATTAAACAATTTGATAAGTGTTAAATCATACTTCTTATTAAGGACATAACTAATTTGTCATGACAGAACTCTGATATATTATTATAGTCTTCAATTCCATTGTCTTGTAGGTAAAGTACTATTTTCACATTAAATAATTTTATAAGGTTACTCTAAAACTAAAGGCTTTCTCCCATTAATTAAAGGCAAACTTTAAAGCCTAAAAACTAAACCTAAAGTCGTTGAACTTCCATAGGATTTTAGTCTATTTGTTGAGTGTTAACTTCTACAACTTTCTATAGGCAGAGTCTGTAAAGCGCCAGCTAGTGTTAACTTCTATAAGTTCTAAAGTCAGAGTCTGTAAAGGGACAAGTAGCCTCTAGATCTCATCTTTTTTTAAAGGTGACATATCCAGTAAATGCCCCTATAGTAAATCTCTAGAAGAGATCAAAATAGAAATTTTTCATTTTAATATCCATAAACCACAGCCACTTTAAGGCAGACTATGTACATGTTGCATTTCTCACATACATGTGTCATTTCTCCCATAAATTCTTAGGAAAATTTTTTAAAGCATATGTCATGTTGGATTTCTCCCATTAAATTTAAAGCATGCTTTTAGTAAGTGCATAAAATAATTTTGCAAACCATGTAAAGTTCATTTCTGCCACAAACTAAAGGCTTTCTCTGATTAATTCAAGGAAAACGTTAAGGCCTAAAAATTGAACCTAAAGTGGCTAAACTTTCATAGGATTTTGAAATTCCATAGGATTTTGGTCTGTATCTTCAGTGTTAACTTCTACAAGTTCTAAAGGCAGAGTCTGTAAAGGGCCATGTAGCCTCTAGATCTCATATTTTCTCAAAGGTTACATATCCAGTAAATTCCCCTATAGTCAATCTCTAGAAAAGAAATATAAGTTCTTAATTTTAATATCCATAAACCACTACCACTCTAAGGCAAACCTTGTACATGTGTCATTTCTCCCTTCTCTCATAAAATTTTAGGAACAATTTAAGGCATCTGTCATTTCTATTTCATTTCTCTCACAAACTCATAAAGGTGTGACTTTTGACATAACTGGTTGATTTAGTAAGTGCATAAAATAGTTTTGCAAACCATGTAAATGTCATTTCTCCCACAAACTAAAGGCTTCGTCTCATTAATTCGAGGAAAACTTTAAGGCCTAAAAACTAAACCTAAAGTTGTTGAACTGTCATAGGATAGTATCCCGCAAACTCAAGGTTTTCCCCCATTAATTCAAGTCAAACTTTAAGGCCTAAAACCTGAACCTAAAGTGGCTGAACTTCCATAGGATTTTAGTTTGTTGGTTGTGTCTTAACTTCTACAAGTTCTAAAGCATTCTGTAAAGGGCTAGGTAGCCTCTGGATCTCATCCTTTTTTAAGGCATGTTATTTCTATATGTGATTTCTACCATAAATTTTAAGGAAAACTTTCATGCAAACCATGCATGAACCATGTATATGTGTCATAAATCTCCCTTAATATCTAGGAAATGCAATCTTTAATGCATATCATTTCTAGATGTGAATTCTACCATAAATTTTAAGTCAAAATTTAAGATAAACCATGCACATGTCATTTATCTCATGCACATGTGTCATTTCTCCTATGTGTTTGCAATAAATGTCAATTTAATATATTTTTATTGAATTTATTTTTTTCTCAGGGATAAAAAAACCCACTAAATATGGTTGAAAAATTGAAATTATGCATAGATGTTTCTTTCTATCCCAATCCAGGGAAAGCAATGAGTACAAATGTGCTTTCTAATATTACAGCTAGCAAAGTCGTCTAAAGAAAAATTAATATACCGGGAAGAACAACAAACAACGAGGCATATTATATTGGATTCATAGAAGGCTTGTGAGAAATTATGGAGTATGGATCAAATGGAATTGTAGTTTTCACCAATTCTGAACTTGTGTGCAACCAGATGAATGGCATGTACCAAGTTAAGAAGGAGAGGCTAAAATAATTTCATGGAACAGCAAACAATATTGTTAGCCAATTTCAATTTTTTAGTATAAGACATTGTAGAAATGTGAATACGATGTCTGTTGATCTATTGCATTGGGCAATTCCAATTCAAGATCCAACTGTCAAATATGAACAATATATTAATTAGAATTATATGGGGCAATTCCAATGCAAGATTTATCTCTCAAAGATGAATTAGTTTTGAGATGCTCTTCTTCAAAAATTCAAGATTTATCTCTCAAAGACGAACTAGTTTTGAGACGTTCTTCTTCAAAAATTCAAGGTTCATCTATCAAAGATGAATTAGTGTTGAGACGCTCTCCTTCAAAATTTATTGATGGACATTGTAACATATCTTGGATATGTGTGTGTTTTGTACCTATAAATGTACCTTTTTTAATGACCATGTGTTTTTTTCAATTATATACCAAGTGTACTCCCACCAAACCATGTAAAGCGCAACTTGGTGAACTTCACATTTTCAATAAGTGGTGAACTTCACATTTTTATAAAATTAAAATGCGAGGACTTCAACAATTTTTGGTTTAAATGGAGTTTCATGCTTGTTTTTTAATGACCATGTGTTTTTAAAAATTTTATACTAAGTGTGCTCCCACCATGTAAAGCGCAATTTGGTGAACTTAACATTTTTATTATTTTTTTTGCTTAAATTTTGTTTCACACATCAATGAGTGCTTTGAAAGTCGTGTTTTACATAATTTATGTACACTAAATTACATTAATTTTCTAAAATTTATTTTGAATTCATTTTAAATAGCAATTTAAAAAAATAATTGTAAATGTCCACTTTAGATATATATATCATGGAGGATGAACAACGAAGATCAACATAATCCCATATCTCTACGAGAGAGGGGGATCAGGGATCGAGGGATGTTCATGGTATTTAAATATAATATTAAATCTCCTTACATATACATACATGTGTGTACATATGGAATTGATTTTTTTATCAATTTTTTAAGTTAAATTAGTTGTTAATAAGTTTTATTTTTTATTTTTTAGGAGCTAAGAGGAGAAGGTTGTCTACTCCATCAATAAATCATGCCCATGGTTCATGCAATCATGGTATGGTTCACACAATTTAATCAATGAATATGTACATGTATTTATATGGATGAATGTATTTTTGAATTGATTATAAATTCATATTTGTTTATGAAGCTTCTCCCTCGTCTCGTGAGGTTGGTGGTGGTTCAGATTACTTTAGAAGGCCATCAATAAGTGTTAGTGGGTTGTGTGAAGGTGGTGATATGTATTCTCCTAGAGGCCAATGAACGGATGGTCATGTTGGTTCTCAACCAATCGGTGGTTGTGTTAGTTCTCAATAGGGTCATTTTGCTTATCAACAGCCTCAGGGTGGGCAAAATGCTAACCAACCACATCGAGGCGACCATCAACTTGAATATTTTTTTTATTCAATTTGTACAATTTTTTTTACATGTGTTTTTTTAATATACAAAATTTTAGATATTGATGTAGAGGCTGAAAATGCTACTCCAAATGTTGCTAAAAAAGGACATAGGACAAAACACATCATTCAAGAAGAATGTTTTCCACCAACCATGACTTATCTAACCGAAATTTCTGATATACCTTGGCAAACAAGAATGCAACAATGCACCTTAGAAAGTTGTCAACATCTTCATGCAAAATTGAAGAGAGATATAGTGACTTTGACTCTACCTACTAAGAGTTGAAAAATCTTGGAAATAGTTACACACTCTTTAGGCAAAGTAGTAGATGTGTACCGAAAGCTTAGGCCAACCACTGATACTTTTGTAGAAGTCATCATAGAAAGAAAAGAAACAATGATGGGTCCTGATAAATGGGAGATTGTTAAAGAAAGAGTTACAACATAAATGGCCAATTCTATGTTTAATTTCAAATAAGGTCAGAAGAGAAAGATGCTGAAGGTGAAATATTTCAAGCACCCTAATATAGCTCACTATTTGTATGATAGACACCTTGCGGCCTATGGAAGACTCCCATAGAACGACGAGGTTCCACTTTATTTTGAGAAATTCTTTTATGAAAAATTCTTTTTTCAAATGAAACCCAATTACAATGACCTTCCCTATGAATTTTTTGGTCCTGGGAAAGGTCTATTGTGTGACTGTAGGGGCACTAAGCATGAAGTTGAGTTGCCTCACCCTGAGCCACCATTGGTTAGTCGAACTTTTCGTGTCAAAACTTTGTAGTCAGAGATGGAAGCCACTTTTCAAATTAGTAGAGAAGCAAGGGATGCCATCATTGACAATGTTCACAGTGGATTGGGTAGAGTCAATGTTTGTTTGAATCGACAAAGAGAATGTGAGAATGCATGTGCTAATTTTGTGTATTATAGAAATAAAGAGGTTGAAAACATGAGTGTTGAATATCTCAAAACATATGCAAAGAATTGTTGCAATGGTTGGTATGACGTAATTTCTCTTGAGGAAGAGGGCATGGGAATGGTATGTGTTAACAGTTAGGGCTTAATTATTTTAACACATGTACAATTTGTAATAAATACATATATACATACATTTTTTTGTAGACATTAATCTAACAAAAATGTATCATTATATGTTAACATCATTTGCAGTTGTCCCGCTTGATGAATGAAGAAAATGTTAATATCACGGTTGAAGCCTCTAGTTCAAACAATCAAGATGTGTCTAACTATGAATCATACAATCAAGATGGTTCCCACCATCAAGATATATTGGCAAATCTTAGTGTTTCTTAAGTGAACATGATGATGTACAATTAATTTTTATCTACTATTATATATATCGAAACATGATGAGATATTTTTAAAATAAATAATTGTGCACACATGTACATGTACATATATATAATAAAATGTTTTAATAGATTCTCATTTTGTCCGATGTTTTGTGGGATGGTGGTACCTTATTCTTCTTTGGGATATGTACCTTCTACTTCCTTAACACATGTGCCAAATCCACAATCACAAGTATGGACAATTTTTCACTTTTAAAATTTATGTTTTTAAGTTATATATTCCACCTCAAAAAGTTCCATTAAAAAACGAGATATATTTATATCTTGAGTTATTTTACATTTTTTTAATTTTAGGTTTTTCAAGATTTTCTTTCTGAACCACTCTTATGAGATGTGTCAAATCCACCATCACAAGTATTCATTTTTTCTCTTATATATATATATGTTTTTAATTTATAAGTTATGAATTGAAGCTTAAAATTTTTATTATAAATTGAGATCTAGAGATTTTGAGTTATTTTAAATTTTTTGAATTTTAGGTTTTTGGAGATTTTATTTTGGAGCCTCTCTTAGGAGATGTGCCAAAACCAGTAGCAGAAGT